>BPTQ01000007.1:306068015-306087030 GCA_019973895.1 Chrysanthemum seticuspe | reverse complement strand
AGGTTAGTTGTGAAACCTTTTGTGTAGTTAGTGCGTTAGACAGCCGATAACATTACTGGTGTACCTCTTCATTTGGGCTATATGGTTTGAACTAGTACTTCATCTCAAAGGGTCTAAACAATGAATTGGAACATGATTAGGAACACTCTTTCTTAGTGTTTGCATTGATTTATCGGTTCAGAAATAGTGTGAGATATTTTCGGGTTTGTTCAGTAGAAGCGCCTTACCAAAAGAATTTCTTCTGCTTTATTCATTTGTGCGGGCCTTTTGGAATGACGTTTCGGTTTATTCTTTATGGCATGTCTGTTGGGGCATCAGTTGTTTCAAGGTAAGTTCGGTTCGGCACTGTATTATTAGTAGCACTTTTACATATATAGTTTCATAGTTGGGAGTATGGTGTTGTTGTTTGTAGTATGGTAGTTGTTTTTCACGATGATTATTATGTCACGGCTTGGCTTGAATGGAACTTTGTTGACTACGGGGTTGTCTGTACGGTATTTCTTATTTGGCTTTGCAGTAAGGTTTTCCGGGCGTGTTTACTTATTTCGTCTTCTTTAAGAAAACCATTCCGCGAAGATGACTTGTTTGGGCTTTTATAGAGTGTGATAAAGACTTGGCTATTTAGTTACGTTTGTGATTCTTTCTCACAAGGATTAGTACAAGGTTAAGTAACAAATCTGGGAAACTCTACTTCATGATCAAGTTTGGTATATCGGGTTTACTTCTCCATGTGGTCATTACAATAGCCGACAGATTGCGTGATTGATGTGTTTTCCAAAGTGTTGATTGGATGGTTGATATTGTTGATGATGTTGGATAATGGACCGTTGATGAACCGCTGCATGTTCCCCTAAAACAAGATATTCTCTGAAACCAAAGTCATCGTAACACATTCAAGCAGACATTGTTTACTATTTTGTCTTGATTTTGTAAAATCCCGCGAAAGAACCTATTTCTCGGTTTAAATCATAGACTTGTAAAATCCCGTGACAATGGAAACATCCTGGTATTAGTAAAGTGCATTTCCGGATCTATCTTACGGTTTATTCTTGGTTTTGTAAAATCCCGCGAAAGAAACTATTTCTCGGTTTAAACCATAGAGTTGTAAAATCCCGTAATGATGGAACCATCTTGGAGAAGAGAAAGTGTAATTCTGGATCTTACTTGATGCTGGTGCTACGGTTTCTGCTTCAAAGAAGGGATAAAAGGGTGTACTTCATGAATTGGGTGTGTGTTTGGGTTGTCTTCATGGCAGTTTGGTTATTACATGGTTTTACGGGGTTACGTGTTTCTAACCATGGTCGGGATGAAAACCATTATCAAAGTTCGTTTAAATGTAAAAGAAGGCTAGATTTGAGCAGTTAACCAGAAGATGTGACAACGGCGTTAATTCAATATTATTTATTTGAGGTTGAAGTGAATTATCACGGGCGAGTGTACTTAGTATCTGAAGGTATCGGGGATGGATGGATGAAGATTCTTCAAGATCCTTGTTCAAGCTTATCATCAAAAATCAAAGACTTGGAAATCTAGTTATTGTTGGGTGTCTTTTACCTTTTCTTTTACCACTTGGGGGAATTGGGCTCATACCACTACAAAATAACTATCACTTTAAGGAGTTACATTGTAGTGCTCAGTGTCACATTCAATTGTGGATTTTCAAGAGGTAATGTACGTCTTATACTCGATGGTTGGTTGGTTGATGAGTATAGAGTACTTAGAGATTCAAATGGGCATGAAGTCTCGGCACCGCTCTTTGTTACATATGTGCAAGTTTAAGTCACGAGTTCGGGTTAGTTTACTTCAGGGTCAAATTCATCATATTGGATTTTCTCCATCAGCTGTCACGACAAAGAGCCTACTGAATGATAATGGGGTTGATTACATGTTTTGCTAAGAGATTGAAAATAGAGAGATTATGACGTCTGTTCACTTCAGTTCAGGCCTCGTACTCCAAAGAAAAGAAATGTGTACGTTTCAGTGCGCATTATCTTCAAAAGAAGAGAAATCTTCTTATGACGTTTGAACATATCAGTTCAAGCCTCGTTCTCCAAAGAAAAGAAAAGTGTACGTGTCAGTGCGCTTTATCTTCTGAAGAAGAGAAATCTTCTTATTAATGACCATTCTCATCAACATGCTTCATACTTTTTCCATGCGCTTCAGTCATCAAGTGAACCGGGCTACCACTGATTGTTTTCTCATTCCACTTGCTCGATTATAATGAAGATGGCGACATCATGTGCTAATTTTACGGGAGAGAAGTGTGAATAGAACATTCGGATGATTTTCACTTATTTAGTCAAGAATGGCATCTCCATATGCAATTCTTGAGGGGGAGAAGAAGTGTGAATTTTTTGCATTGTTGATTGATATTTGAGAATATAAATGGTCATACGGCTCTAAACTCATGTAAGAACCGAGCCTCTTCTTTTCGGGTAATCTTCACATGGAGTTTCCTCTTAAGAGCCGTTAGTTGACATCTTCACAAGCTGATATGAGTTTATTGACAAAGTGCTTCCGGTTAATGCTTCACGTGCACATCAACATGATGATTCCGAACAACCTTCTGTTCTTGTTTGATGTGATTGTTTGCTTGGTGTTACCATTCCGTGTGTTCGTTGAGGCCTGATTGCTGATTTCCTTGATGAACATCTTTCTGTTCTTGTTTGATTGGGAGGGATTTTAGTTAAGGGGATGTGCAAGATGTAAGTTGATTGGGATGCTTTTTGCTGATGTTCTTGTTTTTGGTGAGTTGAAGATGTTGACTTTCTATTCCCCAACTGGACAATCTTGAAGAAGGTCGAGTCTACAGTCGATTCTACATTTTCTACTGTATGTTAGAAGACTAAAAGACGGGTTGAATTTGATTATCAAAAGACTTCTTCTAATTCTGAGCATTTATTAAAAGATTGTCGGTTTAGGGGAGAGCACTAATTGGGGGAGTTTGAAATGCCAAAATTAATCCCTAATTAGACCTGCTCATGATTATTCTTCAGCAAGTTGACTCTCACAGATACATCTGAGCTAATGATGTTCTTCTCAAAGTATTTCTAGTACACGGGCTTACAATGAGTTGCTGATTCTGAAATGTCAAAACCAGCAAGGAGAAAGGAGACTCACATATAAACACAAAGCGAGTAAACTTGATGAACTTAATTCTTCTAAGTGATTGAAGATATCCCGGGAAGACAAATGTTATTACCGCAGAGAAACTCAAGGTTTGACTCATGACGAGTAAACTTGATGAACTTAACTCTTCTAAGTGATTGAAGATATCCCGGGAAAACAAATGTCATGACCGTAGAGAAACTCAAGGTTTTACTCATCAAAGCGTTTAGTGTTCTTATTCCTACTACGCGGGGGAAGAGATGTAAGAGTTAGTTTCTGATGATGAAAGAAGGTACACAAGTGTGTGATGATTTCGATGTTATCGCAATCATCAGGGGAGAGAGAATTGTGTACATTGGGGATGCTCAGCTGTTTCACTTGAGGGCTTAATCTGTGATTCAGAGATATAATCACTTATTCCGGAGTTGACATCCGCAGAGATTGTCACCCGCAGAGATAATCAGTGATTTGGCCTGCTTCTTCAATGTTATCGGTTTTTCTCTCTTTGGGCATTCGGGTACTTCGGGTTCTTGAGCTTCATACACTTTCTTCAGGGGAGAGAAAAGTATACATCGGGGTTATTCTTTGGCTATTGGACTTAATCTGCTACTTCGATGGTATAAGTTTCTTTGTCTTCGGGTATGTGTATTCGGGTTCGTGAGCTCTAGTCTAAGAGATTGACTGCATCAATTCAACTACTTGGGGGAAGTGATCTCTTGACACCTTTTTTGGAATGGATTGCTTCAGACTTCAGTGGTTATGAAATTTGAGAAGATTATTTTATATGTGAGATGATACGTTGCTGTTCTTCTATTGGATGATATAACCTCGAACGGAGAATCTCGATCATCGATCTTAAATGGAGCAGCGGGATTTATGATTATGGTGTGCATCTCTGTGCACCTGGCTAAGGCAAGCTTGAAATATAGCTTTGAATCTGCTCAACATAAGGATTTTCGGTTTGGGGGGAAGCTACCAAAGTCTCACTTTCAAGTGGCTCAATTTCTCTCTTCGATTCAAGAGTCTTGGAAGCTTTGGTGGTGAAAGTTTTAGGGATGATGACTTCTATCTTCTACAACGGGGCTGTTCGATATCCTTATCTCGGTACTCGTATCATCATCTTCTGTAACTATATCATCTACTCTATCTTTGTATATATTTATCTGAAAAACCAAATAGAAAAATATAAAACCTTCAAAATCCCATAAAAAATCAGAAAATTTCAAAAATACCCAAAATATGTTTTCCTAGACATGTCTTCTGGTATCGATAACATCTACGGTCTTAGAAATGTCATTCAATAATGGCACGGGACCATAGATGAATTTCGAGCAGGAGGTGTAAATATTCTTTTCAAAACATGTCTCAAAATATGGCTTACAGTTATTTCAGACTGTAACCCGGGCTTCAAATAATGGCTTGCAGTTACTTCAGACTGTAACCCGCGCTTAAAACTATGGCTTGCTATTATTTCAGATAGCAACCCGTTCTTTTAAAGGAAGGAAAGTGCTACGCTTAAACTATTTTCAAAATATTTCGTGCACTTATCCTAAAAACAAAACAAGGAAAGTATGTCGAAGGACTGCTGTTCCTACACAAATGTTTTTCCGTCTAAAATTCTTCAGAAAAATATTTGTTGTTTTCCAAAAATGGTGGTAGAATGAGTTGCTTTAACAACAATCAGTTTCAGAGTTTTTATTAAATCTGCAAACTCAATCAATGACTTCAGCACTTTTAAACTTTTCACAAATTGAGTCATTGATTGAGGGGGATAATGTTTTAAAATCTATATCATCTAACGGGCTTTCTTAATTATCCTAATATGCTTAATTAAAAATGATGTTAACCTATGTTGAAGGACTAGGTGCCTAGGATATGATTGCTAGGATTAGATGATTAGAGTTTGATGTACACATTATTCCCATACATTTATATGATCTGATTGATATGTTGCATTGACTTTTATTAGTCGATTGTTGTTTGGGTGATGTCGACCACCATATATTTGTATGTGTGTTCACTAACGTATGCAGGTATATTGGTTATAAGAATGTTCCCGATCCGGATCCCACAATTGAAGATGATTGGATGCCGAAAGGAAAGGGTAACTATATCTTGGATTGACAAATGAAGAAACGGAGCTTAACTGGACTTCAATGGAGAGTTGGCATGAAATGCAACGTAAGAGGTCTTACTGCATCAGCAGATGGTTTTCTTCAGCAAGTGAAGAAACGGAGCTTAATTGGACCTCAGTTGGCATAAAAAATGCAACGTAAGAAGTCTCACTGCATCAGCAGATGGTTTTCTTCCAAACCCTACAACAACAACAACAGAAGCTTCTCAACCACCTAACGTATCTTGTGCAGGAAAAGTAGTAAATGATACCATCTTTAAACAATTTTTGAAAATATTGTTTTGAATATGGAAAAATATTGTTTTGAAAATAAATTGGTCTTAATTTTGAAAATCACCGGACTTCATTTTATCAAAACTTAAGTCACTCAATTATTGACTTCGGTCATCGATTGAGGGGGAGAGTGATTTAAAATAAATTATTTTCAATCAATATTGCTTCATAAAAGTCCGGATTGTACAATATAAGTGGTGATCTAAAGATTTAATGTTATGTCATGGTATGATTTTTTCTTTAGAATCAAGGTCTTTCAAAATGAAATTTTTTCTGTTCTTGTTTGATTGTGAAATTGTTTTGTTTTACTTAAAAGATCTCTTAAAAACTATCATACCTGACACTAACAATCTTTAATGTCTTAAAATGGTCCTTATCTGTCATCTTTCAAAGTTAAATCAAGCCACGTCTTTCCCCAAAATGTTTTAAATGATTTAAATCAATTGGGATCACAAATCTCAAAAGGTTTGAAATTTTGATCGGGGTAGAGATCGTGATTTAAATCTCAAATCTGTTTTAAATGGAATTGGTTTTAGTCCTTTAAAGGCACTCCTGCCTCCATGTGTCAAACGATTTCAATATACATAATGCACATGTTGAGGAGGAGGATTTATCCAAAAACCAGATAAATATTTAAACAAGGCCACATTTTCTCTCATGTTTTCTAAACCTAATTAAACCACTTGGGATCCAAAATCTCAAAGGGTTTGATATTTTTGACCGGGGGAGAATTTGTGATTTAATAATGAAATTTGATAAAAGGTAATCGTTTTGATTTAATTGTGCAGGCTGCTCTCTCATATGTGCTAAACGCTTTCGAATCTCGAAGCACATATTGAGGGGGAGCATAACTATCGAGGTACAAAAGCTTTTTTAAAAATTTATTTATAAAGTACCTTGATTGAGTTTTCAAATGGTTTTCTTAATGGATTTTGTGATTGTGGATGTGCTTCAAAAGAACTCTTGCCTCTATGTGATAAAATGTTTTAAAATATCCTATGCACATATTGAGGGGGAGAATTTTACCAAGAAAATCAAATGGCCTTTTCGTATGAAAATTGTGATCAAAGAAAATATTTCAAAGTCCTCTTGCCTCCATGTGCCAAACAATTTCTAAATCACACGCACATGTTGAGGGGGAGATTTTCTAAATGATCAAAACTATTAAGGTACAAAATGCTTTGATCTCGTATCACAAGTACCTTGATTGTTTTTCCAAATGATTTTTCAATTGGTTTCATGAAGGAAAGAACAATACCAAAAGACCGACCAATTTACTTTATGCATGGAGTTATAAGGATGGTTAGGTTAGGTATTCGTTCCCACGATCCGCCAGAACCGGAGGGATCTACCCAGGGACAATCCACTAGATAGTGTAGAGTCCTTAGGTATATTGAAAAAAGGAGAAAAGTGAGGAATGGGAAGAGTGCAGACTGAGACTGAGCTAGTACTGGAATAAACCAAGCAAGGTTCTAGTTATGAAGTCTCGGTAAGCACTGAAGGGGTTGAAGAATGAAAAAGAAATGAATGATAAAAGGGTGAAAAGAAATAGCCCTCCATCAATTCAACCTTAGGGCAGAAACCGGGTTCAATTCATATGCTACTGGTGGTTACTAAGGTAACACTGGTATTGAAGACAAGACATCATGGACCCAGTGATGCACTGCACTAAACTTCCCAAACCACTCAAGTTCCTCTTAAAAGGGCTTGTTTCATTCTCACGGGGAACCGACATTATCTATCTACTTTCTCTTAGAGATTGTTGATATTGAAGAAGGAGACCCTCTCCCTAGTCTCCGGCAAAGGAACCAAAAATGCACTATTGAGTCTAGAGCCAAGAGATCATCCACAATATCTCGTTAGGACACTAAATTCTTGAAGACTTGCTTTTTCACACAATGTGGAAAGTAAGTATATATTAAGAGTCCTACGCATTATCCTTGTGGTATTGCCAGAACATCCGAGTGATATGTAAATATTCACAATGAAGATGGAAATCCTTCTAGAGCCAACATCTAACAAGCTCTTGGTGGGTGACATGTGAAATCTTGCAAAAGATCAAACTTGTGACAACTGGATAGAAACGATGGGGAGATTCAATCTTGAATCAACCTTGGTCCAGGAAATGAATTGACGAATACTTTTGGAAAAACCGTTCGATGTGCAAATCTTCTTTTCTCTAGCACGTCGAATGTGTACTTATGTTTTAAAAATTCAAAAAAGTATCTCTGATTGAAAAATACTTTTAGAAAAACCGTTCGATGTGCGAATCTCTTCTTTTCGCTAGCACGTCGATTGTGTACTATTTTCAAATACAAAAAGTGTTTTGATTGAAAATTGATATTTCTCATAAAACCTTCGTCGTATTGCAAAACTCTTTATTCTAAGCAATACGCGATTGTTTTGAAATCAATTTTTCTTCAATCAGTGAACCTCAATTCGCTGGTTCAGTCACTCCGTGTTGTCTTCTTTGAGCCGTTCCGGTTTGAGAACAGCTAGAACAGCTGTGAAACCCTGTCAAGGAGATTCTTAGGAATCCTACCTGATCACAGGCAGTACTTGTACTGATCAACGGGGAACCGTGGGCCGTGTACCTCAATTCAACGAAAGTGATCAAAGACACTTTCGTGCGCTTTATTGCTAACTGTCGTATGCAGGTACACCCCGACGATTGTAGCTGATCAGAATTGAGGAGTCAATCCAAAGCCGCATGTTCACAGCAACCACACTTAATTTGAAGAAATCATGACTGGTGCATATCTACATAACCTGGCTCTGATATTTCATACTATGCTTATGCTGCGCTGCTGCAAATATCATGAACCAGTAAGGCTTCCGCTACTCTGATGGAAAGATGTCATGATTCAAAAGTGTGAGCATGTCGGTCCGAAAGTCACAACTTCACATGATGGCAACATAATAAAGGGTGATCCAGAGATTTACTGTGGCTGATGATTTCAATGAAAGCTCGAAGATCATCAAAGATGTGGATCAGTTAAAGGCCTCCACTAAAAGTACAAATCAGTACGGACTTTGAAGAATCGCTACTTAAGCACTAAGATTGCTGAAATGAAGAATTCAAGTCTACGAGCTCAAGAACGAAGTCAAAGATAGAATGCTAGGAAGCAAAATATATTTCATGGGGTGACCTCCCTTAGGGGGAGATTGTTAGGAATTGGAAATTCCATGATAAAGAGTCGGTCACCCCAATAATGGTCTAGCATATGTTAGCTCGTAGATTTGTCGTTGTTTACGTTGTTTAGTAGTTTATTAGTTATTTAGTAGCGTAGTTTAGCGTAGTGTAACACCGTGGAGGAAGGACGGGTCTTTACCCACTGTATACCTGATCCACAGGCCGATAGGAGGTCGTTATGTTTGTAAGTATAAATACCCCTTCCATGGATGGAAGGGGTGGTGCTTCTTTTCATTAATCTAATATTCTACATTTTGTGAAGTAACTCTCTACCAAGAAAACACCCAACTCTCTAGTTTCTCTCTCTAAAATGGTAAACATGTATTTTGATCATCCAAGACCACCCGAATCATCAAACACAACAAAATATACGATCCTACATAATCTTATATATAGAATCTGAATTTTTCAGTTTTAGTGTGTAGTCTTTTGGAGTAAAAAACCTAAACCGAACCAAGGCTGTCTTGTATAGTATTTTAGGGTTCCAAACCCTATCTTACATCAAGATAAGTGTTTTACTTCATTAATTCAATTATGTATTCAATTACTTGTGTGTATGCTTGCATGTTCTCCATGTCCGGCTAATTTACTTTTGTGTTTGCTTAGGGAATATGAAACTTAATTATTGAATATTGATTGGTTGTCTCTTATCTTAATTGTTAATGATCTAGTAATGTGATAGGTCATTCGTTGTGTAGTTAATGCTTGATTAATCTTTGTGAACCTTAGACTATAACACCTAGAGTAGTTGTAGGCTAAACCATCCAAAGAGTACCTTAGAGTTAGAGTTTATAATTCCTAGAGATTTTGTAGACGAGACCATTTGGTAGTTTCAAAGAGTTAGGGACAAACGCATACCCTACGACTTTAGACACACAACGCGATTAAGAATAAGGACGTGACAATTCAACCATCAATAGAAGATAATTAAGGAGTAATAAAACCTAAGTAAACACATCTTTAAAGTATCATACGAGCACACAATAGTTAGACATAGACTACATACACCTTAGATTAGATAATTAGATAAGTAGAGTAATCGGTAGAAATACCAACCCCCAAATCTAAACCCCGAGATTCGTACCTTTCTAATTCCTAAAACACATAAAAAGATAAAAAATAATCTTCCTCAACCCCAACCTTAGCGTAGTAACTTCTCACTGGCATTCCTATTCCCCTAGAGAACGATATCAATACCCGTGGCTTACCCTAATACTACACTACAACGATTAGGTTCACTGCCTAGGGTGTTATAAAACTTGCTCGAAGAAAAGGAAGTTCTTTTGACCCCGAACGACGCGTGTAGCGTTATCAAGTTTTTGGCGCCGCTGCCGGGGAATAGAATAGCTAGTTACTAGTCCACCTCGTTTAGGTTTCTTTGCTTGATTCCTATCAAGTAAATTTTTCTCAATTTTTAGCTTTCTCATAGTCTATCCCCCTTCTTCGTGACCTTTGTTCGTAATCCCATCACTTTTCATCATGGAAGGTGATAACCAACCACCATTCATCAACCTACCACCAAATGACCCGCCAAGAGCTCGTACTCTTGGTGAATACTCGAGACCAAGCCACCTAGGCTATAGGAACACCATTGAGCTTTCCAACCAAGCCCAAACTACGGCCCTGCGATCCGAAACCATCCGGTTGGTGCAAAACGGATGTGGATTCCATGGACTTCGTTCCGAAGATCCTAATCAGCATCTTAAGGATTTCCTTAAAATTGTCGATTCCATCGACCTTGATGCTACTACTCGGGAGACCACGCGTCTGCGTCTCTTCCAATTCTCTCTACGGGACCAAGCTAGTAATTGGCTTGAGCGACTTCCCGCCGACTCCATCTCAAGTTGGGATGATCTCACCTCTCACTTCCTTGCTCAATTTTTCCCACCGGGGAGAACCACTAAGCTTAGGAATGACATCTTGATGTTCCAACAACGTCAAGGTGAATCTTTCTACAAAGCATGGACTTGATTCAAGGACTTACTTCATAAAGTCCCTCATCACGGCATTGATCTTTGGCTCCAAGTCCAACTCTTTTATGATCATGTCAACTTCCCCACCAAGCGATCCATTGACCAAGCGGCCGGTGGAAAACTTAGTGATCTCACCGCGGAAGAATCATGGGGTATAATAAAGGACCTTGCTCTCTATGAAAACGAAAGTTGGAATGACCCCCGTGAGTTGCCCAAAACCGTTAAGGCAATCTCCTTGCCTCCCATTGACTCACAACCTTCCGACCGTAGGATGCTCGAACTTGAAGATCAAGTTAAATTCCTAATGAGTTCCTATGAAAATCCTAAGTCTTCACATCAAGTGAATAAAATCACTCTTCCTTGTGAGTTATGTAGTGGTCCCCATGACACTCGTGATTGCACAAGACTCCCCGAACAAGCTTTTGCGGACTACGCCTCCATGCGTACCGACGGAGCGGGAGAGAAGTGGTACACTTTCAAGCCCGAACAAAACAACTTAGGAAACTCTTACAACCCCTCATGGAGAAATCACCATAACCTTAAGTGGAACCAAAACTCAAGCACACCCCAAAGCTCATCTAGTCCACCTAATAGGTTCAATTCTCTAAACACCGGGAACCCCACTAATCTTGAGGCAATTGCATCTAGATTCATGTCATCTCAAGAGACTCGATTGACTAAGCTTGAAGCCGATTTTAAGCTAAGACAAGGCGAGATGACAAACAAGCTTGATGCCCTCTTAAAAGCCTTTAATGAACGGGAAATTGGAGCACTCCCAAGTGATACTATAAAGAACCCAAAAGTGAATTCGATTTCATCAACTTCATGTTCTTGTTCACCATGGGAGAGTGCACATCCATGTCCCTCACACCCAACGGTTCACTCGGTAAATGCTATCAACAAGGGTTCCAAGCAATCAAAATGAGGTACCAAGGCCCTGCACCATTGGTAGAACCTACTCTTGAGAAACCTGTCAACCAAAAACCCAAACCTAATCTAGAGGAGGAGTACAAGGAACTCCATCAAGAAAAACCGGTTCTTGAAGTCTTAGCTCATGCACCTTATTATAATGCTTTAAAAGAAAAATATGAGTTAGAACTTAAACTTCGAAAACATGGGTCCACCTTTGTGCGAAATAATCTACCTAAGAAGTTAGACGATCCCGGGCTATTTACTCTTCCGTGTAGGCTTGGAACTTCCAAACCTCTCGATGCTCTAGCCGACTTAGGATCATGCATCAATCTTGTTCCGTTGTCCCTCCATAGAAGCCTTAACTTTGGTAAGATAGAACCAACGGAAACCATCTCAGGTCTAGCGGACGGTAGTGTTGCATATCCGGTAGGGATAATAAAAGACATGGTAGTACACGTAGGAGAGTTGACTCTTTTGGCCACATTCCATGTGCTAGACATGAATAAGGACCCGACATGCCCATTACTAGTAGGAAGAGGATTCTTAGCTACTGCTAGTGCCATCATCGATTGTAAGATGTCCAAGATAGTGGTAGGAGAGGGGAGTGCTAGGTCAATTTACGATGTCAAAAAGCATACGTACTACAAAGAAGAGGAAATACCACATGAGATTAGGTTGGATAGAACGCCTTCTAGATATGGACCTTGGATAGATAAGAACCTCATAGGTCACCAACGACCTTTCTACTTAGATGAAGCCTTTGCTAGTAAAGCAAATTTCCATGAAAAAGAAATGGCTAGGGACATGGAAGTGAACCCGTTTGAGGACGCCTTAGTATTTAGGAAGATGACCGAGTTCCTAGAAAGTTTGCCCGTCAACCTTGTCATGAATAAGTGGAAAATTGAGAAGCCTAAACATAAGTGGGATTGGGATAGACCGCCTAGTGATGGTAATGGAGAGTGGCACATTAGGATAACAATCTATGATCCCGATGGAGAGAAGTTTGAAAAGGCATATCGAACCGAACGTACTACTAGGAACTTAAATGATAAGTTTGATCCTTATGACATTGTTAAGGATAGGCTTACTTATATCGGTACGTAGGAGCACGACTACGAGTCTAGCTACAAGACTCATAAATAAAGAAAAGCGCTTCGTGGGAGGCAACCCATGCTTAATTGTTTGCTTGTTAGTGTCATATATCTTTTATTGATTGCTTATTCTCATGTTTAAATTTGTAAAAATGCTTTATTTTGTTTTTAACCTCGTCTTAATTGCATATAAAGGTATTTTACATAAAGGATAAGTGTAGGGAGGATTACACACATTTTCAAAAGAAACGTGAACATGAGAGTTGCAATTAATTAAAAGATATATTTGTGTGTTTGTTCGAGTCAAATGCTTGTATCGAGTCATAATGGATGTTTTGCAGAAAATTTTCCAGATTCTAAAGATGTAAATTTTCCAGAAAATCGAAGACCAGTTTTTGTCAGGATAACCTGACGGCGTCAGGATCGCAACCTGACGGCGTCAGAAAGGAGTAAAAACAACAGATTACTTTTTTCTCGTTTTCTGAGCTACTTATAAATTTTTGGAATTTTCCAGGTCTTAATTTTCCAGAAATTCTGTAAACATCCATTCCACAAGCATTATATCCTAGTTTAGTAGAGTCTTATATATATTATTACCGCCGATTTTATGCGAAGGTTTCGTTTGTTTTCTTCAAGTGTGCAGGTTCAATTTATTAAGAAGAAGATACATAAGATTGGAAGGAGCTTTTCACGCATACATTCTTCTTGGAAAGGATTTAACCACCTCTTTACACGGATCCTATCGAGCTAATCAGGGGAGTATTAGTTTCTTTCGTTTTTAATTACCTTCTATTATCATAACTTTGATACTTTCGGGGAACATTGGGGACAATGTTCAGTTTAAGTGTAGGGAGGGAAAATAAAACGGGAACTTTGAAACTATGCTTATCCTTGACTATTTGCTTTGTCCAATTGTATTTGTGTAATAAACCATGAGAAAATGTCGGTTAGGGTAATTTTGGCACCAAATTTAAAATTTTTCATGACATATAGGAGTGGGCCATTAGTCCTAACAAAAGCGTCTCATAGATAGGAAGTTATATGACTAGCACAAAAACCCTTTACCACTTAAATTCCACCCAAAATGTGAGGATCGCCCTTAGATTAGTAGGAATTGAAGCATTCATCTTTAATGCTTAGAGTGTTAGAACTTGTTTTGTGATGCATCCCGAGATCGCTAGTAAGACTACACTTGTGTAGCTAGGAATAACTAAATGATAAGAGGCCTTAGGATAACCCTTGTTTGATACCCGTAATATAATTACTTCTTCCACATCAGTTGAGTAATTCCCCCACACCTTTGCGTTGTACTCATCTTTAGTACACAATACCCCTAGTTAACCCCTCTGAGCCTATCCTTTTCGCGGTTCTCGTGATGTTTCGGTTTTTCCAGAATATCAATGAAGAGCATTGTTTACACCCCACCCCCAAATGTACACCCAAATCGCCTTAGCCTACCTTGTATGCACTCACTTTTAGTGCATTATTGTTATCACACTAAACCCTTAGTTCAATTATCTAGTTGCTTGCATGAGTTGCTAAGTCGAGTCATATCCTTTGTACACAGTTTTGGGACGATTGGGACTCATGGGAAAAGTTAAAGTTTATGAAATGACGGGAAGGGAACGTTAAATTCAAATTCCCTTTATTTGCGTAATAATGTACTCCAAGTGTTTTGATCTTTTCAATTCGGGTCAAATTAGTGTTAGAGTAATAAAAACTCAAGTGTAGGGATGTGCCTATAAATCCCTATCATTTTGATGTTATCGTAGAGGATGGTAGAGTAAAAGTGTATGAAAAAAAAAAAATCGAAAAAATAGAAAAAGAGAAAAAGAAAAAAAAAAGAGTGTAAAAAAAAAAAAAAAAAAACATACGGGCTACCATCCTACATCTATCTTTTAATTTATGTTTGTTTATTTCAGTTACCTAGAGTTTAGAGTGTCGAGTCTTGGCTTAGCAACGCCATTCTTCGTATGCTTGTAACATAAAGATTTTTGACTTGCCACCACTAAATAGCCTATCCCACCAAACCCGTTGTTTCCCTACCGTAAGCCTAACATTACAACCCTTTAAAGACCTCTTTGATAGTCTTTCCTAGGTGCTTACGCCAAAGCGATGGAGGTTTGATCTATTCTCAAGCCTATGGTAATCTATGTACTAGGACCGGTTAATGAGTGTTTATCTTCCATTTCCAACTTGATATATTTCATATACACCCGAGAGATGTGAGTATCCAAACACCCCATGTGAGGTGCTAGTATGTAATTTCCGTGCTTGTTATGACTTTTGCGGGGCTTATATGTGTTGTGGACTGTTTTAAACCAATGGTTCATGACCCCTAACTTATAAATTAATTGGCTAAAAGTACATTTGCTTGAGGACAAGCAAATACCAAGTGTAGGGATATTTGATAAGGTTTTAAAATGTACCTTTTTGAGGGGTCGTTTAAGCCCTTATTTGATCACTTTTGTATCCGTTATTACTTAATATCGTTCCTTTTCACTTTTTAGGTCTCTCGAAGGCAAATTGCTGGAATGGCACTTATTTGGACGAAAAGGCGCGGATATACGAAGAAAATGGCCAAAGTCAAGAATCGAGCCACTCAGACTGCTGAAATACAAGGGGACGGCGTCAGGTGTTATCTGCGACGCCGTCGGAGCACATGTTGTGACGATACAGTAGACAAATTTCTTATTTTCAAGTGACGGTGTCAGGCTTTAAAAGAGTAGGTCGTCGCACTCAGACGGCCTAGATTTGATCCAGACGGCGTCACAAGCATAAGGTGACGCCGTTGCAAGACTAACGTGGCCAAGATGAAACCCTAATGACGGTGACCCGACGGCGTCACAAATCATAAGGTGACGCCGTCGCGATTGTAATCTTATATATAGAATCCGAATTTTTCAGTTTTAGTGTGTAGTCTTTTGGAGTAAAAAACCTAAACCGAACCAAGGCTGTCTTGTACAGTATTTTAGGGTTCCAAACCCTATCTTACATCAAGATAAGTGTTTTACTTCATTAATTCCATTATGTCTTCAATTACTTGTGTGTATGCTTGCATGTTCTCCATGTCCGGCTAATTTGCTTTTGTGTTTGCTTAGGGAATATGAAACTTAATTACTGAATATTAATTGGTTGTCTCATATCTTAATTGTTAATGATCTAGTAATGCGATAGGTCATTCGTTGTGTAGTTAATGCTTGATTAATCTTTGTGAACCTTAGACTATAACACCTAGAGTAGTTGTAGGCTAAACAATCCAAAGAGTACCTTAGAGTTAGAGTTTATAATTCCTAGAGATTTTGTAGACGAGACCCTTTGGTAGTTTCAAAGAGTTAGGGACAAACGCATACCCTACGACTTTAGACACACAACGCGATTAAGAATAAGGACGTGACAATTCAACCATCAATAGGAGATAATTAAAGAGTAATAAAACCTAAGTAAACACATCTTTAAACTATCATACGAGCACACAATAATTAGACATAGACTACATACACCTTAGATTAGATAATTAGATAAGTAGAGTTATCGGTAGAAATACCAACCCCCAAATCCAAACCCCGAGATTCGTACCTTTCTAATTCCTAAAAAACATAAAAAGATAAAAAATAATCTTCCTCAGCCCCAACCTTAGCGTAGTAACTTCTCACTAGCATTCCTATTCCCCTAGAGAACGATATCAATACCCGTAGCTTACCCTAATACTACACTACAACGATTAGGTTCACTGCCTAGGGTGTTATAAAACTTGCTCGAAGAAAAGGAAGTTCCTTTGACCCCAAACGACGCGTGTAGCGTTATCAGAAAACTACAAAGAAGGTTTTTCATAAAAACAAACACCATGTCTTTTAAAACTATATGTTTGGATGTTGATTTGATAACAACATTTTTCCTATTTATTTTTTCATTTAATTGCACTAATCTTCTTTGTCATGTTGATTAGTCAAAGCTCATACCCACCAGGCTTTAGGAGTCGCTTGGTAACAAGAATACCTTCCTTAAGAAGGTATCTTAAACGCAAAGGAGCGGGAATAGCCTAAGTGACATTTTCTATGTCATTTGTAAAGACATTCCTAAGTGCGCTAGAGGTACGATTTTCTTTTTACTTTGCTTGATAATTAAGTATACCTATTTAGGTATTTATATGATTATCTTTTGTGCAAATTACATGTTTTACATGAAGCTTCATTAGGAAGCCTTTTTCTTACATACGTGTCTTATTTCTCGTCTAAAGTCGTGGTATATAAAACTTATGTTTTATTTTCTTTTAATCCAATAATAAAACAAAACACGAATTTCAAAAATTCCTCCTTCCCCATAAATACTCCCATCGTCGACCACTCTATCAAACCCTCACTTTTTCAAATCTTCCAATTTCAAAAATTTTCTCTCACTCAAAAACTTCATCTTCCTCCTCATTCCATCTCAACCGAAACTAAGAAGATCCGTCATCAACATGGTTTACATCGCACTCGTGCTCATCGCCTTAACACTCATCGCACTTGTGTTCCCTATGATGAAGTTCACATACGGAGACATTTAATTTGTGTTGTTAATCTACATTGGGATCATATACCCAATCCTTTGTATCATCCTTAGCATTGAAATGCAATATTACTAAAAATCGTGTTATCTTTGTTATTATTTATTTTCTTGTGATTTATATGTTTCATATTCCTTTGTGATACATTAGAAGTCATATGTGCATGCTAAAAGAAAATGTAGGATAAAAAATTTCTCGTGGTATATAAAAATGTAAAACCTTTGTTTTTATCAAAACTGTTTCTGTTACTACAGATCCACGGATCCCGGAAGTTATACTGGCCGGATCCCTTTTGAAAAGGAACCGTGGGATCCGTCCTACTGGAGAACAGTTTTTCATGCAAATTAAAAACCATTGTTAATAAAAATCTAATAAAAACGTTAGATAATTATACGTCGACCATAAACATCACCTCTTATTAACCCATCATTTCTATAGGTTCAACTATGACGCATGAATATGAGTTTGATTTTTCACTCACTAGCGTCTACACTCCGAACATCTCTCTCGAACCCAACACACCTTGAAATCATGTCCGTGGGTTCAATAATCTTGAAAACCGTCACTTCCACGAAGGACGTATTGTAGACACCTCTCTACAATTCGAAGAAGGTATCAATTCCTCCTTCCGAGCCATAGGACTAGAATGTCTTCTTGAAATCAACGAGAAGATATGTCCAAGGTTCATAATGGAATTCTTCCGTCAAGTCGAACTCGTTCGTAACGAGGATCGCTCTCTATCTCTTTGGTTTTATATCAAAAACCAAAAGTTCACTCTAACCCTTGGGCATTTTGCTCACATCCTCTGGATTCCAAATCATGGACAATGTGCCTTCACTGAAGATTGGTCTCTTGATTCTCTCTTCAACTTTCATGAAGAAAATAGTCCATATTGTTCACACATACCCTCTCCGGAAGATTTAAATCGCATGATATGCAAACCTCGACCATATTACTCCGATCCAAACATTATCTTTACAAGGGATATCCGAGAAGAGTACAAGCCTCTTGCACTTATCCTACGTGAAAATGTTTGGAGTCTTATGGGAAATCGAGAAATTCTTCCCGCTTGTTGTGCTCACATGTTGTACTGTTTGCTAACACAACAACCATACAATCTCGCCTACTTCTTCGCAAGGCGAATTGCAAATCTTCAAGGCTCCAAGAATAAACTCATCCCTTATGGAATGTTCTTGACACGCCTCTATCATAATGTTATGCACTTCCATCCTTAATTTCAAAGTCCGTTGTACGTATTAGTGAACAAGATGATGGAACCGCTAAACATATCTCTCATGAAGACTTTCTTCATTCTTGATTCCACCAACACTCATCAATCACATAATGATCCTCCTAGCAAAAACACTCAAGAAACCTAGTAGTATACCAAAATAGGATCAATTCTCTTGTATTCGTGCTCTATCAATGTAATCCAATTTCTTTCATGAAATAAAACATCTTACATTTGATATCTTAGTATTAGAACTCCTTTTAGACTATTCTTGAGATATAATGCATTGTCAAGATCATTGCATACCTTTAGTAAAGGTCCTGCTGAGCAGATAGGCGGATCCCAAAGATTGTGCTAGACGGATCCCTACACTTAGGGAACCGTGGGATCCGGCAAACAGAAAATGCAATTGCAAAGCATTATATTTCAACCATATCCTTAGAATACCTCATACTAAGCTAAAACCTAGTGTCTTAAGGTAAATTAAGTCCTTATCAAGATAGGTTGATCTTTTACATAACTCACCTAGATCACACTCTAAGAAGCTTGTA
>BPTQ01000007.1:305902220-306058328 GCA_019973895.1 Chrysanthemum seticuspe | reverse complement strand
AAGAAAACTTTGGTATGGAAAACAGAAAGATTACAAAAATTGCTTTCAAATATTCGAAGTAATAGTTGTATCGTAAGTAACATAAATCCAAAGTATCATAGTATTCGAAGAAAGTCAAGTAACATAGAAAGTGATGTTGGTTTATATGTTAACACATGAACTCTTTCAGGGTACTTCCGTTTAACTAGCACGTATAGAAGACTTCATGTAGATCGGTCGTTAGGTTCGAAGAGACATAGTCGTCGAAGGAGTAAGTTACCAAGTACACGTTGGGTCAACTGGACAAGTAGGTACCACTATTCTCGACAACTTCACGATCGAGGGAAGACTAAGACGACTATACTTACCATCAATCGGGGGAGAGGTGAGAAGGACAGAAACGTGAGGGAACTCTTTACTGGGTAGACCACTGTTCTCTTTGTGAACTGGAAAGAGGACAGTTTTGCTCGACCTAGGAAAGGGAACTTGGGTTTGAAGGAAGGACGGAAGACCTCCTATCGGCCTGTGGATCAGGTATACAGTGGGTAAAGACCCGTCCTTCCTCCACGGTGTTGCTCTAAACTAAATAGCTAACTAAATAACTAGTAAATAACGTAAACAACGACAAATAACGACACGTCTACGAGCTAACTTATGCTAGATCATAATTGGGGTGACCGACACTTTAACATGGAATTTTCTAATTCCTAACAGACAGGTTTCACAAGATTCTGAGTCAGCTAAACCAGCTGAATGCAAAGCCTGACAATGATGATTGCAACTCAAAGTTCCTACGATCTTTGCCTCCATCATGGTTACATGTGAGTATAGCCCTTAAAGCTAAAGGTGGGCTGGACATGCTCACTTTTGATGAGCTATACAACAAACTCAGATCTCTTAAACCTGATGTCAGATCTCCCTACCGTGCATCCTCTTCTGGTCATTCAGCCTTTGTTGGGACATCCCACTCGAATATGATGATGCATGCTTCAATTCCATCTTACTTACCATCATCATCCTATCGTCCCACTCCATCACATCCTCAAGCTAAGGCTGGAAGTATATTGGAGGATGTTCTTCACTTATTTGTTGCTGATTATGATACTCAGCAGCATCTGGTATATGAAGATTTTAACCAAGTGGACCCACTTGCGATGGAGGAGATGAAGCTGAAATGGCAGGTGGCCATGCTTTCAGTAGATATCAAGAGGTTTGAAGAGAAGGCAGGAAGGAAGTTTGGGTTCAAGGGAAAGGATCCAGCTCGTTTTGACAGGAGAAAGGTCAAGTGTTTCTCTTGTCACCAGATGGGTCATTTCTCAAGGGAGTGCAAAGACAGGAAGAGTGGAGAGGGGGCTAACTACCATTCATATCAGCAGAATCAGAAGGGAGCTAGCACTTCAACAGCTCTTATCACCATGGATGAACAGGTCAACTGGGTTGCACATGAACCATTGAATGAGGAAGCTGCTGATACAGAGAAGCTTGGATTGCTGGCTAGATGTACTTCAGAAGATATGCACGATCAATTTGCCTTCATGGGACTTTCTCAAGTACACAATTGTATATTTGGTTGTAGTGAAAGATACAATGAACTGAAAGAAGCTTATGATACTATGAAACCTAAATACAATGAATGCTATGTTGATAATGAAGCTTATAAACTTTCGTTAAAAACATTAGAAAGACAAAAGGTATGGTTTCAAAAGAATCAGATAGCTTATGAAGAAAAGATTAAGGTGCTTCAATTTGATCTAGATATTGCTAATATTAACTTTAAACGCACTGAAAAAGAAAAAGTTGATACTATTGCTGAAAATCTAGAGCTTAAAGAGAAACTTGCTGAGGAAATAGCTAGACATAAACAATGGTTAATATCAGGTGACAATCTAGCTAGAGCACTTTATAGTAGTCAATCAGTGACTTCAGGAATAGGTTTAGGCTTTCAAAAGTATGTAGGATTGGAAGCTAGGCAAGATGGGCGTAAATCTACACCTGCAGGCTTAGAACATTTTAAAAAGGAAGGTGATTTACATGCTGTCCCTGGACCTATTAGAGGTGAATTTATGCCCACTGACCTGTCCATTACTACTGACTTTGATGGATCACACCATCTGTATGGCAAAAAGTCAAAAGACTTGCCAGACAATGATGCTTCATCTTATGACTTTGTCTCTTTCTCTGACAGTGACAATTCATCGGATCAAGGATCTACTTACAACTGTGATTCAAGTGATAAGTCAGACCTTGTCAAGCCCTCACCTGAGCCTACACCCAAGCCTGCACCCAAGACTATCTACAAGCCTTCTAGGATAGCTGCTGAGGAATCTACTTCCAAGCCTGTTTCCCCTGAAGACTTGTCTTTTAAATCTTTGAATAATTTGTCTGTTAAAAACAATTCCTTTAATGTTTCTGGTTTAAGTTCTTCTACATGTAATAGAACATCTGCTTTGTTGAATAAATCTTCCAAAAGGAAGACTTGTTTTGTTTGTGGAAGTAAACTTCATTTAATTAAGGATTGTGATTTTTATAAGCAAAGATTGGGTGCATGTGCTCTTCAGCAGAAACCTAGACCGGTGTGGACCAATGTTAAGAATATTCCACCTTATGTCCCACAAGCTACTGACTCTCCTTGGAAGAGATCAGCTGATAGACCTTATGTGCAACCTATTAGCCCATATTTTAAACATGGTTATTGGCCTGCTTATGTTGACTCTATGAAAAATGGGAAAGGATGTTGGGGCACTGCTGTCAAGTCCTCAGCAGGTTGTTCTTGGAATAATAAGAGACCTAAATATCAATGGAAACCCAAGAACAATGGTGGATCTTACTCTTTTGCTAAACCTAAATCTAATGATCCACAAGGCAGGTTCAAGTCAGCAATGACTTGAGCCTCCTCGGTATACTAACATTCTTTGTATATATGTTTGTTTATGTAGGATCATCCCCTTAAGCATAAAGATATTGGTATTGTTGATAGTGGCTGTTCAAGAAGTATGTCTGGAAATAGAGATATGATGCACAATTTTGTTCCTATTGAAGAAGGAGGGAATGTGACCTTTGGTGGAAGTGATGGTAGAATTACTGGGAAAGGCACCATCAAGACACCTCTACTGAACTTTGAGAATGTGTACTATGTTAGGGAACTTCAGAACTTCAACTTGTTCTCAGTCTCACAAATTTGTGACACCAAGAACAAGGTACTCTTCTCTGAAGATGAATGTCTTGTGCTTTCTAAAGAGTTCAAGCTTCCAGAAGATACTTCAATTCTGTTGAGAGTCCCTCAAACTCACAATCTATACACATTCAACCTCAATGAAGTTCACCCTGAAGGTGACCTCACTTTTCTGCTGGCTAAAGCATCATTGGATGAGTCTAACAAATGGCATAGGAGAATGGCTCATGTGAATTTCAAAACAATAAAGACTCTCTCCAAAAGGGGACTTGTCGAAGGTCTTCCCACCAAAGTTTTCTCCAATGATCATAATTGTGTTGCATGCAACAAAAGGAAGCAACACAGAGCATCCTACAAAGCTGTCACTGCAGTGAGCATTATCTCTGAGCCTCTTCAACTATTACATATGGATCTATTTGGTCCAACTCAAGTCAGAAGCATTGATCACAAGTACTATTGTTTGGTTATCACTGATGGATATAGCAGATTTTGCTGGGTGTTCTTTCTAAGGACTAAAGATGAAACAACTCCATTGCTGAAAGACTTCATCACCCTCGTTGAAAATCAGTTGAACAAGAAGGTTAAGGGAATTTGGTGTGATAATGGGACAGAGTTCAAGAATGCTATTATTATAGAACTCTGTCGGTCTAAAGGGATAAAGAGGGACTATAGCAATCCAAGAACCCCGCAACAAAATGGGGTAGCTGAAAGAAGAATAGGACCTTGATAGAGGCTGCGAGATCAATGCTTGCAGACTCTAAATTGCCCACTATGTTCTGGACTGAAGCTGTTGGCACAGCTTGCTATGTGCTTAACAGAGTCTCCATTACTAGACCTCACCTCAAAACACCATATGAACTTCTCTTTGGAAAAGTTCCAGTCATTCATTACCTCAAACCTTTTGGTTGTCAAGTGACCATTCTGAACATGAGTGATCCTTTGGGAAAGTTTGATGAGAAGGCTGATGATGGTTATATTGTGGGTTATTCAGCTAATAGCAAGGCTTACAGAGTGTACAACTTATCTGCCAAGAAGATAGAGGAGACTTTGAACCTGAGATACCTAGAAGATAAGCCCAATGTTCAAGGACAGGGTCATGTGTGGTCTTTTGATCTTGACTACGTAACTGACTATCTGGGTTATACTAGACATGTGGCTAACCAAAGTGCAGGCTCTCAAGAAACTCCCCCTAACAATGCAGGTACCTTGGATGCTGACTCTGGAAGTGAATTTGAAGATGATGAACAACCCATTCTTGTGCCTTCTTTCTCCCCTAACAATGTTGCAGGTAACTCTTCAAGAGATAATTCAGCTGAGAGTGAAGATGAATCACACTATGCTGAGGACCTTGCTAGGCTTCAGTCTCAAGAGTTTGCAGCTAAGCTTGAAGCTGAGAAGGTGGATGGGGAGTTTGCAAATGAGGCTGTCAGTGGAAACCATGTTTCTGCTGACACTGATGCAGTCTCTCCCATCGTCATCAAATCTGCTGAAAGCTCGTCTGTTACTACTCCTATTGCTACTAGAGTGTCCACAGACTTTGGTGACCCGTATACTCGCTTTCCAAGTCCTTCAGATCTTGGAAATCATCAACCCAAATCTGGCATCTTCACCTCACCTTCCTATGACACAACTTTTGTACCAACTGTGTCTAATCTTGAACCCACCATTGATGTCAACCCACTGCTACTAAAAGAATCAACATCTCTCACCCTCAATCCAATATTATTGGTGACATTCTAGCTCCTGTTAGAACTCGAAGGACTATCTCTAGTCCTAAATTTGGACAGGTTGCTTTTCTCTCTTATGTCTCAAATCAGCAAAGAGACAATCACACAGACTTCAAGCATTGTCTGTTTACGTGTTTTCTTTCTCAAGTAGAGCCAACCAGTGTCACTCAAGCTCTTGAAGACTCAAGTTGGATTGAGGCAATGCAAGACGAAATGCAACAGTTTCAGAACCAACAAGTTTGGATCTTGGTACTATTACCAGATGGCAAATATGCTATTGGAACTAAATGGATTCTGAAGAACAAAAGAGATGCAAGGGGTGTGGTTATTAAAAACAAAGCAAGATTAGTAGCTCAAGGTTACAGGCAAGAAGAAGGGATTGATTATAATGAAGTGTTTGCACCTGTTGCTAGAGTAGAGGCCATTCGAATTTTCTTGGCCTATGCATCCTACATGGGCTTCATGCTGTATCAGATGGATGTTAAAGGTGCTTTTCTGTATGGTGAGATTGAAGAGGAAGTTTATGTCACACAACCTAAAGGATTTGAAGACCCAGATCATCCTAATCATGTTTATAAAGTCGTTAAAGCTCTCTATGGACTTCATCAGGCACCAAGGGCATGGTATGCTAGGCTTTCATCATTTCTGCTGAAGCATGGCTACAGAAGAGGTACCATTGATAAGACTCTTTTTCTGAAGAAGAACTCGACAGACATCATACTTGTGCAAGTCTATGTGGATGACATCATTTTCGGATCCACTAAAGAAGCTTGGTGTAGGGAATTCGAGGATCTGATGAAGGGAGAATTTCAGATGAGTGCTATGGGGGAGCTTAATTTCTTTTTGGGTCTCCAAGTTCAGCAGAAACAAGATGGGATATTTATCAGTCAGGATAAATATGTGAGGGACATGTTGAAGAAATTCGGTATGGAAGGTGTCAGGACTGCCACAACACCTTATGAAGCTTCAAAAACAAAAGCCAACAATGATCCAAATCTACCTGTGAATGTTCATTTATGCAGGTCAATGATTGGTTCATTAATGTATCTAACAGCTTCAAGGCCTGATATTACCTTTGCTGTGAGTGTGTGCTCTCGACATCAAGTCACTCCTCTTACTTCCCATCTCAATGCAGTCAAGAAGATCTTTATGTACCTCAAAGGCCAACCTCATTTAGGCCTTTGGTACCCCAAAAGAGTCTCCTTTTAAGTTGGAAGCATATAGTGACAGTGATTATGCTGGTGCAAATCTAGATAGGAGATCCACAACTGGAGGCTGTCAATTCCTTGGAAAAAGATTGATTTCGTGGCAGTGCAAGAAACAAACCATTGTGGCTACCTCAACTACTGAAGCAGAGTATGTTGTTGTTGCAAACTGCTGTGGACAGGTGCTTTGGATCCAAAACCAATTGCTGGACTATGGGTATAACTTCATGAACACAACTCTTTTTATTGATAATTAGAGTACCATATGCATTGTCAAAAATCCAGTTTTTCACAGTAGAACCAAACATATTGAAATCAGACACCACTTTATAAGAGATGCATATGAAAAACATTTAATAAATGTGGCTAAAATTCATACAGATGATAATGTGGCAGATCTGTTAACAAAAGCTTTTGATGGACCAAGGTTTCAACACCTTGTGGTCAATATTGGAATGCTTAACCCTTAACTGCAAAGTTTAAGGGGAGACATAGGCCTCAGGGGAGGCATATGCCTCAGGGGAGAATTTTGTCTATCTTTGTTTTGTTTTCTTTATTTGTTTGTTAGTTTCTTAGTTAAAAAAAAAAAAAAAAAAAAAAAAAAAAAAAAAGATTTGTTACATTTTGTTGATGGTTTTTAACTCACCAGATATACCTTGTGTGTATCAAAGAGTTGGCTAGTCCAAAGGGTACAGCTTTGGTAAAGACATGTCAAATTTGTTGATAGCTGTAATGATTTGCTCAAAATCATAGGGTCTGCATCCACCTATGCTTAATTGCTAAGAGTTGTATGGTCATCAATTCACCATGGCCTATTCCTTTTTGGAATCCAAGAATTGACTAGCCTACAAGTATATGGCTTGTGGTAAAGGCAATTGAATCCATATTTGGTTATCAATTCACCAATTCTAAGAGTTGACTAGTCCTGAGCAAACGGCTACAGGTAAACACAAGTCAAATCCGTTTATATAGTTGCTGATTTGCTACTAAATCATATGGTTATCAATGTACCATAGTTTTCGGACTTAAACATCTGGCTACTCCAGTAGAGATGGCTATTGGTAAAGAGACATCAAATCCATTATTTTCAATGTTTCACCTCTCACAGGAGATAACACACCTGGATGTGATGAGAATAGTTTGCAACTGATAAGTATTGATGTACATTATGTCATTTGTTGCTGCAAAGACCTGGCATTTCAAAACTTGATCATCATAGAGATGAGTTTATTATTGGTTCTTTGCTACTGATGTGTGAAAACAATCCTCTAGTACTGAAGTCTCAAAGATCTTTCAAGGTCAGGAAACTGGAACTTAACCAAGTCAAATTCCAGTTTAGGGGAGGATTGTTGGGAATTATATGAAGTAGGATTTCTGCTGTCATTACTACCGAAGGATTCTGCTGAAGTAGAAGCAGAATCTGCTGAAGAAGGGATTCTAATGAAGTGTAAAAGCCGTATCGTGTTACTGCTGAAGGGTGGAAGCTGACTAGGATCAGCATGCGCTGTATTATTTAAATGCTAACCCATCATTATTCTTGAAAGGCCCGAGGTTAGCATGGGTTTTATTGTACTGCTCAATATATTTTAGTGTATTAGTCATTAAATGCATGCTTGCATGTTTAGTCGATTGGGTAGTAATAGATTAGGGTTCCTTGTCTATAAAAGGAACCTCATAGTTTGTAATAGATAACAATCTGGAACATAGAGTTTCAGTTAATAAAAAGATTCATAGAGGATCTAAGTGTTCTTAGTTATAACAACTTGTATTTACTTTCCGCTATAGAATACGAGTTTTAGAGACTGTCTATTAGTTTGCTTATGATTACATAGGCAACACTAACGATCCACGAGTGCTAAAGATCTGTCAAGGTCTGAGAGTTTTCAACAAAAAATCGAATTCTATATATAGATTTACAATCACGACGGCGTCGCCTTTTGCTAGCGACGCCGCTAGGTCGCCATCATAAGGTTTTCGTCTGGGCCACGTCATCGATGGGACGACGTCACTTGAGAGTTGTTACGCCGTCGGTCTTTAGTTGCGACATCGTCTGAGTTCTAGATCTGGGTCGTCTGGAGTGAAAAGTGTGAGTGACGCCCTCCAAATATTATGCGTGATGTCGTCGGGCTTTAGGACCAGAAATTCCACTGAGCCGTCGTGTGCACTTTTTGATTAACTCTTCATAGAGAGACGGCGTCGCCCTTTGGTTGGGACGCCATCAGGTTCTGCTGATCAGTCTTGAGTGTCTTCGATCTTGACTTTGCCATTTTCTTCATGTTTTTGCTCATTTTTGTCCAAATATGCTTCATTCTAGCATTTTGCTTACAAAAGACCTAAAAAGTGAAAATGAACGATTTTAAGCAGTAACGGATATAAAATGTGTCGAAATAGGGCTTAAATGACCCCCTAAAAGCGTACGTTTTAAATCCTTATCAAATATCCCTAAGGTTGAGAATAGATCAAACCTCCACCGCTTTGGCGTAAGCACCTAGGAACAACTATCTAAGAGGTCTTTACAAGGGTTGTAACGTTAGGCTTAGGGTAGGGAAATAAAGGGTTTTGTTGGATAGGGGATATTTAGTGGTGGCAAGTCAAAAATCTTATGTTACAAGCATGTAAAGCGTGGCGTTACAAAGCCAAGACTCGACTCACTAACACTAGATAACTTGAAACAAAACAAACATAAACATAAAGATAGATGTAGGATTGTAGCCCGTATGTTTTTCTAATTTTTTAATTTTTTTTTATTTTTTTTGACATCTTTTTTTATTATTATTATTTTTACTCTACCATCCTCTACGATAACATCAAAATATAAGAGATTTATAGGAGCATCCCTACACTTGAGTTTTTATTTCTCTAACACTAATTGACCCGTTTTGAAAAGATCAAAACACTTGGAGTATTTAATTACGTAGACAAAGGAATTTGAATTTATCATTCTTTCCCGTTACTCCATAAAATATTACTTTTACCCATGAGTCCCAATCATCCCAAAACTATGTACAAAAGATATGACTCAACTTAGTAACCATGCAAGTAACTAGATAATTGAACTAAGGGTTAAATAATGATAACAATAATGCACTAAAGATGAGTGCATACAAGGTAGGCTAAGGCGATTTGGGTGTACATTTGGGGGTGGATTGTAAAAAATGCTCTTCATTGGTATTCCGAAAAACCGAAACATCACGAGAACCGCGAAAAGGATAGGATCTAAGGTGTTAACTAGGGGTATCGTGTACTAAAGATGAGTACATCGCAAGGGTGTGGGGTGATTACTCAACCGATGTGGAAGATGTAATTATAATACAGGTTTCAAACAAGGGTTATCCTAATGCCTTTTATCATGTAGTTACTCCTAACTACACAACTGTAGTCTCACTAGCAATCTCGGAATGCATCACAAAACAAGTTCTAGAATCTATTATACTGCCGGTACACTCACTAAGCATTAAAGATGAATGCTTTTATTCCTAAAGATCTAGGGGCGAACCTCACATTTTTGGGGTGGAATTTGAGTGGTAAACGGTTTTTGTGCTAGTCATATAATTCCTATCCATGAGACGCTTTATTAAGACTAAAGTTTTACTCGTAAATGTTATAAAAAATTTTAAATTTGGTGCTAAAATTGCCCTAACGAATATTTCTCATAGTCTATTACACAAATTACCAAGGACAAGACAAATGATCAAGTGAGTGAATAGTTTCAAAGTTCCCGTTTTATTCTCCCTCCCTACACTTAAACTGAACATTGTCCCCAATGTTACCCAAAAGCATCAAAGTTATGATAAAGGAAGGTAAGTAAGGAAAAGAAACTAGTACTCCCCTGATTAGCTCGGTAGGATATGTGTGAGGTTGCGGTTAAATTCTCTTCCAAGATGAATGCATAAGTAATAATCTTCATCCAATGTGTGTTTCTTCTTCTTGTTCAAAATAACCTACACACTTATAAGAAAACAAACGAAACTTTCGCGTAAAATCGACGGTAAAACTATATATGACACACAACTACACTAGAAAGCAAGTAAGATATAATGCTTGTGGAATGGATGTTTGCAGTTTTTCTTAAAAATTAAGACCTGGTAATTTCCAAAAATTTATAACTTGCACAGAAAACGAAAAACTGGTCATCCTGTTTTTACATAGCCTGACGTCGTCAAGCTTTAATCCTAACGCCATCAGGTTGTCTTGACAGAAAGTGGTCTGCTGCGTTTTTTCTGAAAAAATTCTGGAAAAATTACATCATTAAAACCTGGAAAAATTCCTGCAAAACATTCATTATGACTCGATACAAGCATTTGACTCTAACAAACACACATATATATCAATTTCAATAGTTGTAATTCTCATGTTCATGTTCTTAAAAAACTTATATGATCTTCCCTACACTTATCTTTTTGTAAAATATCTTTATATGTAATTAAGACAAGGTTAAAGACAAAATAAGGCATTTTCACAAAGTCTAACATTGAGAATAAACAGTAATGAAAGAGATATAAAACACACAAAAATTGAAAACAAAACAAGCAAATAATTAAGCATGGGTTGCCTCCCACGAAGCGCTTTTCTTTATTTATGAGTCTTGTAGCTAGACTCGAAGTCGTGCTCCTATTTTCCGCATATCTTAAATGCCCATTTGAATGCCTTGTCTCTTCCTTCATCACGAATGCATTCGGGGTCTAACTCTAGACAAGCGGTGTAGTAAACTTTATCCTTACAATCAACCTCAAAAGCCGGAATATTGTCCACATCTAACTCATCAATGCCCTTAAACTTTTTATTTTTGTAAGGCATTATATATTTAACACATTCGGTCCTATTTGAGAACTTGGCTATTCCTTCCTCTTGATCATAAATCTTCATGGATTCCTCAATAAATGGTCTTCCAAGTATCACATCTCCTAGGAATCCATCAATGATGCCCTTAACATCTTCCAAGATCATGAAATCACACCTATATGTGGAATTACCTACAAATACATGCAACCCTCTAGCTCTCTCAACATAGTTACTTAATTTTCTATGTAGGATATTGGATTTCACTTACATATCATAACAATAACACTTTAAGCATATAGATGATTTTAGAGATAGAGAAAGTGGGATATTCTAGAAAGAGAAACTTGTGGAATATTAGATTACCAAAGAACATCCAACCCTCTACCTTGCAAGGTAGAGGGTATTTATAGGTTACAAACTAAACGACCTCCTGACGGCCTGTGGATCAGGGATACAATGGGTAAAGACCCGTCCTTCCTCCACGGTGTTGCACTAAACTATACTACGCTACTACTTATCTAATAAATAACGTAAATAATGACAAGTCTGCGAGCTAACTTTGGCTAGATAATATTTGGGGTGACCGACTCTTTTACTAATGGAATTTCTGATTCCTAACAATCTCCCCCTAAGGGAGGTCACCCCATAAATTACATTGTGAATCCTAGCTTTCTAGTAAGTCTTCATTCTTGAGCTCGTAGACTTCTCTTCAACAAAGTAATCAAACAAAGTGCATATGTGGAGAGCACAACATTGAACAACTGAAATGAATAATTCGTGGAGGTTGAGTGTCTGATCCACTGTGATAACCTTTGAGCATTATTTGAGATCATCAAGCACAGTAAGAACAACATCAAACATTGAAGTGTTGCCAGCATATGAGAACGAGACACATTGGACCGACATGCTCACATTCTGGATCATGAAATCTTCTCATCAGAGTAGCGGAAGCATTAGTTGAATCATGATATTGATAGCAGCGTAGCAGAAGCATGGGGTGAAAATATCAGAGTCATTGATGCACTTATCATGATTTCTTGAGAAATGAATGTATTGTGTGAGCATGCGGCTATGGATTGACTGCTTCATTCTGATCAGCTACAAACGTCGGGTGTACCTGCATACAACAGTTAGCAATAAAGCTCACGAAAGTGTCTTTGATCACTTTCGTTGAATTGAGGTACACGGCCCACGGTTCTCCGTTGATCAGTACAAGTACTGCCTGTGATCAGTTATAATTCTGAAGAATTTCCTTGACAGGGTTTCGCAGCTGTTCTAGCTGTTCTCAAACCGGAACGTCTCAAAGAAGACAACACGGAATGAGTGAACCAGCGAATAGAAATTCACTGTTGATGAAAATATATTTGAAAAATAATCGTGTATTGCTCAATAGAAATTGTTTTTGCAATACAACGAAGGTTTTAATGAACATCAATTATCAATCATAAAGCACCTTTTGATTTGAAATATCCGTACACGGTCGATTTGCTAAAGAAAAAAGTTTTTAAGCATAACGACCGGTTTTTCAAAGGTATCTGTCAATCCGTAACCTGAACCAGGATTGATTCAAGAATTGAATCGCCCCATTGTTTCTGTTCAGTTGTCACATGGTTGATCTAATGAGTAGATCTCACATGCCACCTACCAAGAGCTTGTTTGATGTTGGCTCCAGAAGGCTTTCCATCTTCATTTTGAATATGTAAGCATATCACTCAGATGTTCTGGCAATACCACAAGGATAATGCGTAGGACTCAAGATAAAATCTCTCTTTCCACATTGTGTGAAACAGGGAGTCTTCAATGAAAGTGTCTTAATGAGATTTATTGATGATCTCGTAGCTCTAGACTCAATATGTGCATATTTGGTTCCTGTGCCGGAGACTAGGGAGAGGGTCTCCTTCTTCAATATCAACAATCACTAAGAGAAAGTCGATAGATTATGTCGGTTCCCCGTGAGAATGAAACAAGTCCTTTTAAGAGGAACTTGAGTGGTTTGGAAAGTTGAAGTGCAGTGCGTCATTGGGTCCATGACGTCTTGTCTTCAATACTGATGTTACCATCAGTAGCATATGAATTGAATCCGGTTTCTGCCCTAAGGTTGAATATATGGAGGGCTATTTGTTTTCACCCTTTTCTCATTCAATTCTTTTTCATTCTTCAACCCCTTTAGTGCTTACCGAGACTTCATAGCAAGAACCTTGTTGGGTTTGTTCCAGTACTCACTCTGTCTCAGTCCGCACTCTTCCCATATCTCATTTTTCTCCTTTTATCATCATACCTAAGGACTTCTACACTAACTAGTGGATTGTCCCTGGGTAGATCCCTCCGGTTCTGGCGGATCATGGGAACAAAAAACCTAACCTTATCATCCTTATATCACCGTACATAAAGTAAATTTGGTCGGTCTATTTGGTATTGTTCATCTGTCATATGAACCAATTGAAAACCATTTGAAAATCAATCAAGATACTTGTGATATATTATCAAAACATTTTGTACCTGAATTGTTTTTGATATTTTTAGAACAAGTGCTCCCCCTCAACATGTGCATCAAATGTTTGAAATCGTTTCGCACACGGAGGCAAGAGGAAGAATTAACTTCTTTGATTACCATTTTCTAAAAGATATCAACATCACTTCCCTAATCGAATCAAGTAGATAAAGCATTTTGGGGAAGGATGAGGTTTTCATGATTTTGCTCCCCCTCAATATGCGCTTCTAGGTTTGAAAAGGGTTTTGCACATACTAGAGGGAACCCCTTTTTGAAGTGCAGACATGATCACCAAACGATTAGAAGCCATTTAACATACAATCAAGGTACCTTAGAAAAGTGGAAAATTGTGTACCCTGAAGTCTTGAATTTGCTCAAAAAAAATTGCTCCCCCTTAATATATGCTTCGAGATTCGAAAATTGTTTAGCACATATTAGAGAGCGGTATACACAAAAAAGTGGTCATCTTTTAACATCTTTCATATTTATATCACATTTTCTCCCCCGATCAAAAATTTCAAATCCTTTGAGATTTTGGATCTCAAGTGATTTAAATATGTATGAGACAAAATATTTGTTGGAGAAAAAATGTGTCCGGTTTTATATGATCAGAAGTGGACAACACTGATGTTCCCCTTTTTGATACAAGGGGAAACCACAGTACATAACCTAGCACTATTACATGCATTACAGTTGTTCAAAGTTTGTACACCACATATTACACAAATTTAATACATAACAGAAGCTGCTTCCCGAAGATGTCTTCATTCAGTTCTCTGAAGAAGTTTGTAATGACCATCCCGAAGCCTACCACCAACAAAACTTTCAAGGCTGCGGAAGATCCTTCGAGTCTTGAGTCTTCGCCTGATTGCAGCAATGAAATCTTTACACCGCTTTAAGTCATCATCAGTCCAAAAAGTAGTCTTTACCCAAGAATTCATATCAATTTTGATTTCTTTCACTCTGGTGTCAAGTTCTTCTTCAACCAATTTGAGAGTACTGTCACTAAACTTGTAGAGCTCACATAGTCGCATAAGCATGCGAGACCCATATATGTCGGTAAAGATGACGGCTCTAGGGGTGTCAAGGACTTTGTATTCGCGATGAAATTCATGCCCCGTTGCATTCCATTGTGGACTTGTAAGCTTGATCCTGGTTTGGTAGCTTTCCATGCCAAGCTGAAAGTCCTCAACTCGTTTTTGAATGACTAAGCCCCTGATCCAAAGAGTGACAGCAGAAGAGAGGGCCTTTTTCTCACGGACAGGCAAATGCTCAAGGTGTCCTTGGAGATTCAAGAGATAGAGATCTTCAAAATCATTCGGCAGAAGATGTTTGAAGTCGTTTTCTTCAATAGTATACTCTTTCAAGTCTGCTCTTTTAAGGACTATCTTCTTCAAATAATCATATCCATAGATTGGGAAGATCTCTACACGAACCACACTTAAGATTTGCAGCTTGGATCGAACATTATTGCGTCTTTTATCAGCACCATGTCTTTCGATGTAGAAGTTCTTCTTTTTGTACCACCAGTGAGAAATACCATATGATGCGGCAATGTCATACTTTCGTTCTTCATAGGCCCAGAATTAATCAGGAACCATCTGTTCAAGCCCCTGATCAGAGTAGGTTGCAGCTTTCATCTTTGATATTGATAGAGCAGGTCTTCTTTCAGTAGAGCGAGCACACAGATAGTCCAAGTCATGATTGAAGAAGAATTTAGCCTGAATGGTCATCTGACCAGGTTCACCACCAAGAGGAAGAGATTTTTTAACATTGAAGCGAATAATTTGCTCACTGACTTAGTCATTAAGCATCTTATGGCATTCTTCCATCTGGTATTGAAGTTGATTGGCATCTGAGTGAAAGACCTTGACAATTTCATAAGCTTGTCCTTCAAGATCTCTTGGAGTTATGGATGAGATACTCTTCCGTTCACAAAACCATCTAATGAAGCTTCCCATATCACCAGTGAAGTGGAGAAGAGAGTCTTCAGCTGGAACTTCATAGTTATTGGTGATAGTTGATACCCAATTGTTGTCAGGAATAATCGAGTCAGACTCTGGGATGGACCATGTAGGTTCTGGAGTAGGAGGTCTATCTTCAACAATGCAACTTTGAATTGTGTCCCTTGAAAGTGCTACTCTGGATGTGCTAGTGCGATTACCTGCCATGTAAGCATCAAACCAATCTTCTTCTGATGGCTTAGGAATATGCTTGGTTGATGCATCATCTTCATCAGATTCCGAATCTGCCATGACATGCGACTCTTCGTGAACCATTTGATCATCAGGAATAGAGGTGGATGTGGATGTGAACCTTGAATCAACCGTCGTCCAAGCAGCAGATTTCTTCTGAGTACCCTGTTCACTTGTAGGACTTGATTGATTGGAAGGTTTTGGCGGTGATGATGGTGGTTGTGGTGGAGGTATGTTGGTTGTCTTAGAAGATTCACCAGCTCCAGAAGTTCCAGCACCCCCCGTTGTAGGTGGAGGTGGAGGAGGATCTTTATGGTCTTTCCGCAATGTTTCCAACACAATGGCCCTCCTTTTCTTCTTAGCTTCCTTTTCCCTGATGTCAATCAAGTACTGTTCATAATTGTCGTACTTAATTGATTCTTCAAGTGCCTCATATAGCTTCTTGTGGACCTCATGCTTGTCCTCTTCAGCATCATACATCTTTTCTAAAAGAGCAGCTTTCATATCGGCAATAGGTAGGTCCTTGAATCGTCTAAGAAGTGGAGCTTCCATTGCCTATTACACAGCATCCTTAACTTCCCCTTCAATGGCGGTTGCAACCCCTTCATCGAATTTGAGGTGCTCCAATCTATAGACACGATCCTCAAGTGAATCAACAGATTTCGGAAGTTGCCTTTCAAGAGCTTCTATCCTTTTTACTGCTCTGTCAAGCAGTTGATCTGAAGTAAGGATTTGAGGTGGTGACGCAGGTGGAGCAACCATATCAGCAACTGTAATGACCGGTTCAGGGGAAAGTGAAGATGTAGGCGGTGTTAGTATAGTTGATTGAGCAGGTTTGGGAGGTGGAAGTGCAGTTGTGAGAGAAGGTGCTGACATGGGAGGAATAGATGATGTGTCTTGCTGAATGCTGACATTAAACATGGATTGTGCATCCTCCTTGTCATTATCTTGCTTGGAAGACTCAGGATCAATGGGTTTGTCATTTAAGAATTGATCACCGAAGGTGAAGTCTGTATCTAGGTTCTTTAGTGAAGATAGAGACCCGGTAGATAGATTTGGTTCTCCCATGTGCATGGTCTCATCAGATCTTAACTCAAGATTCTCCTGTGAGTCTTTATGCACCAAGTTATCAACATTCTGATCAGACTGAGAAACACTTGATGCTGGAGGTTCTTTTAATGTTTCAGACACTTTTTCCAACCCAGATTGTTCCTTAGTAGAAGAGGATTCAGTTCTTCTCTTCAGTTCATATTGATTTGAGGTTCTTAAGGGGGAAGAAGAGATTGTTAGAAGCATATGAGCGGCTTGTTCAGTATCAGCACTAACAATCCCTTTTCCTTTGTCTCGTGTTATTGGGGTTGTTTGTCGTGGCAATTGATCAGGTTCTCTTAACACTACTCCTCCAACTGGCGTTCTCACATTATGACTTTCTAGGCTTTGCTGGATTCCAAGTTGCAGAGCAGCATCATCTTCATCAGTCAACCTCATATTACCCCTGGAAACCTTAGTTTCCTCAACATTATCCTTTTCCACTTTCTTCTTCTTTCCTTTCTGCTTCTTGGATGTGGAGTCTGAATGTTGTGACCTTTCACGTCTCTTTCTAGGAAGAGAGGCATAAGACGCTTGTGATCCTGAGGTGGACTTGGGAGCATTGGGTTGTGGAGGAATGGGTGTGACATTATCAGAGGATCTGGCAGCACATTTCTTGTATTGTTTGAAGTAGTCCTTTTTCTTGATATCGTCCGTGAGTAGGATATCAGGAATTGGCAATCCAAAGATTTCTTTAACCATACCTCTAGGAACATATTTAAGGTTACCTAAAACAAATTCATTTTCTACATTGTGAAGATCTGATCCAATCCTGGGGTTGAAGTTGTGAGTTTGCTGCAAGTACTGGATAACAAGCTTGGAAAATCTGATGCTGGGAATCACAAGCTTGTTCAGTTTCTTTCGACCCTGAGCTTTATTCTGAAAGTTTGTTCTATCAGATATGAATGTGTGCATTGATAAAGAAAATTCTTCCCATATACGATCTGTGACATTCACATTCACCCTATTAACGATACCCCATAGGATTTGCAAGATGGGAATTCTCACTTTATCGAACCCTGATGTTTTGCCAGATAAGCACAAGTTGAGAACTGTTGTCATTGCTCTCCAGGGTTGATACATATGTCCAGTGATGATGCCGGAAGCCCTTGATATGCTAGTCTGATATCCCAAACCAATTAGATCGTCAGCACCAGGTGGAGGTTCAGAACGTATGTTGGGGTTACAGGGAGTGATTTCTAGAGCCTTGCTAAGAATATCCGAATCAATCACAAATTCCCTATCATCCAGTTTGCAGGAGTATTTAGCTGTGATTTTGTCCCATTGAATGGTGTTCCAGAATTGTTGTATGTAAATGGTGGGAATTGTGCATTGCTTGGTAATGGCACCGAAGAAGTTTGTGTTCTTGAGGATATCAATAGACACTTTGAGGATAGGATTTTGTTGCAACTTTTGTAGGTCTAAATAACAGTTACTTTTTCCAATTTCTGCCCATTGACTTTTTGGAAGGATTTCGTCATCTGAAAGGACTATGGATGGAGCAGAAGATGCAATGTTCTCAGCAGAGGTTGTGTTTGCCATTGAAGATCTAAATGAGAAATACAACCAACAACAATGATTGGGAACATGTTAGATTGTAAATGTATAGTTAGACATCATTGAATACACCCTTATGTTATAAACATAAAAAACTTAGAAGCTCAGACAGGGTTCCCATAGGCATATAGAGATAGAATGAGTGACATTAGCGAGACATAAAGGATAAAGACTCCATTTGATACAGTTTTCACGAGACGAGTTGTTTTGGAATTAAAAGGTTAAAACGCACATTTGCAAAGAAATAATGTCATGAAACAAGATACAAATGCAGAAGTGATATAGCAGATTGTATGAAACAAGTTATAACATTGAATTGCCACAAGGGACTCCAAGTACAACTTGCTTAAACAAAATGTTATAGCAGGTTACAAAGAGTAAGTTGTCAATACAAGTTGCTACAGGAAATCCTGAATCAAGATTGTAAGCATGAGATTATCCTAGCAAATTGCCTTTAAACATTTTAATAACCCTAGACACCGAATGAAAAACAAACCAAACAAGTCTCTAGTCATAAATGGACAAGTCGCTAACCAAGACTAATTCGCTACATGAAAGCAAACTATGTCGCTAACTTGTAAAGACAAGTCGCCAGTGTCACAGTCAAGTCGCTACAAGTTCAGTTCACTAAGTCGCTACATTTGCTAATTCGCTAACTTGTAAAGACAAGTCGCCATGAACAGTAACACAGCCAAGTTGCTACAAATCTGTTTACTAAGTCGCTACCATTACTAATTCGCTAACTTGTAAAGACAAGTCGCCAATAATAGAGATACAGCTAAGTCGCTACCAAAGTCGCTAATAAATAGTTCACTAAGTCGCCATAGCAACTTAGTCGCTAACTTGAACAGACTCAAAAACAATAACTCGCTACGATGAACATGTAAACTAACTCGCTACCAAGAACACTATTAAGTCGCCATCAAGAACATTATTTCGCAACCGATAATTAACCCAAACCACCACTTATACAACACCATTACATGAACACAGTTTATTCAAGCAGTCAAGAACGGTTACAAAACCACACTTGAAATCAACCCAAGACAACAACAAACAAAAAAACATTAAAATCGACATAATAAGAAACACCTAATTCACTCAATACAACCACCCATTAACACATTCCAATACCACCTAAACGATCATTAAAAAAATGATTCCATCAGAGTTCAAACCTATGTGGGAGTCAAGTTTCACGGATCAAATGCTCGATGAGATCTGGGTAAAGAGATGTGTTAGTCAAGTATCATGGACAAATGATAGAGAACAAAAAAAATGAGAGACTCAAATCATACCACTTCAAGATGCAAGGATGAAGACTTAGCGATTAAAGAAAGAAAGAAGAAAAATGTTTTAAAGGTTTGAAAGAAAGAAGAAAAAGAAACATGTAAGACGCTAGGGGTTTTAGAGGAGAATTATCTCAAGAATTCCTATTTGTCACAATTAGTCCCTGTGGTTAAGTGACATGTGTAGCAACTCGCTATCAAGTGTTTAAAATAAGTCACTAGTGTTTTTAAAAGCAAGTTGCCAACAAATTTTCAAAGCAAGTTGCCAACAAAGTCATGAAAGGAAGCAATATTATCATATTATGCATAGTATACATTTATAATCCATGGCCATAACAGATATATCAGATAGCATACTAGCCCAGATAAGCACATAATCACAATGAACACCAAGAGTCACATAAACATTCAATACATGGGAACACAAAGATAATCACAAATGCATGATAAGACAACAACCTCCAACTGAGCACACACCATAACCATAACCAGCACTAAAGCAGGTATAAGCAAGAAAACTTAAAAAAACTCCCCCTCAATCAATGTCAACAAAGACCATTGATTGACTTTAACCGACCCGTTTAGAAATAAGACAATATTAATTGTTCGAACTTCATCTATGAACCCGTATCATTATTGAATGATATTTCTAGGAGCGTAGATGTTATCGATAACAACGAATAAGTCTTTTATTAGATGGATGTAAAAGTTATGAATTTAAAAAAATTATGAAATATATAATAAATATAAGGTAATTTTTTTTTAAAGCTAATTTGTACTCAGATATAAACGAGTGAGTCCTGATTCAAGGTGAATAGGAGTCAAAGCAATAGGTACATCAATTCTGACATGCTATAGCTCCTGAATGAGCTATATTTATTTCTGATGGAAACCAAGCCATGAGGTTCCTGATTGAGTTGAGCATTGTACCTGAAAAGACTGAGAACACATTGTACTTGAAGCACATGTAGAATTGCAAATGGGTGGGTTAGTGACATGATTAATCTCACACTTGGATGCATCACAGTATAATACAGACGTATCATTATTAGGGAACTCATTAGATTCAGTATTCTTGAAGAGTTTTCCTGTGGGGATCCACTTGAGGCAAGATCTGGGTATGTAAGTCCGTTTGACTCCTGTAAACTTAAATAATCTGCCAGTGGGAATCCATTTGAAACAGCTGCTAGCAGATTTGTAAGTGTGCACAACCTTGTTTTGACTATTGGTCCTTGTGTGATTAGAATATTTCTTAGGGGATTGATCAGTCAAATGATGTTTTGTATGATAGCTAGTTGAACTTCTAGTATTTCTGATCTTGGAGCATTGAACATTATCTTGAAGTTTGAGGTTCAGCATATTGGAACTAGGTGATGAAGTGACTGGTTTTGTCAAAATAGCATTATTATCAACTTGGGAGGCAAGCCTAGATTTCGATGGTTTAACTCTTTCTGTTCTAAAGGCATTGGGCTGCTTAACTACTGTGCGGTTAGAGTGGTTCTGAACAGTTGACTTTCCCAAAGTTGAAGGTTTTGCAAACTTAGTGTTCTTCCTAATTCCAGTAGATTTCCTAAGCTCATTTTTTAGTGCAACAATATTGAAGCTCTTATCCTGAATTTGGGCTTTGAGGTCATCAATGTCATTCAGCAAGAGGTTAGATTGATTGACCAACTTAGAATTGGTCTCCTCAAGGTTCTTCCTTAATGACTCATTTTCTCTTAAAAGGTTGGACACACATAGAGCTAGTTCAGCATTTCTAGATTCAAGTGTATCACTCATCTCATGGCAATCATATTTCTGCACATCTGAAAGTAGTAATTTCAGATCCCCTATGATCGAATCTTTGTCCTGAATCTGGGTTTTTAATTGATTAATTTCAAAAAATTCTCGAAATTCTGGAAGTTCCTGATTAGTACAAGATTTTTTTGCATAAAAGATTTCATCCTTTTGTTGTATTTCAATTTGCAAAGAAATACAATGTTTTTCAAGAATTGAGTATTTGTTTGAAAGTTCATCATATACCCTTTTTTCAATCATGTTATTAGCTTTAATAGTTTTCGATTCAGGCTCAACCAAGATCAATTTCATGGTGTTATGTTTAGAGTAAGAGTCAGGTACCTTTACATAAGAATTTATGTGATCAGTAAAGTGTACCTTATCACTTGAAACCTTTTCTGACTCTGAGTCTTTGAGATCAGTGATGTTGTCTTCATCTTCTTTCATTACGACTGAATTTATGCATTCGGTATCATTCACTGGTTCAACTGGTCTATTGAGTGACCTGTCACAATCGTTCCATAGTGTCTTTTGACACTCATTCATTTCATTCAGCTTATCATTCTCTTGTGCAGCTTCCTTGATGTATATTTCCATATTACTCATAAGTTGAATAAATGAGTTTCTGAACTCATGAATTTCCATTCCAGTGTGTTTCTTGAATGAGATTCCAGTCATGTCATCATCAAAATCTGAGGAATATTCCCCCCGGATAAGTGGCTGAAATTGATTGAAGATAGTTTGAAGAGCTGCATTAGAATCTTCAGTTGAGAACTTTTCTTTGGTAATTTGGACCCTCAGATGTTCTAAGTTAAGTAACACAGTTCTTGTCAAAGTGGGAAAATCCTAATGAAGGATAGTACTGCTTGTTCGATCCATAGTTGTAGATAACAGTAGTTTGAGAAGCTGATGGAGATGTTGAAAGGGCTCACTGGTGCATTCCATTTTCTTTGCATCATTTGTCATCATTAAGAGTGACTCATTTGAGTTGTTTTGATTAAACGTTGCTGAATCATTAAATGTAGAGCATTCAGGGAAGCATCTTGTTTCAATATTCTGTGTGGTATCATAGAGAGCAAGTACTTTGGTGATTAAAGGATCAGTGATGTAAGACATTGTGTATAAGCATCTTGCTTCACTACACCAATGTATTAAAAATCCAAGTCGCTAAATACCAAGTATCTAAGATATGAGTAGCAAGTCGCTAACACCCAAGTCGCTAGGAATTTAGAACCAACTCGCTAACTATTAAGTCGCTATACTCCCAAGTCGCTAAACCAACAGTTAAGTCGCTAAATAACAACTCGCTAAGCTTCTAGTCGCTAGCAAAATTTTGACAGCAATTTGCTAAGATCCAAGTCGCTAATGATTCAAGTCGCTAAATAGCAACTCGCTATGTACCAAGTCGCTAACGAACACACGTACAAGTCGCTAACTTCCACCAAGTCGCTACCCGTAGTGGAGAATCCACTACTTGTACTATTTGTCGACTTGTCTCACTAGACAAGTCGCTAAGCCTAAATCGCTACCTCCACAAACTGCAACTCGCTACCAAAATGTAAAGCAAGTCGCTAGCAAGAAAAGCTATCCGTAGGTCAAGTCGCTAGCTAGAAAACTTCACAAACATCACTTTTCAATCCAAAAACAGTACAACCAAGATGATCAAAGCTTACCAAATGAAAACCTAAAAACTTGTGATGATTCTAAACACAAAAGTACTAACAAAATCCAAGCTTTAAGACAAGAAATCAACCAAATGATGCAAAAACCACTAAACTTTTTCAACTTCAAAAACCACTAGAAATCCAAAGATATGTAAGAGATGATCTAACCATGGCTCTTGATACCAATTGTAGGATATTGGATTTCACTTACATATCATAACAATAACACTTTAAGCATATAGATGATTTTAGAGAGAGAGAAAGTGGGATATTCTAGAAAGAGAAACTTGTGGAATATTAGATTACCAAAGAACATCCAACCCTCTACCTTGCAAGGTAGAGGGTATTTATAAGTTACAAACTAAACGACCTCCTGACAGCCTGTGGATCAGGGATACAATGGGTAAAGACCCGTCCTTTGATCGATGCCAAACCGTCAAGTTATATCACACAAGCTAGCCACTTGTGAATGGCTAACCGTAATAAACTTCAAACAGCTCAGACACCAATGCAATAAAGATCAAGAGGAGTGTAGTGTTTCCCCAGGTCGTTAAGTCCCAACGAGCTGTGCGATGAATAATCAAACGAATAGTGATCGAGAGAATTTGAATGGGAAAAGGTTATGATTGATTATGAACAATTATACCTAAAGAAAAAGTTTATAAATTACAGGGGCTTAAATGCAAATTAAATAAAATTAAAAAGATAAAATATATTAAATAAACGCTATCACTATTTTTTAAAATTATGTTTTTGATTTTTCTTTTATAAAACTTAAATTAAAAAAACTACGTAACGTACAAAAGAAAATGTGAAACTGAAACAATATTAATCCTAAAAATATAAAAATGACATTTTTACAAACCTAATGATAAGAGAAAATTTTTAGAAAAAGAAAATTATTTTTAAAACTATTAATCTAATTATTATTAATTAAAAACTATTTTTAACTATTTAATTATACCCTAAAATACAAGAAAATATGAAATAAAGCTAGAAAAATGAAATTGTGACTTAGAAAAATCTAAAATAACTAAAGAGAATTTTCAAAACTAATTTTATATTTTTCTGATTATTTTTCTATTTTCTATGAATTAAAAACTATTTGAAACTAATTAAATTACTAATAATTACAAATTAAACTATGAAAAATCTGGAAAAATATTTTTTTGACTTTTTATATTTATCTTAACCTAGGAAAAGTAAAAACTTATTTTTTTGAAACTTTTCTGATTTAATTGTATTAAAAGCTAATTAAAAAGGCTTAAAAACTGTTTTAAATGAAGAAAAATAGCAAACAGAACTAGAAAAATCTGAAAAATTCAAGAAAAGTCTAAAATAATATTCTGAATCTAAGAAAAATATAAAAACAGTGGCTTATGTGTGAGAATATGGAACTGCAGTGACAAGTGAGTATAATAGCAACTTTAAAACTGATTTAAATAAGAAAAATGCAAAAACTGAGATTTGAGAGAACTTGCAATTGATTCTTAAAAGTACTTTCAATACATTGGAACAACTTAGTTTGATACAATACAACTTAAAATTACAACTTAAAACTTATTTAAGACATGGGAATTTTAAAAATGACATACATTTGAAAATGAAAACTAAGTACTCTTTCTTCTTGCTTCTCTTTCTTCTTTTTATACACCAAATATGCTCCCACTTGACTCCTGAGAAAATCCCACTTGCATTTGTATCCATTGGATCAGTTGAGAAGATATTGGCCGTTTGATCACTTTTGGCGCCAAAATGGTTTTACAACTGGGAAGGTTTGAGTGCAAAGGGGGAAGAAGCATTTAATGTTTCTTGTTGTTTGGTGGAGGTGGGGGGAACATGATGTGGAGAGAGTGAGCTGGAGGGATGGAATGGTTGAGTGTTGCAGGCGAATTTGGTGAGGGAGAAGAAAAAAGAGAGGGAAAGGGGTGTTTGTTTGACCAGAGAGTTGACCGGGGTTTAATATTAGAAAGGGGGGTCAAATGTGGATTGGCAGGGGTCCAAAGGAAAGGGTCAAGGTCCAAAGGGTCATGGTTTGCTTTAATAATCGTAAGGACCAATTTGTAATTTTTGAAAGTTTGGAGGACCAAAGCTGCCATTTCTGATTTTCCAGGGACCAATCATGTACATTCTGAAATTATAATCCAAGGACCAAACTTGACAATCTCCAATATTCCAAGGACCAAACTTGTCATTTTTGAAACTCAAAGGACTAAACTTGTAATTTCTCAAAACTTTTGACATTTTTCACCAAAGGACTAATTATGACAAGTTATGATTTTAAAATGACCTTTGGTGACTTTTCTTTTAAAATAAGTGCTCAGGGACTATTTCTGACAACTTTTGAAACTTGGGGGACTGAAACTGCCAATTATGCAAACTTAGCTCATTTTTCATTTGATTTTAAACATTTTGCATCTGAAACATATAAAATGCAATTTTGAGATATTTTCAGTATTTTGTTGCATTTCTGAGCATTTTTAAATGTTTTGCAGTTCAGATTTAACCAAAAATGATGAGTATTTACACACTCATCAATCCCCCACACTAAACTATTGCTAGTCCCTAGCAATCTTTTGAGAAAAACTTAATGGATTTGAATCATCTTTACCAAAAGCCATTACTTCTGGAGTAGCCAATTGTTTCAGTTCAAGTAAGAACCTTGGTACAATGATAACCAAATGATTTTGAGCAAATCACCAGCTTTCAACGGTTTTGATTTGTCTTTACCAGAAGCCGTTTGCTTCTGGACTAGCCAACTCTTAGATAATATATACTATCTTTGGTGAGTCGATTACCAATTATGGTTTTCCAACTGCCTTTACCACAAGCCATAAACTTGCGGGCTAGCCAACTCTTCACTAATTAAAGATATGGTGAGCTGAACACCATACAATTTTGGGCAAATTGCAAGCCATCAATGGATTTGAGATATCTTTACCATGAGCCGTTTGCTCCTGGATTAGCCAATCCTTTTGATTATTAGACATGGCGGACTGATAACCATAAGCTGAGTAAGTGCAAAACACTTACTCCAAAAAAAATTGGCCAAAAATAGGGGAATTAGGTGGTATAATTACATGATAAAATTCGTGAGAATTCCCCCCCACACTAGAAATGAATATTGCCCTCAATATTCAAAGTACCGGCGGTTATGCCGAAACAAAGAACGTAAAAGGGAAATACTACAGGCCATTATTTAGCAAGATTTTTTTTATTTTTTTTTATTTTTTTTTTTGATGAAAAACTTATATACAACAGCGGGGGGGGGGGGGCAACTCCCCCACACTAGGGTGGTATAAAATAGAAAGAAGTCAGAAATATGGGTGAAAACCCATATGGTATGCTACTGTTTTTGATTCCCGAGTCGCTAGCTTGACTCGATCCCCGCATTCATTGGTTCATGGGGAAAAGTTTGTAGATCCGGGACAACCACATGAGGAATGTCTTCTCCAAAATAAGGCTTCAGTCGATGACCATTCACTTTAAAGTTTGGACCATCGGGTTGAGATAACTCAATGGTTCCATATGGAAATACTTTAATGATGGTGAATGGTCCAGACCAGCGGGATTTTAGTTTTCCCGAGAAAATCTTTAATCTTGAGTTGAAAAGAAGGACTCGATCACCGACGTTGAAAACGCGGTTTTTGATTTTGGAGTCATGAATCTTCTTTGTCTATGGGTTGGGACGCCGTCAGGAATGAAAATTAGCCTTGAAATCTTGACTTTGTCGTTTTCTTCATGTTTTTGCCCCTTTTTGTCCAAAAGTACTTGATTCCTTCAATTTGCTTCCAAAAGACCTAAAATGTGAAAAGAAACGATTTTAAGCAGTAACGGATATAAAATGTATCGATTTGGGGCTTAAATAATCTCCTAAAAACGTATGTTCTTATCAAATATCCTTACACTTGGATATTGCTTGTCATCAAGCAAATGTGGTTTTGGCTAATCAATTTATGAGTTAGTAGTCATTTAGCATTGGTTTAGAGTAGTCTACAAAAAGTACAAGCGCCACAATAGTCAAAACAAGCACAAAAATTATACACTAGCACCTCACAATTGGTGTTTGGATTCTCTCATCTCTCGGGTTTATATGAAATATAATATGTAAAGAAATGAAAGATAAACACTCACTACATGTCATACTACATAGATTACCATAGGCTTGAGAATAGATCAAACCTCCGCCGCTTTGGCGTAAGCTCCTAGGAATAACTATCTAAGAGGTCATTACAAAGGGCTATAATGTAAGGCTTCGGGTAGGGAAATAAAGGGTTTTGTTGGATATGGGAATATTTAGTGGTGGCAAGTCAAAAATCTTAAGTTACATGCATGTAAAATGCGGCGTTGCTAAGCCAAGACTCAACTCACTTAACACTAGATAACAACTTGAAACAAACATAAACTTAAAATGTAAAACATAAAGATAGATGTAGGATGGTATCCCGTATGTTTTTTTTCTCATAATTTTTTTTTACTTACTATTTTTTCGATTTTTTTCATACCTTTTTACTCTACCATCCTCTAAGATAACATCAAAATAAAGGGATTTATAAGAGCATCCCTACACTTGAGTTTTTAATTTATTAACACTACTTGACCCGATTTGAATAGATCAAAACACTTGGAGTATTTAATTACGTAGACAAAGGGAAATTGATTTTATCATTCCTTCACGTTACTCCATAAAATGCTACTTTTACCCATGAGTCCCAATCGTCCTAAAACTGTGTACAACGGATATGACTCGACTTAGAAACCATGCAAGTAACTAGATAATTGAACTAAGGGTTTAAACAATGGTTACAATACTGCACTAAAGATAAGTATATCCAAGGTGGGCTAAGGCAATTTAGGTGTAACATTTGGGGGTGGATTGTAAAAATGCTCTTCATTGATATTCCGGAAACCGAAAACATCAAGAGAACCGTGAAAAGATAGGTTCTGAGGGGTTAACTAGGGGTATCGTGTACTAAATATGATTACATCGCAAGGGTGTGGGGAAAATTACTCAACCGATGTGGTTCACGTAATTAAATTACAGGTTTAGAACAAGGGTTATCCTAATGCCTCTTATCATTTAGTTAATCCTAACTACACGAATGTAGTCTCACTAGCGCTAGCGACCTCGGAATGCATCACAAAACAAGTTCTAGAATCTATTATACTATCGGTACACACACTAAGCATTAAAGATGAATGCTTTTATTCCTAAAGATATAGGGGCAAACCTCACATTTTTGGGATGTAATTTGAGTGGTATACGGTTTTTGTGCTAGTCATATAATTCCTATCCATGAGACGCTTTATTAAGACTAAAGTTTTACTCGTAAATGCCATAAAAAAATTTAAATTTGGTGCTAAAATTACCCAAACAAATATTTCTCATAGTTTATTACATAATTTACCAAGGACGAGACAAAAATCAAGTGAGTGAATAGTTTCTAAGTTCCCGTTTTATTCTTCCTCCCTACACTTAAACTGAACATTGTCCCAAATGTTCCTCGAAAGTATCAAAGTTATGATAAAGGAAGGTAAATAAAAGAGAGAAACTAATACTCCCCTGATTAGCTCGGTAGGATATGCCTAAATTTATGGTTAAATCCTCCTCTAAGAAGAATGAGCAAGTAATAAGTTTTGCTTTCATCATGTACTTCATCTTCTTGTCTAATATAACATGCACACTTTTAAGAAAATGAAACAAAACCTCACGTAAAATCGGCGGTATAAACTATATAAAAACAAAACTACACTATAAAGCAAGTAAGATATAATGCTTGTGAAATGGACGTTTGCAGATTTCTGGAAAATTAAGAATTGGAAGTTTCCAAATATTACAAATTAGACAGAAAACAAAGAATTTGGAATATGTTTATACATTGCCTGACACCGCCAGGTTTTGCCGTCTGGTTGTCCTGACAGAAAGAGTCTGATGCATTTTTCGGAAAAATTACTTCTTTAAAGACCCGGAAAAATTCCTGAAAAACATCCATTATGACTTGATACAAGCATTTAACTCTAGCAAACACAAAAATATATATACAAATTCAATTATTGCTAATCTCATGTTCATAATAGTTCTAAAAACACATGTGATCTTCCCTACACTTATCCTTTTGTAAAATACCTTCATATGCAATTAAGACGAAGTTAAAAATAAAATAAAGTATTTTCACAAAATAATACAAACATGAGAATTAACCAATAATGAAAAAGATATATAAAACATATAAATAAAAATAAAAAATAAACAAGCAAACAATTAAACATGGGTTTCCTCCCAAGAAGCGCTTTTCTTTATTATGAGTCTTGTAGCTAGACTCGAAGTCATACCCTACTTTCCACATATCATAAATGCCCATGCGAATGTTTTGACTCTTCCTTCATCACAAATATATTCGGGGCCTAGCTTTAGACAAGCGGTGTAGTAAACCTTATCTTCACAGTCAACCTCAAAAGCCGGTATATTATCTACATCTAACTCTTCAATGCCTTTAAACTTTTTGTTTTTATAAGGCATTACGTATTTAACATAATTTGTTCCATTTGAAAACTTGACTATCCCTTCCTCTTGGTCATAAATCATCATACTCTTCAATAAAATGGTTTTCCATGTATTATCTCTCCTAAGAATCCATCAATAATGCCTCTAACATCTTTCAAGATCATGAAATCACACCTATATGTGAAATTACCTACAAAGACATGCAATCCTCTAGCTCTCCTAACAAAGTTACTCAATTTCTTAGTGTAATAGAGCTTAGACATGATGTTCATAGGAGCCTTATAATCAATGTAGATGTGATCCCTATATAAGTAGCCAATCATGCATGGGATCTTAATGTTCCTAGGGTCGCCTTTTTTAATGCACGGGCTGAAGGGTGGTCGCGGTTTATTAACTACGTTATAATGGTAGGCGATTTCTTTTCCATTGGGGTATGACTCAAAGTATTCATTAAGTTCCTCTTCCTCACTAATCTCCATAACTTCTAGTACCCTACAATCTCCCTCTCCAAGTTCTTCATCCGAATCATCACTTGTAGTAGAATCGCTATCTAGGGTACTAGTTGCCTCCTCAAGTGCATTCTTGAGTGCGCTCTCAATTAACCTATTCAATTTCCTAAGTTCTCTAATTTCACTAAAGAATCAAGCGCGAAGTTTGTTGGCATAGGCTCTTATCAAGTGGTTGGTTTTGTGGTGAGTGGTTTGGTTTTGGTGGTGGGTTTTGTGGTTGTAGATTTGGTGGTGGTAGTGGATGGAGTGGTAGTGGTAATGGTTGGTGTGGTGGATCATTTTTTGGTGGGTTATCATATTTCATGACGAAAAGTGACAAGGTTACGAACAAAAACACGAAGAAGGGGGATAGACTACAAGAAAGCTAATAAAAAAGAAAAAAGTCTCACTTGATAAGAATCAAGCGATTAGACCTAATCGAGATAGAAAACTAAGTAGCAGCGGCGCCAAAAACTTGATGCGTGGGTTCGGGGTCAAAAAGACTTCCTTTTCAGTGAGCAAGCTTTACAACTCACTAGGCAGTGTACCTAATCGTTGCAGTGTAGTATGGGTAAGCCCAGGGGGTTGATCGTTCTCTAGAGTAATAGAGATGCTAGTAGAGATGTATGACGAAAAGGTGAGGTCGAGGGTGATTCTTTTTTTATCTTTTTATATTTTTTAGAAAAACAAGTAAAATCTCGGGGTTTGAAGAGTGGGGGTTGGTAATTCTACCAATTTAAACTACTTAACAATTAAAATTAAAAACTAATTAACTAATGAAAAGTAAAAGCTATGGATTGTATGAGTGAGTTCTTATGATAATTAAAAACGTGTTTACTTAGATTTTCTTACTCCCTAGTTATCTTTTATTGGTCGGCTGAATTGTCACATCCTCATTCTAATTGGTGCATTGTATTCCGTGTTAGTCATAGGGGGTGCCTAATTCCCTAGTTCTATGAATTGTAACTCTCCTCTAGACTATCAGGGATCGCCAAGTACCGTAGTATCTCCTTCGAACACTCTATTATCCTAAAGCTACAACTCACACAATAAACACAACGATGGCCTAAGTGCACTCTCAAAATTTTTGCTATTTAGGTCATTCAAGCTCGCAACAATTAAAGAAAAAACCAATTTTCCTTACTATAGCGTCTACCAATTAAAACAAGAGACAGCCTACCAATAATCAACAACTAGGTTTCATTGGATCTAAGCAAACACTAATTAATTTAGTTAAGCATGGTAGATAAGTAAGAACACAAACAAACAATTGAACATAGAACAAACATGGTGATAGATTGGATAAACAAACTTATATTTGAGTGTAAAGAAGGGTTTGGAACCCTAAAATACTGCTCAAGTCAGACTATTAACGAACTAGGGTTTGGTCTCCAAAATACTACACATCAAATACAGAAAATTCAAAGTTTATATATAGATTTACTCTCGCGACGGCGTCGCCTTTTGATGGTGACGTCGTCTGGTCGCCGTCATTAGGGTTTGGTTATGGACAAGTCATCGTTGGGACGACATCATGTGAGGAAGTGTGACACCGTCTGGCTTCATTATGGATGTCATCTTGGAATGGACCTTGGTCATCTGGTGAAAAAGTAAGGGCGACGCCCTTCTTGAATAGGGCGTAACGTCGTCATGCTGTAAAACCAAAATATGACCTGAGTCGTCGCTTGAGACTTTTTAGAAAACTTTATGAGCGACGGCGTCGCCCTATGGGTTGGGACGCCGTCAGGTATGAAAATCAGCTTTGAAATCTTGACTTTGTCGTTATCTTCATGTTTTCGCCCCTTTTCTTCCAAAAGTACTTGATTCCAATAATTTGCTTCTAAAAGACCTAAAATGTGATAAGGAACGATTTTAAGCAGTAACGGATATAAAATGTATCGATTTATGGCTTAAATGACCCCCTAAAAACGTATGTTTTAAATCCTTATCAGTTCCTTATTCTTTGGTTGTAGGATCCATCATGTACGTTGTAAGTTGTACAAGACCTGATGTTGCATTTGCACAGAACTTAACAAGTAGATACCAACAGAATCCAGGTGAAAGTCACTAGATAGCTGTAAAGATCATATTAAAGTATCTTAGATAAACTAAGGATATGTTTCTTGTTTACGGTAGTTCCAATGAAGAGCTAAGTGTTACATGATACACATATGTTGGATTCGTAACAGATAAAGATGATACCAAATATCAATCAGGATGCGTTTTTGTAATGAATAGAGGCGCAGTTTACTAGAGAGATGCTAAGAAAAGATGTCTTCTACAGAAATTGAACACATAACCGCTTCAAAAGCTGCAATTTGAGTAAGGAAATTAATTTATGGGCTTGACGTTTTTCCTAGTATTGAAAGACCTATGTAAATGTTTTGCGACAATTCTGGAGCTATTATTAAAGCGAATTAACCTGGAGTTTTGAGAGGTGCCAAACACATTCTATGCAAATTTCATTTCATTCATGAAGTAGTTGAAAGAGACGAAGTCAGTATACTTAAAGTTCATACATATGATAATCTAGTTGATCCATTTACAAAGCTAATGCCTATTACTAAACATGTTGAGCATGCAAGGGGCGTTGGGCTTCGGCCTATTGCTAGTATTATGTTTTTAGTATTTGAATAATTAAATGTAAACATTTTATATTATTTATGAAATTAATGTACTTGATGCTGCTATCTTTTCCTGTCATATTAATTGTTTTAAATATTTGCATGTTTAGAAGTCCTTGAATAAGTATTTATTCTAAATTATCCATTGTCGGTTGATGATATGGGGATAACATCAATTTAAGACAAATGTGAGATTTTGATTATATTCATGAATGAATATTTAATAGTTAGACTAATCAGATTCATATGTATTTATGGAGATAAATATTGGATTGACCTAACCTACAAGAAATAACTACATGGGTTATTGCGTTTAGTGAAAACTTGTAAATGGTTAAGACAATTGGTTCCTTAGACTTGAGACACTCGCAAGTTGAGAGTGTGTGGAACATTGTTTTTTTTTAATATGATTAAAAGTTGTCCTGAATAAGGATGCTATAAAAATTATCATTGTGAATAATAAAAAACACATGACTAACATGTGTAGTCGAGATGGAATTTGTTTCTCCAAGAACCATGGAGTTTGATACTTCTGCGCCCTTTGATGATTTGAACAGATGTGTACATGGCCGTGTCCAAATATAATTAAGATAATTCTTAAAATAATTTGGTAATCTAGCCCAAGATCTAAAGTTAAGAAGCAGAATAGTTAAATAAATAAGAATGCGTTTATTTCAAGTCTTATATTTATCCAAGTATCTGAAATAAAAGGAAAAAAGATGATGATTAACCATTATCCTTATAAGGTTTAAAAAACTAAAACTCGTATATTTTAGGGGCATTAGCGTGTTGCTAGACGCTAAACTTTGCTTGTATAATACAAGATAAATGTGCCATTCGCAAGTGAGAGCTGATAGAATATGCTCAAGGCACATTACATATATACAGATAAGTTTATGTGAGACATGGGGTCAGACATAAAATACACTTAGATACTCTAAGTTATAATATAAATAATGTAATGGTATTATAATAACATCAAAATGATTTATAAGTCCTTTAACATATGTATTTATTATATAACGTATTAATTAATGATAAGGTTAAATACTTATTAATTAATTATTGATAATGACTTAATAATAGGGGACATAGACTTAAATAAACCAATAGAAATTTTTAATCCACTGCATAAATCATGGTCTATGTATGGGGAAAAAATAAAAATATAGACTGTTCGAGTGCACGAATTTTTTTGCTCGATGCATAAACCATGGTCTATGTTTGAAAAAAAATCAAATATAGACTACTCAATTGCACGACTTTTTAATATGCTTGGAAAAAAATCCAATAGCTAGTTTCTTAATAACTTTTGCAATCAGCCCCTTAATCATATTAATATGTTGATTAAAGTTTAAAAATAAACAACTTGAAAAATCAAATACAACACTAAAATGAATTTACTTGTCAGATAATAATCTCCAAATTTAATATATGGTTGAATCATGGTTTAAAAAAAACCATAGATTTTGTTGAGCATTGACTTCCCCGTGGACCCTTTGCCCACAAACCGGGCTTGGGCTGAATAATTATCTCTAATACTCCCTCGCAATCCGAGTGACGCAATCGCGAAAGCTTGATACCGGAGAAGTAAACATTGATAATAAATCTAATGAAAAAGATAACAACTTGTTGACTAAGAATCTTTCATATTGAGTGATTTGTTGAACCACGATTTCCAGCTTTTGGAATTCTTCCTTCTTATTCCTACCGTAACTGGCTTCCCATTACCGACTTCTTCCACCAAGTGAGGCATCTTGAACCACATGAAGTTTACGGCCCCAAACGATGCAATAACGTCCAATGGATTCTAAGCTTGAGTATCAGCAATGGGGCAATAAAGCACAAAATCATTAATATTCGAGTCGAGAACCGGAAGCCTCCGCTCACGAGCATACGCCCTCAACGCAGTATCCATAACATTACTAACAACTCCTTTTCCTTAACCACAAAACCTAATAGGACCCACACTTCCAATAATAGTAATACTTATAAAAATAATTAAAACTAAAAATTTATAAAACTACCAATGATCAACGAAACAAACATCGATTCGTAATCGAACAAACAGTAAAAATTAAACGTAAAACTCGAATGGTATAACAACACCAACAATCGACTATAACATGTTACACACGATAACTGGTTATCAACAAAAACCAACGATCGACATAAAACGGAGACCGCACCGACTGGTTATCAAGAAAACCAACGATCGAAAAAAAACTAGGGTTTGGAAGAAGCGATTTAAGGTTTTCTAGATGATGAAGATTGGTAACAGTGATGTATACATGTGTTTATTTTGGTTGTTTTGATCAACATGTGAATGATAGAAGTTAAGAAGTGTGCAAATTAATCAAAGCTAGCAAGCACGCGCCTTAGGATTTAATGCAAATACACTTAACGTGCTTTTGGGATTGAAAAGTGAATGTATTATTGGTGGATGAAAATGGATCGGCAGAGAACGAGTAGAGGATGGAGGCGTGATGTCGGTGTTAGATTTTTAGGGATAATAGGTGGCGGTTAAGGTATAACGGGCGTGGCACAGAGGCAGTGATTTATGGCGGCTGATTAGGTCTCGACATCAAACCTGCTCACAATACCATGTTGAGCATTGAATTCCTCGTGGGATATAAGTTTTATTAATGCACTATTTACAAAGACAATATGTTAATACAAATAAGCCATAAAAACGTTTATTTATATTATACGATCTTCTAATGTTTTGTTGATAACAAACGTAAAATCATTTTAACAAAACAAATAAAATGCGTAAAAGGTTTGAGCCAATAGTTTACTAACACACTTTTACTAAACATATTAAAACTATATCAAAGCATGTTTAGTAAATAAGTTATAAAAAACCAAAGACATTTTTATAAAACACTAACAAGTAATATTGTTTACATCTTATAGAAATGCATATGTATAACAACTAGTGTTTACATTTTATAGAAATGTATATGTACTTTGTATATGTTGTAATGGGTAAGTAATGGGTAAAAACAAAGTCCATAACCCATAACCCATGATCCATTGACTAGGTACAATGAATGTTGTTGGGTAAAAACCAAAGTCCGTAACCTATACCCATGGAGCATGATCCATAACCCATGACCCATTGCATGACATCATGCATGAAGTCATGTTGGGTATTATCCATGATCCATGACCCAAAGTCCATGACCCATGACCCAAGATCCATAACCCAATGACTAGGTACATTGCATCTTGTTGGATATCCATAATCCATTACCCATAACCCATGGTCCATAACCCATAACCCGGTTTGCAACCCGAAATCCAGACTAAACTAACCCAGTAGCCGGATTTCAGGTTTTGCACTAGCCGGATCCCTCTGGGGAGGGATCCGTGGGAACCGTGGCACAGTAGACATAATTTGTCTATAAATAATGAGCCATTTCTCTCTTGCTCACTACCACTCTTAGATACACTTTCTCCCAGTATTCTAACATCTCTAACCACTGATCCAAAGGATCATTCTACGTAGTTTTATGTTTGTGTGATTCTCTAGGTTCCTCTTAAAGGCGAGATCACCATCTCTTGAAGACGTGCAAGCTCAAGTCATGAGTTGCTAAGGTTCGTCATCATCAAGACCACTGAAGTGCATCTTGTTGATAATTATTTCCTCCCTCCATAGAAGTGTTGTGTTGAAGGCATTACTGTAAGGTGTCGAAGCGTCGTGTTGAAGGCATTAGTGACTGGTGCCAAGGGTGTACATTCGATATGGTGCATCGATGTACAAGTTAGATAGTTTGGGTTAAAGGATATTGATATCCTTCTAGTGTTGTAACAAGGAGTGTGTCTCCTTTCGGGTAGTTGTGTTGTGGTGTAGTGTTGGGTAGTAGTTCCTCCTTTGTAATGGAACTCGGTATCTAGCCTTGTACCGGATAAAGTGTAGGCGACATTGTGATAGGTATGGTTCTACCTCGTGGAAGAACTCGGTGTCTAGCCTTGTACCGGATAAAGAGTAGGGGACGTTGCGAAGTCTTCTCCGCCACATTAAGGAGCTTGTGTTGTGTAGTGCTTACAAACTCTCGAGTGCGGTACTCGGGGAGTGGAGTAGGGCAAGGAAGGTGTCCTTCTAGCCGAACCACTATAAATACTCATGTCGTGGTTTTGTGTTCCTTTACTCTTTATCTTTGCATTACTTACTTATATGCTTATCTATCAATATCCAACACACATACCAAATAGATTGCCATAAATCGATCTAAATACTTTAAAACGAAGTTTTAATCGGTAAAACTATTTAACCCCCCCTTCTAGTTTTCCACAATTGGTATCAGAGCTTCGTTACCAAGTTTCTTAGAGTATATTGTACTTTCAAAACTTGATACGATCCATGTATGTTTGAAAACTACAAAGAAGGAAATCTTCTAAAAACAAAAACTGTGTTTTAAGAATAATTTTTGTTGGAAATTAATTAGATGATAGTATTATTTATTCTCTTTTCTTACATGTCACCTTGTCTTACAAAATGTACTAACTTCTCTTGTCATTTTGTTTAGCTAATTTGTTAATAAGTAAACCATCAAGATTCATTGGTAATAGGATAACTTTTCCCGAAAAGTTGTCGAAACTCATTACCAAGTAGATCTCGAAGAAACCGGAGTTGTCCATTGATAAAACTCGTCAAATAGGGACACTCAAATTGCAATAGAGGTATGACTTTCATAAAGACTTATCTCTAAATAATTTTAGTAAATCAAGTGTATGTTTGCATGTCGCTAAATGGTAAATTATGTGTTTATATGTTTTTCTTTATCTAAGAATATTTATATGATATACGTGGCTTCATTATAAAAACTTTGTACTTACGTATTATCATCCATCTAAAACTAGGTGTATCAATATGTGTTTTCTAAACCAAATTTCTAAAAATCAAATCTTTCTAAATACAAATAAAGCAAAACACAAATCTAAAAAATTCCTCCTTCCCCATAAAACTCTTCCGATCGTCAACTTTCACCAACACACCCCATTTTTCAAATTTTCCACTTTCAAAAACCTCACATTCAAAACTTCATCTTCTTCATCATCTCACTTTGAGAAATCAAAACCAAGAAATATCTCCATCGTCATGGTTTACATCGCCCTCGTGATCATCATCATCTCGCTCATCGCTCTTGTGTATCCAATGATCAAATTCTCTCATGGAGACATGTACTTTGTCTTATTGATCTATATTTGTATCATCTATTCGATCATTTGTATTGCTTTAAGCGTTGAAATTAAATATAATTAATGTCGTAGTTTATCTCGTTTCTTTCTCGAATAATGTGTTTTTATATCTTTTCTTTCACACATTTCAAACCTCAACATGTTTTGAAATTATTAATGCATGCTTAAGAATTAACATTGGCTAAAACACATTCCACTTTAAAACATAAAAGTTGCAAAAATTGATTCTACGTCAAAACCAATTTCTGTCAAAACTGCAGATCCCCGGATCCCTGAGTTTTAACTAGCCGGATCCCTTTTAAAAAGGAACCGGTGGATCTGGTGATAGACACTCATGCAACATAAAAACCATTTCATAAAAACTTACCATAAAAGGAAAACTCACTAAAATGTTAAAAAAGGAATAAGTTAAATGTCATTGTTAATAAAAATAGAATAGACAATACAAACATTAGGAGATCATATCAATTCAACATAAATCAAAAGAATAATTAAAATACTTAGAAGTATCACCAACCAAAAACATTCTCACTCTTGAAGTTTTACTATGTACTAACATACTCATGTAAAATATTCATTCCATGTCTATAGGTTTCATCATGTCTCATGAGTATGACTTTGATCATCAACTTACTTATGTGTACATTCCAAATATATCTCTTGAGCCTAACACACCTGGCAATCATGTTCGTGGGTTTAACAATCTCGAAACTCGTTACTTTCATGAAGGACGTGTTGTTGACTCACATCTAATCTTCCAAGAAGGTATCAATACTTCATTCCGCACCATAGGACTAAAAGGTCTTCTCAGGATTAACGAGAAAATTTGTCCGCGGTTTGTTTTAGAATTCTTCCGTCAAGTTGAACTCGTTCGTAACGAGGATCGTTCTCTTTCACTATGGTTTTGGATCAAAAACCAAAAGTTTATTTTGACTCTTGAGCAATTTGCTCACATTCTCCGAATTCCAAATTATGGACAATGTGCTTTCACTGAAGATTGGTCCCTTGATTCTCTCTTTAACTATCATGAAGAAAATAGTCCATATTGTTCATACATACCCTCTCCTCAAGAAATTACTCGATTTCTATGCACTCCTCAATCCAATTACTCAAATCCAAACATAATTTATACACATGATCTCCGAGATGATCTCAAACCTCTCGCAGTTATTCTACGTGAAAATGTTTGGAGTCTTACAGAAAATCATGAGATACTTCCCGCATGTTGTGCTCACATGATTTATTGTCTCCTAACTTAACAACCATACAATCTTGCTTAATTCTTCGCAAGGCGAATTGTAAACCTCCAAGGCAATAAGAACAAACTAATTCCATATGAGATGTTTCTGACACGCCTATATCATCATGTCATGTACTATCACCCTCAATTTCAAAGCCCTTAATATATACTTGTGAACAAAATGATGGAACCGTTGAACACTTCTTTCATCACTTCATTCTTCACTCCTGAATCATCAACTGCTCACAACCCACTTGACAATCCATCAAATGAAAACGTATGAGCAAAATAGTTTTCTTTAATAAAATCGATCCTTAGGCTTTGTCTTTAGTTTATCATTGTAACATGATCATACCTATGAAATAAATCGTTTGTTGATCATCTTTCTTGAATTTTTTTATGTTCTTTTATGCTACTCTTACCATATCTTACTTGTATACATGTATGCTTGCTATGAAGATCATTAGTTTCAAAATTCAATATTTAGAGCAAAATATTGCACGCTCAATGTTAAGAAAACTATCCCAGATGTCGGATCCCTAGTTTATAACTAGACGGATCCCTCCAATGAAGGATCCGTGGGATCCGGGCAAACAGAAGAAATGTTTTTCTTTTATTACATCAACCCAACCTTCCAGACCTTATTGAACTAGCTTAACATGTTTCATTAGGATCACTTTAACTATCCTTAGCCTCAGTTGATCTCACACTCACTCATGAACGACTTAGGATCACATTCAAAAGTACTTTTTGATTTGTCATTACCTCAAAACTCACCATCTTTCTGCTCCAATGTTCACACATTGTCACTCTCATCCTAAAACACTTAGTTTAATATTTCTCTCAATTTTAGTAAATTGATTTTAGGCATATTGATCTTAAAATGGTCCAAAAGCTAGTTTTTCATTTCTTGTAATTTTTAAGGAATTCTCTAAATTTTCTTTAGATCATCATCTGATCTCTAAGATCATTTAACTCCACTTAACACCCTCAAAATTCTTAGTGTCATCCTTTATCACCCATTGGTGTTCATAAGAACTCCATTTCTTTCCATAAAGGACATCATTAGCTACCCTCACTCATTACCCTTGATCATTTAATTCTCATATCAGTTAAAACCAAGGTTGCAAAAATCGTGAATCGGTAGTGAGGCGGTTGACCCCCCTGTAGCTTGTAATGGTCCAGGCGGGATTAATCGGTGATTAATCGGATTGACATTTTTGGCAAGTTTTGGGTATTTTTGGGTAGTTTTGGATATTCCCAAAAAGATTTTCCTTAAAAACATCTTGTAATAGATATAAATAGCGACTATAAGTTATTACATTTATCCAGGGTTGCAAAAATAGCGAATCGGTGATTAATTGTATTGGCATTTTTGGCAAGTTTTAGGTATTTCGGCAAGATTTTCCTTGAAAAACATCTTGTAATAGATATAAACAATGATTATAAGTAATTATAACTAATTTACGGTGATATTAGGGTATTTACGGTAAGATTTCCATGTTTTTGGCAAGTTTGACCATCGTTAACCGTCGTTGACCATGGTTGACCGATTTGTTTGAACGATTTACACAAATCGGAAAGGTCGGTGGCCTAGTAGCACCTAATCGGTGATTAATCGGCCTTGTAGACCTTTTTTTGCAGCATTAACACTCAAGATACATAGGTACTAGACCTTAATAGAACCTCATCAAACCTTTTCTTGGCTCCTGAGAGACGGATCCCTGGATTTAGCCTAACCGGATCCCTCAAGTGAGGGATCCGTTGGAACCGTCTGCACATACTAACAAATCCTACTTGATATAATCATTTCAAACCTTTTTTGTTAATCTAAACACTCCACATTGTCAAATTACTCCCTATGTAAGATATAACTTTTCACATACACATCAAACCATAACACAAAGTAGCATATAGATGGAATTCTAGAGAGAGAAAGTTAGAGGTTTAGGGAACTTAGTGAGAGAAAGTGAAAGATATTATTATGAGCTCCAACTCTCTACCTTGGGAGGTAGAGAGTATTTATAGTCTTACACAAATCGCCACACTTTGGGCTGTGGATCAGGCATACAGTGGGTAAAGACCCGTCCGTCCTCCACGGTGTTACTTAACTAAATTACTACTTAACTTAAAAGAACTACGACTACGAGCTTTCTAACGATTACATATACTTGAGGTGACCGACTCTTTAATACCGGGAATTTCTAATTCCTAACAATCTCCCCCTAAGGGAGGTCACCTCAATAATGCACCAAAATTACATAGAATACAAATAGATTTTACATTAACACTTGATCTTGTATTCTTGATGTAGTCCTTTGCTCCAAAGCTCGTAGTCATTGAATCTTCACATTGCATGTTTGGTTATTCCAAGTGGAGGTCTTTTACTGATCCACGTGATGATAATTTTGAGCCATCATTTGAGATCATCAGCAATCAACAATCTCTGAGACATCCATTGTGGTGTTGTGACTTTGGGACCGACATGCTCACATTCTGGATCATGATATCTTCTCATCAGAGTAGCGGAAGCATTTGTTGAATCATGATATTGGCAGCAGCGTAGCAGAAGCATGGAGTGAAAATATCAGAGACATTGATGCACTAATCATGATTTCTTTTGAGATGAATGTGTTAAGTGAGCATGCGGCAATGGATTGACCGCTTCATTCTGATCAGCTGCAAACGTCGGGCGTACCTGCATACAACAGTTAGCAACAAATCGCACGAAAGTGTCTTTGATCACTTTCGTTGAATTGAGGTACACGGCCCACGGTTCCCCGTTGATCAGTACAAGTACTGCCTGTGATCAGGTATAATTCCGAAGAATTTCCTTGACAGGGTTTCGCAGCTGTTCTAGCTGTTCTCAAACCGGAACATCTCAAAGAGGACAGCACGGAGTGAGTGAACCAGCGAATTTTAAGTCCACTGATTGATGAAGAAAGATTTGAAAAACAACCGTGTATTGCTTAATAGAAATTGTTTTTGCAATACAACGAAGGTTTTATTGAAAATCAATTATCAATCATAAAAATACCTTTTGGTTTGAAAAATGAGTACACAGTCGATGTGCTAAAGTAAAGAGTTTTTTTTAAGCACAAAGACCGGTTTTTCAAAGGTATCCGTCAATCCCTAACCTGAACCAGGATTGATTCAAGAAATTGAATCGCCCCATTGTTTCTGTTCAGTTGTCACATGATTGATCTATATGATAGATCTCACATGCCACCTACCAGGAGCTTGTTTGATGTTGGCTCCAGAAGGCTTTCCATCTTCATTGTGAATGTGTAAACACATCACTCAGATGTTCTGGCAATACCACAAGGATAATGCGTAGGACTCAAGATATAATCTCTCTTTCCACATTGTGTGAAACAGAGAGTCTTCATTGAAAGTGTCCTAATGAGATTTATTGATGATCTCGTGGCTCTAGACTCAATTTGTGCATATTTGGATCCTATAACGGAGACTAGGGAGAGGGTCTCCTTCTTCAATATCAACCATCTCTAAGAGAAAGTCGATAGATAATGTCGGTTCCCCGTGAGAATGAAACAAGTCCTTTTTAAGAGGAACTTGAGTGGTTTGGAAAGTTGAAGTGCAGTGCGTCACTGGGTCCATGACGTCTTGTCTTCAATACCGATGTTACCATCAGTAGCATATGAATTGAACCCGGTATCTGCCCTAAGGTTGAATAAATGGAGGGCTATTTGTTTTCACCCTTTTCTCATTCAATTCTTTTTAATTCTTCAACCCCTTCAGTGCTTACCGAGACTTCATAGCTAGAACCTTGTTGGGTTTATTCCAGTACTAGCTCAGTCTTAGTCCGCACTCTTCCCTTATCTCATTTTTCTCCTTTTATCATCATACCTAAGGACTTCTACACTAACTAGTGGATTGTCCCTGGGTAGATCCCTCCGGTTCTGGCGGATCATGGGAACCAATACCTAACCTTATCATCCTTATATCACCGTACATAAAGTAAAGTTGGTCGGTCTATTTGGTATTGTTCATCTGCCATTGGATCCAATTGAAAACCATTTGAAAATCAATTCAGATACTTGTGATTTATTATCAAAGCATTTTGTACCTGAATTGTTTTTGATATTTTTAGAACGAGAACTCCCCCTCAACATGTGCATCAAGTATTTGAAAGTGTTTTGCACACGGAGGCAAGAGAAAGAATTAACTTCTTTTGATTACCATTTTCTAAAAGATATCAACATCACTTCCCTCAGCAAATCAAGTAGTTATAGCATTTCCGGGAAGGATGATGTTTCCATGAATTTTGCTCCCCCTCAATATGTGCCTCGAGGTTTGAAAAGAGTTTTGCACATACTAGAGGGAACCTGCACATTAGGATGAATGATCACGTTTTAAATCAAAGGTTTAAGATAGATGCTCCCCCTCAACATGTGCATTGAAAAATTGAAATCGTTTGTCACATGTGAGAAGGACAGCATGTACATTCTTTTATAACCATTTACCTGATTATCAGTTTAAATCCAATTTAAATCACACATTCTCCCCCGATCACAATTATCAAATCATTTGAGATTTGTGATCTCGTATAGATTTAAATTGATTTTGAAAGCTTTTAAGTAGAATTGTGACTTGATTGTGAAAGTGTTTTAACTGATACGGATCGGATTTTGAGACTTTAAACTCCATTTATAAAACATGCATGTATATCTTTTGAAAACAATTTAATGCCAAATAACTTTTTTAATTTAATTGAAATCATTCTCCCCCTCAATCAATGACGAAGGTTGTTGATTGAGAGATAGAGATTTTGACAAATAAGTCCTGATGATTATCAAAAATAGAGATCGAGTTATTTTTCAAAGCATTTGGTTTTCAGCAGATAGGAGTTTATAGAATCAGAGCATAGGATTTGAAAACATGGTAAAACATGGCTCTGTTCTTTCTTTAAACGCGGGTTATTGCCTGAAATGACAATAAACCATTTCTCTTTCTCCCAAAAATATTTTTTGATTTTTTTTTTTTTTTTTTTTTTTTTTTTTTTAAAGAATTCGAACAACATCTAAAGACCCGTGTCATTCTTTGAATGACAGCACAAAGACCGTAGATATTATCGAATCGAGAGAAAAATGACAAAATGACAATATTTTTTGAAGATTTTTCGAATTTTTCAAATTTTTTTTATGGATTTTGAAGGTTTTATATTTTTGTATTTTGATTTTCGAATAGATATATACAAGAGATAGATGAAGATAGACCTTTACTCCTCGTCTTCCTTCTGAAGACGTTTGAGAGTTTCTGGTTGAAGGCTTTTCAAACCAAGACGTGGAAGGATAAACTCAAAACGTTCTCTTGGAAGAGCTTTGGTGAAGATGTCCGCTAACTGATATTCAGACCTCACAAAATATAGTTCCACCACACCTTTTTCCACTTGTTCCCTGATGAAATGATGTCGAATGTCGATATGCTTTGCTCTTGAGTGTTGAACGTTGTTGCATGAGAGAGCAATAGCACTTTTATTATCACAGTACAGAGGGATTTTGTTGAATTCAAAGCCATAGTCAGATAATTGAGATCTCATCCATAAGATTTGAGCACAACAGGATGACATGGCTATGTATTCAGCCTCTGTAGAGGAAATAGAAGTACTCATTTGCTTCTTTGAAGACCAGCTCACAAGCTTATCACCCAAAAACTGAGCACCTCCTGACGTACTTCGACGTGTATCTTGACAACCTGCATGATCAGCATCTGCATAGGCCGTTAGTGACATACCGGTGTCCTTCGGGTACCATAGTCCCATGTTGATGGTTCCTTGGAGATACCGAAAGACCCGTTTAACTGCTTCAAGGTGCTTTTTAGTAGGCTTAGCCTGGTATCTAGCACACATGCACACAGAGAACAAAATGTCTGGTCTACTGGCAGTGAGATACATCAGGGATCCAATCATACTCCGATATTTCGTTTGGTCAATCATGATCCCTGAGAGGTCCTCATCTAGTTTGGTTCGGTCAATCATGGGGGTGTCAACAGGGTCACTTGAATCAAATCCAAATTTCTTTAAAATCTTTGTTGCATATTTAGATTGATTTATGAAAATGCCTCCGGGACTTTGAGAAATTTGTAATCCCAAGAAAAATGACATTTGTCCCATCATCGACATTTGAAACTTTGAATTCATTTCATTTAAAAAACGATCACATTCCATTGGGTCAGTCGAGGCAAAAATAATATCATCAACATAAATTTGAACATGAATCAAATGTTTGCCTGACTTTCTGGTGAACAATGTAGGATCAACTGCTCCTTTGATGAATCCGGTTGATAGAAGAAACTTTGATAGAGTATCATACCATGCCCTTGGAGCTTGCTTTAAACCGTAAAGAGCCTTCTTCAAACGATAAACGTGAGTGGGATGCTCTTGATTCACAAATCCTTCAGGTTGGCTGACGTAGACGACTTCTTTAAGATCTCCGTTTAGAAATGCCGTCTTTACATCCATCTGATAAACTACCATGTTCTTACTAGCAGCATTAGCCAGAAAGATTCTGATTGCCTCGATTCGAGCAACTGGAGCAAAAGATTCTTCAAAGTCTATACCCTCCTCTTGACGATATCCTTTAGCAACTAATCGAGCCTTGTTCTTCAACACATCACCATGCTCATCAAGTTTTACTTTGAAGATCCATTTTAGAGCTATAATCATAGCACAGTCTGGAGCATGCACTAACTCCCATACATCAAGACGATCAAACTCATGAATTTCATCTTGCATAGCATTGAACCAGCTATCTTCATTCATAGCAGTTTTAACATCTTTTGGTTCGATCTTAGATAGTACGGAGTTGAAGAAGCACCATAAGGCATCGGTTGCGAGTTGCTTCTGGGTTGATACAGGGCGAGAGGGATTTCCAATGATGTTGTCTAGTGGATGATCGTGAGTCCATTTTCTGAGGTGTTCATGTGGCATTTGTTGAGGAACTGAAGTAGCTGAGTCGATGTCTCCTGAAGAAGATGGTTCTGATGATGATTCAGGAGTAGCAAATATATTTTCAAATGGAGCATCTTCAGGAGTAGCAAAGGGATTAACTTCATCATTGATGCCAGAAACATTTCCATGATGTACATTTGAAGAATGATGATTTGTTGATGAGACTGAAGGATCAGCAGCAGGTGCTTCTTGACTTACAGATATTGAAACTGATGGATTGACTTCATTTACTGGAATATGAGCATCCTCTGTTGTAGGGATCAGTACCTCATTAGTAGTAGACTCATACAGTTCATCAAACATTGGATCAAACAATTTCTTTACATCATCTTCAGATGGAGGTACATATGGCGTTTCTAGAGAGGAGTTTGGAACAAGGGATGAACCAATAGGACTGATTTGAAGTGCGGGTCCTGAGCTGGAGTGTCCAGGAGCCATTTGACCGGTCAGCTCATCAAACGTAACGTGAATTGTTTCCATGATATTTCGGGTTCTTTTGTTGTAGATTCGGTATCCCTTTTTGTTTGGTGCATATCCTACAAATACTCCAATGTCAGCTTTAGCTCTAAGTTTGCCCAAGTCTTGACCCTCATTAGTTGGATAGCACAAGGCACCAAACACACGAAGGAAAGATAGATTAGGTTTCCTGTTGTGGACAAGTTCATATGGGGTTTTTCCATGAATGGTGTGAATCAGGGAACGATTTTGTGTGTAACATGCAGTGGCAATTGATTCAGCCCAGAGAAACATTGGAACCTTTGAGTAGATCAGCATTGTTCTAGCAGCTTCAACAAGAGTACGATTTCGTCTTTCAACTACACCGTTCTGTTGAGGGGTTCGTGGAACACTTCTTTGATGGCTGATTCCAACGCTTTCATAGAATTCACTAAGTTGTTTGTTGACAAACTCAGTTCCATTGTCTGTTCTGATAATTCTGACAGTTTTGTTTAGTCTCACCTGCAGCTGTTTGATGAGTTTGATGATGATATCAGGAGTTTCATCCTTTGTCCTTAAGAACTTGACCCAGGTGAATCTAGAATAATCATCAACCACAACTAACACGTATTTCTTCCCAAAGATATTCTGCACCCTCATTGGTCCACATAAATCCATATGAATCATATGAAGAACTTCTGTGACAGAGTTAGTAGGTTTGGGTTTATGGGCATACTTCTTGCTTTTTCCCAATTGACATGCTGAACAAAGATGATCCTTTTCATACTTTAGTCTAGGTAAACCTACAGCTAAGTCCTTTCTGGAAAGATCGTTGATGGTGCCGAAGTTCAAGTGATTGAGACGACGATGCCATAACCATGACTTTGTCTTTGAAGCCTTTGATAACAAGCAAATTGGTGAAGCTCTCATCATGTCATCGATAGAGATAGTGTAAAGGTTTGAGCCACGAGTTCCTTTCAACAGTTCCTTACCATTAAGATCTCTAACGAAGCAGGTATGTTTTCTGAAGGCTACTTCTAGATCAGAATCACAGAATTGGCCAACAGAGAACAGATTATGACCTAAACCTTCCACATAATACACTCTGGAGATGACACTATCACCAACAACATAATCTCCATAACCCATAATAGCACCGAAATGATCATTACCGAATCTAACAGTCCCGATGAATTTGCTCACGAAGTTCATGAGCCGTGACCGGTCTCCAGTCATATGCTTGGAACAGCCTGAGTCCAGGTACCACAGAACGATTTGAACGATCTGCAGTTGAACACAGACAAGAATGGATAACTGGATAATTGGGATCCCCATGCAAGAATGGGTTCCATTTGGTTAGTAGCAACAGTTGGAACACCCACATCAGAAATAGACGCATTCATATCAGACAGTGAGGTAATGGAATCATTATGAGTAGATGCAATACTAGTGTCTGTATTAGACCTGTTTACAGTGTGACCACTTCTTAAGGGAATAGTTCTACCAGTAGGCATCCATTTTCTAGTGGGCATTATCTGATTGGTCTTATGACCAACAGGTATCCAATAAGAACCTATTCTGCTGAATGTTCTTCCTGTGGGTTTCCATTGTTTTCTAACTTTCTTTCGCTTTTGCCTTTTAGCCTTTTTAGCATGAATTTTAGCATTAACAATATTAACTGGACAATTAACATCATTAGGCAAAGCATTGACATCACATCCATGATTAGAAACAGAATTCAAGCAAACATCAGTACAAGTTTTGCAAATGGTATCAGAATTCGAATTAATTACAGTACGCTTATGGCTAATACTAGAATCAACACGATTCGTTTTATTCGATTCAAACTTAAGGTTCCTAGATTGTTCTTCTACTTTCTTCCAGTGCACATTCTTAGCTTGAGAGGTCCTATCATTCCTTGTATTGTCTTGAGACTTTGACCTGCTCCCTTTAATGTCACTGATTACTCCTGTAGAGGGAATGGGAACATTAGTTTGTTTTACTACTCTTTGCACCACCTGTTTAGATGTGCTGGGATCTGAACTACATGCAGGTGCACTACGGTTCACTTTCATAAAGCTAGATGTACTGAGATTGGTACTCCTATAAGGCACATTTGAGTTCTCTTTCCTAGCATTGACAGATCTAGAATCTGAACTACTCAAGGGTACACAACGACTCTCATTCAAAACATTGGGAATCGAGTGCATCTCATATTTGGCCTTAGGCATTGAGCATGGAATCAAAGGGTTAACTCTCTCACCTAATGTCTTTGGGCATATGGTGATCAAGCATTCTAAGATTTCTTGAGATCGTTTGGCATATGAGCATGCATGTCCAATTGCATTATCATGAGGTTTCTCTAGCTTATCCTCTTCAACAATCTCACGCAGGCATTCTAAGCAATCCTTAAGGGATGAGAAATATGTTTGAATGGCAAGTTTGTTGTTCCTTAGGTGAGGGGGGACATATGTCACAGATAAAGCAGATTTATTGCCAGAGTGAACCTTAGATACAACATTCTCCTCATTGATCATTGGCATTTTCCCTTTTACCTGACTCTTCAGATTCTCAATTTCCTTTTGCAATGAAGTTATTTGTTCGTTGTTTTTGTTACGAGTGACTTTAATTGATTCAAACAACTCATTGAAATGACGTTTAACCTTTTCATTCTCTTCTAGAAAACTTTCGTTTTCCTTTTGTAAAGCATTTACTAGGTTTTGAAGATGAAACGTTTGAGAATTCTGAGAATCTAAAGAAGGAGGCATTTGGGAGCCTGTCATATTGTTCGTTTGACCCTTTAATTGAGAGATTTGGGCTTTCAACTTTCTGATCGTGTTACACTGAGCTTGAATCTGTTCATCTCGTTTGTTAATTTGAAAAACTGCATCAAACTCTGGAGCATCTGAAGATGTCTTGATATTTGAAGTTTTGACATTTTCTTTGAGATGTTGATATTTTAGTTGTAGATTAAAATACTCAACTTCTAGTTTAGAGAAATGTTTAACCAAATTGTCATGATCATCCAGTTCAATTTTCTCATTTAGTTTAGAATTAGTTTTTTCAAGCTCAATGACACGATCATGGGAGACTTTCAGGGCCACAGATAATTCATGAAATTTGGAAGCATTAATAGAGCAATTTGAAGCAGTGAAAAACACATCTTGAGCAACACATTCAGTAATAAGATTCTCATTTAATGTATGCAAGTTCTTTCTCTCAATCTCATTATATTTTAGTGCACGCTCATAATCACTAACTTCAGCAACCATTGCATCAAATTCCTTTTCCATACCTTTAATATCAGCTTCTACCCCCTTTTTAAGACTCTCAAAGTGATCTTTTAGAAGTTTAAAGAAGGGCATGACCTCAGTTAAATAACATTCTTTCATTTGTTCAAAACCTCTTTCACTTTCAGTTATACCAGTGGGAGTGATCCTTTTCTTGCAAGTTTTCTCAAAATCAACAAATAGTTGGAATATAACGTATTGGCTAATTAATGTCTTGCTTTTAGTGGCAATTGTTCTAGGTACAAGATGCATAGGTGTATTAGGAGGATACACTGTTGCTCTAGGCATTTTCCGAAGGGGAGGGTTTGTTTCTACAATATTTTCAGCTTTCTGCTTATCTAAATCCATTTTCCAGAAGACTTGTTCGGGAGTCAACAAAGTCTGAGGTTTAAACTTGTTCAATGCAATCCAGTTTTCCTTCTTGTAATCATGAGGAGAGAAGATTATGTTTTTCTCTTTGCATTTGGGATCATCTTGCTTCTTATTCATCTTTTCCCTAGTGATATCATTTAAAATCTTATCTTCCTCAGTGCACTCAACGCAACTAGGTTTCTGCCTAGGCTTAAGGACTTCATTACCATCATAAATTACCTTATGAGCATTTCTAGCCTTTTTAATTACCTCTGGATTTGGTTCCTCTACAAGGGGAACGCTATGCTTATCGCTTAGAACTCTATGCTTAGTGATCATGTGAGCAGTCTGAATGGTGTTTCCTTGTATGTACAACTTGTTTTCAAGTTTGTTTTTCAAAGTTTTTAGATTAGAAAAATCTCTCAAGAGCTTTGATTCTTTTGCATTAAATTCCTGCTTAAGCATTTTCACATTTTCTTGAAGTTCTTGTTTTTGCTTAGCTGTTTTAGAAAGTTTTTCTTGCAAAGAATTTAATTCTTGTTTCAATACTTCTTCTCTAAAATTACTTTTTCTAATTACTGTACGTACTTGGTCATCCATTTCCTGCTCACGAGTGGTCAACTCAAATTTTGCACGTTGTTCATAAATGGCAACACGTTCCTTATAGGCATTTAGTTCAGAAATTATGGGATCATCAGGAGCACATGCAGTGTATTCATCAAAGACATAGTCATTGTTGACTGCAGAAGATGCATCACTTGGTACAATTTCACTTTCACTTTGTTTCACGTATTGATCGTATGGGACAATATTGATATTACCCATATTTTCAATATTTGATTCAAAAGTTTCAGTTGGTTGTACTTTGTCATGCATCTGTTGCACATCAGTATCATCGTATAGTTTTAATACCTCAGAGATGAGTTTGTCCTTGGATGTGCCAGCTTGTGGTGAGGAAGAGATCTTGGGCGAAACCATTGGAGAGATGCTAGCCATAAAGATTGTGTGTGCAGTAGGTCCATCATCTACATCAGAGTCGTAAGCATCACAGTCAGCGACTTGAAAGGCATTCTGATGATTGTGACCTATCTCCTGAATAGGCTGCTCATCCACATCTGCATCATAGGTCTTTGCATTGCCCTCAGCAAGAAACAGCAATTCCTCTTCATCCAACGCAGCACCATTGTCCTGAGCTTGTGCCAGCAACATCTTATCTCTGAAGTAATCAGCATTCTGAGGACGCTTTGGAGATGTGCAGTTCCTTGCAATGTGACCTTCACCACCACAGTTGTAGCATTTTATTGGCTTAGGTTGACCTTGGTTACCATTTCTTCCTCGATTCTGGTTTCCAACATAACCTCTCCCAGCTCCACCTCTTCCCTGATCATACTGTCTTTCCTGAACTGGTTGCACCACGATCCTTCCATCTTTAACAGTGGCTTGATTATGTGGGTTAGATGCAGTTCGAAGGTTGTTGTTGGTTTGTGGGAGAGAATTCATGTTTTGACTAATGAGTAGGGCTAGTTGATTAACGATGTTATCCACGCGTGCATCAGCATCAGCTTGTTTGAACATAGGATCAGGAATGAGTTTGTGATTACCATTACCCAAGGGTATGACTTGTGATGCTTTGGTTGTGATTCCAATGTTTGAGTAGAAAGCTGTTGAGTCATTAGACGAACTTGTCTCTCCCTGGTTGGTTTTGAACTGATTGAGAATCAATTTTTCAAACATGGCATGTCTCTCATTCTGAAGGAGGAAGGCATAGAGTTGCTCATAGTTTGTGTTCTTCAATCCTTTAGTAAGCTTCACAGCGGTAACAAACTTGTGCCATTCGGGATTCATGTTGTTCACAAATTTTGAATTCAACTGAATGTTAGGCATAGTCATTCTGATGTTTCTCATGTCATTCACCAACTTATGAAATCTCACATAGTACTCATAGACACTTTCATCGGGTTTCATCTTGAAATGTTCGAATTCATCATAGAGTTGGGATTCTCGGTCTTCCATAGTTAATTCGGAACCTGAGAGAAGCATCTTAACATTATCCCAAACTGCCTTTGCTTCAGTGTTATGATTAATCAGCTTGTAGATGTCTTTAGGAAGACCTTGAAGAACAATGTTTGAAGCCCTGATATCTGCATCAAATCTCTTTTTCTCCTTATCATCAAGCTCATCATACATCTTAGGTCTGTCCATTCCGTAAATAGGAGTACCATCTTCATTAGTATCAAGTATGTCTCTAGTCGTTTCAACTCGATATGGTCCTTCATCAATGGATTTCAGAATATTGACACCATTTTCCTTTCCAAGGCAATACAATCTGATTCGTTGAGCCCAAGAATCGTAGTCTGTTCTGTCAAGCATGGGTGGACGAGTATCTGATCCAGCTGCTTGTACATCCTCGGCAACTGTGGAGATGACAGTAGGAACGTTGGTGGACATGTTATCAGATTATACGGGATTTTATAACTCAATGATTAAACCGGGAAATAGATTCTTTCACGGGATTTTACTAAATCAAGAGAAAACCGTAAACAATCACTCAAGTTGCTAGATGATAAATCTCTAAGTCGCTAGAAACAAATCCACTAAGTCGCTACCAATTAATTTGCTAGACAGCCAAGTCGCTAGAATCCCAAGTCGCTAACAGAAAAACAAGTCGCTAAGTAGTAACTCGCTACGGACCAAGTCGCTAACCAAATTTTGGCAGCAATTCGCCACACAAGTCGCTAGAAACACAAGTCGCTAAAGAGCAACTCGCTACTGACCAAGTCGCTACCACAAGTCGCTACCCGTAGTGGAGAGTCCACTACTTGTCCTTTAACTCGCTAGCTCTAACTCGCTAGCTTTTAACACTGTAAGTCGCTACAAAATAATGAAGCAAGTCGCTATGAAGAAAGGTTATCCGTGAACTAACTCGCTACCATGAAAAACCATATAAACATCACTTTTCAATCCAAAAACAACCCAACCAAGATGATTCAAGCTTACCAAATGAAAACCTAAACACTTAAGATGATTCTAAACACAAAAGTACCAACAAAATTCAAACTTTAACACAAGAAATCAACCAAATGATGCAAAAACCACTAAACTTTTTCAAACTCAAAAACCACCTAAAAACCACTATAAATCCAAAGATGTGCAAGATATGATCTAACCATGGCTCTTGATACCAATTGTAAGATATAACTTTTCACATACACATCAAACCATAACACAAAGTAGCATATAGATGGAATTCTAGAGAGAGAAAGTTAGAGGTTTAGGGAACTTAGTGAGAGAAAGTGAAAGATATTATTATGAGCTCCAACTCTCTACCTTGGGAGGTAGAGAGTATTTATAGTCTTACACAAATCGCCACACTTTGGGCTGTGGATCAGGCATACAGTGGGTAAAGACCCGTCCGTCCTCCACGGTGTTACTTAACTAAATTACTACTTAACTTAAAAGAACTACGACTACGAGCTTTCTAACGATTACATATACTTGAGGTGACCGACTCTTTAATACCGGGAATTTCTAATTCCTAACACCCTAGATCAGTACAATTCTGTAGTTGACTCTTGTGCATGCAAATCATTGCAATTTGAAGGATTTTAGTGGTTTAAGCTTTAATTCACTTACAAAATCTTTTTAGTGGTTTAAGCTTTAATTCACTTACAAAATCTTTCTCTTTATAAACCATTTGTGTTAGAACCTCCAAATCACCATTCACACACTCATTCTCATTAGCTAAAGCTTCCTTTTTACACCTATTTTTGTATTGTTTCATCATGAGGAAAGCTCTTAGTGCTAACTCATCAACCAAAGGGCCTCCATAGAAAATTGCTCGGGTTGTGCATGAAATCTCCTCAATGGAATCATCACCCATCAAAACCTTAAACACTAGGACTCCCTCACAACCAACTCTACCAATCAAACCAACTCTACCAATCAAACCAACTCTTAAAAGGATTGTTCCCACAAGACAACCCTTGCGAAACACTACCATACCTCCTAAGCCAAACATCCCTACCGCCACTAAACAATCACCTCTAGTACCTAGAGTTGTCTCTTTCACCACTCCACTCTCATCCCCACACCTTTACAACTTAGAGGACTTGCCACCTAGGCCATCTCATCCACCACCATTTCCAACATTTTCCTCAATTAAGAAAATGGTGCCACAACAACCTTCTCACCAAAACTTTGGTGTTGAAACCACACTAGCACCCGTATCCTACTCTCCATCACCCTTAAATGGTCCATTTTGGATTATGAGGAATCACCAAAATCATCAATCGGACCATATGGAAGTAGATACTTCTTTACCACCCCCATCAACACATATTCCACCACCTTCACCCTTAGTTGAACCACCTCCAACCTCATTAAACATGCCTCCACAAATCCCTCAATCTTTTGTGGAACCTCCACTTTCTTTATCAAACCTTTCACCTCAAACCACTCCATTCCAACCACCACCATTCCCTAGCCATGACTATGATTGCTTTCATTGTCAACATGTCGAAGGGCTAGTCCATGAAGTACGTGACGAATTACGTTTCATGTTCTATCACCTTATCGAACATTTTGATGAGGTCAACAAATCTAATCGTCCCTAGAACATAGGAATATAAGCACAAGTAGTGCTCTTCTCTAGTCTTAGGTGCAACTTAGAATTGTTAGATAATTTACTACATGTTTGTATTATTTCTCATGTTTTATTAAATGAAACTACATGTTGTATGCTATATTGATATGAAAATATGTTTGGTGCTACAATAATAACTCATTTGGATGTTTAAGTCACTCTTTACATCTACATTGCTGCCAATAGAATGCAGGTACATGGTTCCCACAAATTAGCCCAGACGGATCCCTCACAGGAAGGATCCGCCAGAACCGTCCAACACTTTTTAACTAATGTGAATCTCATTTGCAGGAAACAATGCACCATATACTTGTTTTCTAACCTTTGTTTTGTAGATTTTCAAAATACACATGAAGACTTTGACACCCTCAGCAAGGGAGATCTTTTTCGTCAAAGCAAAGCATTGCAAAAATGCTTGCAATACATTCACTTAGGTTTTCCAAATTACTTGACGCCCTCCTCAAAAGGGAGCACTCGTCAAGGGGGAGCATTTTTTCAAAAGACGAAACCATTGTAAAAATACTTGCAACACACTCGTTTAGCTTTCCTAATTACTTGATGCCCTCAAAAAAGGGGAGTATCCGTCAAGGGGGGGGGGATAAAACGAAAATCTTTCTCTCATCTTACTCTTCATTTTTCATTTTGTTACATTTCACAAGTTTTTCTCAAAACAGTGTGTTAGTTTCTTTTCGACGCTCTTTTTGTTTCGGCAAAAAGGGGGAGAAGAGAGTAAAAATCCAATTCAAATTCTTACGAATTTTATTTTCTTCTTAAAATAATCTTATGTTTTGTCATCAACAAAAAGGAGGAGATTGTTAATACAAATAAGCCATAAAAACGTTTAATTATATTTTACGATCTTCTAATGTTTTGTTGATAACAAACGTAAAATCATTTTAACGAAACAAATAAAATACGTAAAATGTTTGAGCCAATAGTTTACTAACACACTTTTACTAAACATATTAAAACTATATTAAAGCTTGTATGTTTAGTAAATAAGTTATATAAAACCAAAGACATTTTTATAAAACACTAACAAGTAATATTGTTTACATCATATAGAAATGCATATGTATAACAACTAGTGTTTACATTTTATAGAAATGTATATGTACTTTGTATATGTTGTAATGGGTAAAAACCAAAGTCCATAACCCATGACCCATGATCCATGATCCATTGACTAGGTACAATGAATGTTATTCGGTAAAAACCAAAGTCCATAACCCATACCTATAGAGCATGATCCATAACCATGACTCATTGCATGACATCATGCATGAAGTCATGTTGGGTATTATCCATGATCCATGACCCAAAGTCCATGACCCATGACCCAAGATCCATAACCCAATGACTAGGTACATTTCAATATGTTGGGTATCCATAATCCATTACCCATAACCCATAACCCATAACCCGATTTGCAACTCAAAATCCGGACTAAACTGACCAAGTAACCGGATCCTAGGTTTTGCATTAGTCGGATCCCTCTGAGAGGGATTCGTGGGAACCGTGGGATAGTAGACATAATTTGTCTATAAATAGTGAGTCATTTCTCTCTTGCTCACTACCACTCTTAGATACAGTTTCTCCCAGTATTCTAACATCTCTAACCACTGATCCAAAGGATAATTCTATGTAGTTTTATGTTTGTGTGATTCTCTAAGTTCCTTTTAAAGGCGAGATCACCACCTCTTGAAGACGTGCAAGCTCAAGTCATGAGTTGCTAAGCTTCGTCATCATCAAGACCACTGAAGTGCATCTTGTTGATAGTTCTTTCCTCCCTCCATAGAAGTGTTGTGTTGAAGCATTAGTGAAAGGTGCCGAAGGGTCGTGTTGAAGGCATTAGTGAATGGTGCCAAGGGTGTACATTCGATATGGTGCATCGATGTACAAGTTAGATAGTTTGGGTTAAAGGATATTGATATCCTTCTAGTGTTGTAACAAGGAGTATGTCTCCTTTGGGGTAGTTGTATTGCGGTGTAGTGTTAGGTAGTAGTTCCTCCTTTGTAATGGAACTCGGTATCTAGCCTTGTATCGGATAAAGTGTAGGCGACGGTGTGATAGGTGTGGTTCTACCTCGTGGAAGAACTCGGTGTCTAGCCTTGTACTGGATAAAGAGTAGGCGACGTTGTGAAGGCTTCTCCGCCACATTAAGGGGCTTGTGTTGTGTAGTGCTTACAAACTCTCGAGTGGGGTACTCGGGGAGTGGAGTAAGGCAAGGAAGGTGTCCTTGTAGCCGAACCACTATAACTACTCGTGTCGTGGTTTTGTGTTCCTTTACTCTTTATCTTTGCATTACTTACTTATATGCTAATCTATCAATATCCAACACACATACCAAATAGATTGACATAAGTCGATCTAAATACTTTAAAAAGAAGTTTCAATCGGTAAAACTATTCAACCCCCCTTCTAGTTTTCCACACAATACATAGAAATCCTAATGGACCCGTTTGCCCACAAACCGGGCTTGGGCCGACTAATTATCTCTAATAGATTCCTCATTGAGCGATATTTTTTGTCATAGTTTTTACGTTAAGTTCGGCCCCCTTAACATTAAATCCTGGCTTCGACCCTGGCCAACCTATTAACATAATCGTACTCTTTTCAAATATCAAAGCCTTTTACTCACAACGTTTGGAGCAACTAGTGTTTAACGTCTTGATTATAAGTCTTGTTTGGCAAGGAGTGTACAATTTTTAGAATTTGTTTAAACACCAGTATTAAAAACAACATTCAAAGAAACGTTAGAATATATGCTATTGTTTTGAGCTATTGTCAATTTTGTCAAATAATGATATCAATTCACCACAAACATTAAGTTGACAGGTGAAAGAACGTTTTAGGGAAATAGGTCATACATTCAATCCTAACTCGTGTTAAAAGGTCACATTCCCTGAGGCTAAGTAATTATGGAAAGGTTAGGGCCCATTTGGTTTGTAAATGGGTTTAGGATTAGGATTTGGTATAAGTTTTAGGTAGGGGTGCAATCGAGTCAAGCCGAGCTCGAGCTTGATAGGGCTTGAGCTTGGCTTGATAGCTTGACGAGCTTTAATCATCTAGGCTTGAGCTTGGCTTGAAAAGTTTGAATTTATATATAAACATTAAATTGGATAGTCAAACACATCAATAAATTCAAAAAAATACATGATGAACTCGAGAGGAAAGAACTTATACAAAATATTCGGGAGAATTATGGTTTAAATGAGTCTCCTACAAATATTTAATTATTATACCAATATTCATGTTAGTTTTAAGTTGTTTATATAAGTATGTATACTAAAAATATATATGTTCTTGAAAGCTCAAAAAGCTCGATAAAAGCTCAACGAGCTCGAGCTATTAAAAGCTCGAGCTCGGCTCGTTATGTGTTTCGAGCTTATTTATTGGGCTCGGGCTCGGGTTTGAGCTCGATAAAAGCTCGACTCGATCGAGTCAAGCTCAAGTTCGAGTTGCTTGATAAAAGCTTGGCTAATTTGCACCCCTAGTTTTAGGTGTCGTTTGGTTTGTTATCCGGAATGATAATCAGTATGAATTTGATACAAGGATGGAATAGGAATGATTATAAGTTGATGTATCATTCTCATAAATATTGTTTGGAAGGATAATTAGATGAAAGGTGTAGTATAAATTATGTGAGAGGAAGTGGTGGGCCCGATAATAGATTTTCAAACCACACATCTTGGGTGACTTTCATGTATAGCTATATATTTAGTATCATTCCCGTTTTGAATTCCGATGTTAACTAACCAAACAAATATACATAGAAATCAAAGTATTCCCTGATTCCGATTGGCACACACTAACGCACCCTTAGAAAAAAGTAAGAGAGATAAAATATATAAATGATATATTATTATATTCATATAAATATTTAAAAGGCAAAGTTGTACTATTTTTAAAAATTTTCATCTAAACAAATGGTTTAAAATCTGCTACGTTAATCATATATAGATATAACCATCAAAACCCACCCATTCCTATCTCCTTTAGATTTGAAGATACCGATATATTTGAGATTTGTGGACCCTTTTCAACTCCAACCCAGCAACCAAACATTTTTTTTTATTATTATTTTTGTCTCAGCTTAAAACCTCCCTCATAAACCCTCCAACCAAGTGCACCCTTGATCAGTATCCAAAAGAGGATACATAGAGTCGTAGGGTTTTTCGGGCAACTTAAACCTCTCGAGATAAGGGTGTTCATCGGTTATCCGGTTGTTTGATTTATTCGGTTCGGTTAAAAAAATTTGTGAGTCAAACTGAGAACTGAACCGAAGAGAATTAAAATTTGATTAAATTGAACCAAATAACTGAAAACCGAACCGAATAACCGAAAACCAAACCGAATAACCTGAATTACATATTTTTAATTAGACTAAAATACACCGTTGGTCCCTAAACTTGTACAGAAGCATCGCGATGGGACAAACCTGGCATTTATCATCGTGGGAGTCCAAAACTTAGGTTTTTAATGCCAAACTAGTCCCTTGACCAAATTTCTGTTAGTCAACGTCTGTTAATTTCCCCATGTGCCTTGCACATGAGGGTAAAATGGTCATTTCATTGTTTTGGTTAATTACCCTTCATCTTCATCTTCCTCTTCACCCAGCCTTTAAGATTTATTTTCATAAACAATCATCAATTAATGGCTGCTTGTTACCTATTTCTTTGTTTGGGATTCTTTATTGATATTACTGACTTGGCCACTTAGGTACATTAGATATCTTGAGATGTAACATAAGTTTATCATCCAAGGGGATTGGACTATTAAATTAAACATGTGTATAGAACGTGACGGTTGTCTTTTATATGCTTTACCTTAGCTCATAACCTCCTTTTCAATCTCTGAGTTATATTCTTTCTTAAAACTTGTACCTTGATCATTGGCAATTGAAAAATAGCCTATGAGTTAGATTGTCAGTGCTAATTATATTCATTCACCGCATATTTGAGTAATTATAGTATTGAGGAATTTGAGGCATTAGCAATCTATTGGGTCATCCACTCATCCTTCTTATTAGCCTTTGAAGAAATTTGCATCCTAGTTAGGTTTCTTCTCTATTAATGTTGTTAATTGTCGACGTATATGGCCGGATATTTCCCGCCTAAACTATTTCCCGCCTAAATGTTCCCGCCAAAATATTTCCCGCCTAAACTATTTCCCGCCTAAATATCTCCCTCCTAAATATGTCACTATCTATGTCTATATATATATGCCACTCTCTTCACATAGCAGGCAAGAGATAACACCATATCATACACACATACTGATGACATCTAACATATAACAATATATCTCTATATCTCACACATACAACATATCACAGTACATCATACTACACAAATGCATACATAACATGCATATACATAAATCCTCTACCTACGAGATGCTGACTTGACCGTCGGAGGGTGGTTCCCGGGGCTTCGGCCTCGGGGCTCCTTCTAACGGGTTCTCTCCTGTTTGCAGCATACTTCAAAGCTCGGGACATGGATGAATGGCACGAGGGAGCCGTCAAGACCAACCCGACAGAAAAATGCTTCGACATTGGCGCCATCCGTGGGACCCGTCATTCACTCTACCAAGACTAAGAATGATAGGTCTCGTTTCAAACTCACTGATTCGGAGGTGGTTTGTCCACCATCCGGGGGTGGTTCGTCTACCATCCTCCCTTCGGTATGACCCCATCCGGAGGTGGTTCGTCCACCATCCTCCCTTCGGTATGACCCCATCCGGAGGTGGTTCGTCCACCATCCTCCCTTCGGTATTTTACCCTCCATCTACCCTTCGGGATGAGGGATGAAGAGGATAGGCCGGAGCAACTTGTAGGCGGCTCTTCCATCATTAAAGTGCTAGTATGGACGACGTGTAGGGGGTCGTTCGGTATGATTTCATTCGACATGGTCTCTGCAAGATTAAAAGAGATTCGGTATTGTGCCCTCCATCTACCCTTCGGAATGAAGGGTGAAGATATGCAAAAATGGATCTCTGCAAGATTACTCAGGCTACCTTGTTAAGAAACAAGCGACCCCGTCGTTGGACCAAGAGTTCAATATTTAGTATGTTTCCTCATTTTATTCTTTTATGATATATTTTAGGCTGGACTGGGTACTAGTGCTACGTATAAGTCTATAATTTATATGGTCTCAAGTATTTTACATAACAAATAATAAGGTACATGTGTATGGATAAGGAGTGCATAAAATATTCACCATAATACACGTGTCTTTTCCATTTAGGCCACCAGCTCCTTGATTATGACTGGTCCACCATATGTATGGATAAGGAGTACATAAAGTATTCACCATAATATTCCGTCTGCCTCATCGATTTTTTCACACATTGGAGAAAATATTTAAAATAAGTAGATATCTAGTTTATTGGTAGCCTTTTTAACATAAAGTTGTACCGTAGTAAATTTAACGTCAAAGTTATCATATAATTCTTTATATATATTAAGTCTATGATCAAATATTTTTATAGCATGAGACTGACATCTTACTTTTAATGCCACAAACATTTTTATGCCGACATTGAACAAACTTTTTGATGACACTCCAACGGTCTTGTGAAGATCCGTAGGTCATGAATATGATTTAACGGATAGCGAAAAAACGATAGCCCTTTCCCACCCAACATTCTTTCATCGGTGAAACAAATTTATTTTAATGATACCGAAGATAACTCGCTCCTGCAAGTCACGGGGGATGGTGACAGTCAAAGGACAAATGCATGCATCCTTGAATTTTATATACTCCACATAAATATTTGTTTAATTTCTTAACATATAGTACTACGTAGTAATCTTCCTAAATACGATTATATATATATGAGAACAAAAAAAAAGGGGAAGGCACATAATCCGAACTACACGGCCCCATATCCGAAGAAGCAACAAACTTCGTCTTCACAGCTACACCCGAAGAAGCAATACACATTTTCATGGCTACAAAAACATGTTTGAGCTCGAAAGTCTCGCGCTAAATTGTTGGCCGATCTCGTCGTGTCACGCTTAAACATCCTCCGAAGCATTGATAAATAACGTATGCATAAATAAATAACCTTATAAATAATATGGGCTATCTTTGAACATGTATGTTGCGGTTTAATACTTTCTTCGAGAATCCTTCAGATGATCTCATGCACATTAAACGTATGGCCGCAACAACCAACCTTGGAGGTCCATCAGTTAATTTTTGGTCTTCCAGTTAGTTGACCTCCGTTCGGTCTTATAAACTTCGTTATATACCCATAACAATCCTATGATTTGAGCTTTAACCCACGCCACTTTTATGTTAATATATTTGCACATTCGGTTGGGCTGAGAGGAAATGCCCACAAATATGAGTATATGACCAGCTAGCATTCTTTCGTTTTTTGTTTAACTTTTGTGTTAACACATTTACTCAGACCTTCGGCACCTATGACCTTCGGCGTCTGTGACCCTTTCCTCGACCTTCGGTATTTGTTGATTACATAAATTACGTTTATACAATAATCATCCAGCACTACAGTAATAAAAGTCGAACAATCATTCAGGGTCTTGAGTTCACTTGCTACTCATCATCCCGCCAACATACAAGACCGAAAGATTGAGGCAATGAAACCTATTTATCCCGCACAGCCGGATGGATCTTCGTTCTCTTTTCCTCCAACGTTTCTGGGTAGACGCAAAACTTTACGTATCGTACTGCTACTTTTGAGCTGCTCCGGTTCTCAATAAACGTCCGACAAAAATACTAACTCGATTTAACTTCCAACTTTATCTTTTGAACCATGGTGTGACTGTCAATTTTTGGGTCTCGATGAACCTTTGTCTCCGGCGGTTAGATGAACTTTTGTCTCCTATGGATGGGTAGTAGCCCTCATGAGCTACGGTCCCTGCAGGTACCGTGTTTTAAGGCTCTCATTATCGGAATCCATACCTCAGCTCATTATCTTAACTTAGAGCTAGAATCTTCACTTTCTCACCTTTAAAGCTTCGAGCATGACCTTCGGAGTTCATCATAATAACTTCGGCTCAACCTTATACAAATGCCTTTGATTGATATTATAGCCCTTCGACAATTTAGATACTGCTGCTTCGGTCACTCGACCTCCAACGTCCTACACTTTGATCCATTCTGCTTCACTTCCATAACATTCTCCATCTTTTTTGCTCCATCAGACCATTTTTGCGGCCAGCTCACGGAATTACGGACGAATGAAAATTACGGCATAATATTAAAGCACCAAGCTATGGTTCACCAAGTAAAAACCAACAACCATCAAAGTACGACCTCTTAATCAATCTGGTTTTCATCTATTATATTTTTATCTTCGTATACGCGCCCTTTGGCTTCGCCTAAGCACCTTACTTCGGATGATGCTTCAAGAGAATAACTAAGTTTGTAAAGAATGATTAAATTTTGGATAATACTTTTCATTCCCAATGATCCCAAAGTTGAAGAAATTAAACGATCACCCTAACGTATCACCGACCGAACGATACCTACCGGATCACCATGACCTTCGGTCTCTTACTTCCGGTTTTGTTTCATGAACGACGATCATCAAAGCCTCAAAATCTGACCTTCGGATCGCGTTTGTTTGTGGAACAAATTTCCAGGTCCATGTTATACTAGGAAAGGTGGACAAGGTTTTGAGGATGAAAAAGAAGACCTTCTTGAAAAGGGGGTCATAAAGCATGTTAATTCATTTATGTGATCGGTGTCCACGTGAGGAGTGAATGAAATAAAATTATTTGTGTGGAGGAAACTTATCAATAAGCTCAAGTATTTGTTCTATGAAGAAGGTTAAACCCTTACATCTTTTACTGTACAAAATAAGTCTTTGCCACTACTACTCAACACTTTTGTTAACTAACATATGGTTGGAGGTGGTTGTATTCACATATTTAAGAAACCTATTTCATGCTAGTTCCTTACATATTGTTAAGGTAAAACTTTGACCGGAGCAATTCGTGAGGATCGGCGAAGTCATTAATATATATATATACCGTAGTACATGAGGAAGCATGGCTACTAAAATGATAATAGTTCATATTGGGCCACTCATAAGGTCAAATCAATTTGACGAAGGAGGAGCATGAAATAATGTTACACATGTGGTAATTCACACCCGACCATTAAGTATGAGAAAGCATCACATGTTCGATATTTAACATCTATGAGCAACCTTGTTATTAATTATCATGTTATCTAACGCTTTGCTCTTTTTAAGTTCAACGATACTAATAAACATTAGCACCATTGAACTGGAGGGAGTATAATGGTATAATACGTTCACATGTTGTTGCGGTCTGGCTGTGACCTAATTTTTGTTTTGATGAAAACGAAATGTTGTGTTTATTACATCTGGCACGAAAAAGCGGAAGAGCTTTCATGTTTCACGCCTACCTTGGATAATTGCATGAGGTTCCACATGCATAACAGTTACAAGAAATAAGACATAACATCATAATGACTCCGACGGAGATTAGATACCTCCGGCCGATCCATGTAGTCAATGTCTAGCCAATAAGGCATAATTTACCCCCGTAAGTGCAACGACACTAGGGAAGGCCACATACCCTTCGGTAGGCGACTGCATACCCCCGAATAATGTTAAGACATTAAGGGATGAGCCGAGGCATATGTGCCCAAACGGCACGCAGATACCCCGTAGGCGTGACGACGCCAGGGATGAGCCCCCAGGTATACTTACCAATAGGCGAAACATTACCCCAAAAGTGCTAAGTCACTAGGGAAGGCCGGAGTATATTTACTTACAGGCATAATTTACCCCCGAAAGTGCCAAGTCACTAGGGATGTGCCGAAGTATATTTACCAACAGGCGAAACGTTACCCCCAAAAGTGCTAAGTCACTAGGGAAGGTCGAGGTATATTTACTTACGGGCATAATTATATTCCGAAGACGCAGCATACCAGGGACGTCATTAATTAAACAACTCAAAATGAGATACATGATATCTCGCGCAAGTATAAACAAAGGGATGGGGGAAAAGACATGTGTGGCTTTCAGCCTCCGGTCAACGATGCACTTTGCTGGTGGTCCACAACCATTCGGAAAGAATTATGAAAAATATGACAAAGTTTAAGTATAGCATCCTTGACCATTGGTCAATAATACTATATTAGGGAGACATGATGGCGTATGTGGTCTAATAATACCCAACTCGCTTTAGGAAGCACCGACTTATGGACCACTTGATGAACCACTCCAAGATGGCCACTAAGGGCACCACCGAATGACACAGGCCGAAAGACCATAAGGTATTCTTTAAAAAAGTATTACATCATCAGTCTTTTACTAATAATGCAATATCGGGGGGACATGTCGACGTATGTGATCGAAAGACACGTGCCGAAAGGCAGATTCAGCACTTGTCCGAACGGCATGTGCCGAAGGGCGCAAAGACATTCTCTAAGTATTGCACCATCGGTCTTCAACCAATAGTACAATACTGGGGGGACATGTCGACGTATATGGCCGGATATTTCCCGCCTAAACTATTTCCCGCCTAAATGTTCCCGCCTAAATATTTCCCGCCTAAACTATTTCCCGCCTAAATATCTTCCTCCTAAATATGTCACTATCTATGTCTATATATATATGCCACTCTCTTCACATAGCAGGCAAGAGATAACACCATATCATACACACATACTGATGACATCTAACATATAACAATATATCTCTATATCTCACACATACAACATATCACAATACATCATACTACACAAATGCATACATAACATGCATATACATAAATCCTCTACCTACGAGGTGCTGACTTGACCGTCGGAGGGTGGTTCCCAGGGCTTCGGCCTCGGGGCTCCTTCTAACGGGTTCTCTCCTGTTTGCAGCATACTTCAAAGCTCGGGACATGGATGAATGGCACGAGGGAGTCGTCAAGACCAACCCGACAGAAAAATGCTTCGACATTAATCATGTCAAACGAGTAAACACTATTGTAGTTTTGTACCCATATAGAAGAACGTGGGTGTTTAATTGCATTTCAAATTTTAATGCCTCTGTATTGTTAGGGACCTCTGCTTAAAGGTTGGGTTGTGTGGTTGATTACATTATGAATCACTCAAAACCCCAGCAAATGAATAAGAGATGAAAATCGCCATTTACCCTGTTTGACCTCTAGTACATCCCATTATCGCACGCACTTGATACCACACCCTCGTACTTCCTTTCACTGTCCGACTTCCAACACTAGTCCTTTTAATGTAGCAAACCCTCGTGCAATGTATGAATCAAAAGGTGCTTAAACTGGTATTGGCAATGTGGTCAAGTGAGGTGAATTCCTTTTAATTATAGTCATGGATTAGTTAGTTTCTGCTAGAATCCTGGGTGGCACCAACTTAATAACCTTTTTGACACTGCCATTGTGCGTGGGAATTCCATGTTTAAACTTCAGTATGTTTAAGAATGTGGCTCCGAGGATCAATTTTTGCTTGCATACATGATTGACATTGTTGAATTAAAAATTAGAGGTCACTAAAGAGGAGGCGAGTACAATGTTCAGGTCATATATCTGTTTTCGTTGCAAATATGAAATTCTAAATATCTAATATTCATTTTTGCAAAAAAAAATATAGTTTTGTGAGTTTCTCGTAATCTGTGAGAGTTTGTCTTGTGTCAATACATCTAGTATCTATGTTTTCCAACAAATATCTTACATACGCGGTATGTAATATTGCAGGTTGAAGCTTTGGCTTTTCTTAGCATATGTTGTGTCATTCGTCTCGTTGGCCGCATCAGTAGGCTTGCTGATACAAGATGCACTCGTGCATGAAGGCCCTTCAGCTTGGACAGGAACGGCTAGTGTTCTACAGTGTGTGCTTGTGTTAATTAGGTAAAGTCGGAGTCATACCCCGTCGCTTTGGTCATTGGACTTTTGAAAACAGTTAACAGTACCATTCAGTTTGGAGACTGATAAAGAAATGTTTGAAAGTTTGATATAAAAAAGAATGATACACATGATATAATTATTGGTCGCCGGATTCTGGGTTTAAGGTCGCCGGAATTTGGGTTTAAACATTAGGAAGATGAAGATGAAGGGTAATTAACCAAAACAATGAAATGACCATTTTACCCTCATGTGCAAGGCACATGGGGAAATTAACAGACGTTGACTAACAGAAATTTGGTCAAGGGACTAGTTTGGCATTAAAAACCCAAGTTTTGGACTCTCCACGATGATAAATGCCATGTTTGTCCCATCGCGATGCTTCTGTACAAGTTTAAGGACCAACGGTATATTTTAGTCTTTTAATTATGTATTTATATAATTATATATATAAATATTAAAAAAAACAAAAAAACAAATTCAAGCTTAAAAATGTTATATTTATACCATGAAAGGTTATAATGTCTTTTGTTTGTTATATAAAAGTTATATGTATTATGTGAATTTGGTTTTCGTTTCGGTTCTCGGTTCATTGTGACATAACTATACCTGAACCGAGAACCAAATGTTTACTTCGGTTCGGGTTTGATTTTTGTAAATTAGGTTCGGTTACAAATTCGGTTTGTATTTTTTCAATTCAATTTCGGTTTTCAGTTTTTGTGGGTGAAACCCGAATTATGCACACCCCTATCTCGAGATACGTGAACTGGGTTGAGCTGACCACAATCACAACTTCGGCCCATTTAACCTAAGCCCAATTACCTCTATTATTTCTCTCTAAATCAATTAACAAAACGAAATATTCTAACGGTGTGTTCTTGAGTTTTGTTAATAAAGAAAATGAAAGTAATGTAAAGTAAACAATTTCCTCTCACTTTTAGGAGAAAATACTTTACTTCCAAATAACAAAAAAATTCCCTCTTTTTTCTGATTCCTTTCCCTTTATAAAAAAAACTAAGGGGGCGTTTGGTTGGGGTAATTTGAAATTCCGGAATTTTAAATTCTAGAAAATTTAAATTCTTGAAAATTTAAAATTCCGGAATTTAAAATACCTTATCATGTTTGGTTGACAGAAATTCATAATATATATATATTTTTTTTAATATAAATTTCATAAATATTATACTAAAAAGTTTATAAAAAAAAGTAATAATTAAAGTTTATAAAAAATTTATAAAAAAAAGTTTATAAATAATTTATGAAAAAAGTTTATAAAAAATTTATAAAAAAAGTTTACAAAAAATTTATAAGAAATTTACAAAAAAAAAAAAAAAAAAAAAAAAAAAAAAAAAAAAAAAAAAAATTATAGAAGAAAAGTTTATAAAAAATTTATAAGAAATTTATAAAAAATTTATAAAAAAAAAGTTTATAAAAAATTTATAAAAAAAGTTTATAAAAAAAAGTTAATAAAAAATTTATAAAAAAAGTTTATAAAAAATTTATAAAAATAGTTTATAAAAATAGTTCATAAATATTTTATTTAAAAGTTTATAAAAAAACAATAAGAAAAAAAGTTTATAAATTTTTTTTTTTCAAGCAAATTAAAATTTCTCACTTTTTGGAGGCATTTTGATTCTCTCCATTTTGGCAATTAGGGGAAATGTAAATTACTTCAAATGCTCACATTTGAGTTGCCAAACAAGATATTTGAAGATAATTAAAATGCAAATGCCCCCAATATCCTCCAAATTGCCCTAACCAAACGCCCCCTAATAGATTTTTTGTTTTCTTTCACTACTTTCCCTTTTTTCTTTTTTTTTCTTTTTTTTTTTTTTTTTAAACCAACTTGAAAACACTGTGTAAATTCACATCTCACTATCTCATATTCTCATTTATCAATTTTCCAGTAATTAAAAGAAGCCCTAATTTCCCCCCTTATCTTTACAAAAACACAATAGCAAACTAATAAACGATTCAACTTCCACTGATTAACAGTAAGTACTCTACATCTCAATTCAGTATCTGCTTTTAGCTTCTATTTAATACCAAATCTAGGGTTCCTGTTTGAATCTGCATTAGCTATGATTTGATGTTAAAGTTAATAGATTTAGGTACCCTTTAAGGCCTTCTTTTTTATGTGTTGAAAATTAGGGATTAACCCTTTTTATTGGCTGTGTTAATTTGATGTTTTAGTTAATGCATATAAGGTGTTCGATGAAATGCTTTATTGGGTTTTGCTACTTTTTATGAGGGTTTAAGTGGGTATTTTTTAGTTTAAGTTAAGAAAAGGGGAAAGTGGTGAAAAATGGAGACCCCGGTGTCGAAAAGGTTGTTGAGGAAGAAGTCGCTGTCGAGAAGCTATGATGAGAATTTAATGGATGATTATTTGGATAACCAGTTAGGTGGGTTGACTCGTAAAAGGTTTAGGACGAAGCAAGAGTTGGAGAAAGAAACGGAAAAGGAAGCTATGATTGCTCTTTCGCTAGGGTTTCCGATTGATGCATTGCATGAAGAGGAAAGAAAAGCTAATGTAGTGAGTCAGTTAGATGGTAAAGAACAGAATGATTATATTGTTGTGAGGAACCATATACTTGCTAGGTGGAGGGCTAATGTACAAGCGTGGCTTTCTAAAGGACAGATTAAGGAAACTGTTAGTAACGAGTATGGCCAGTTGCTGAATTCGGCTTATGATTTTCTTTTGTTTAATGGGTATATCAATTTTGGGGTTTCACCGCCGTTCAAGGCTCAGATGCCTGAGGAAGCAACCGAGGGGTCAGTGATAATCATTGGTGCAGGACTTGCAGGGTTAGCTGCAGCTCGCCAGCTGTTAGCTTTTGGTTTTAAGGTTATTGTTTTGGAGGGTAGGAATAGACCCGGCGGGAGAGTTTATACGCAGAAGATGGGGCAAAAGGGTAATTATGCTGCTGTTGATCTTGGTGGGAGTGTTATTACTGGTATCCATGCAAACCCTCTTGGGGTTTTGGCTAGACAACTTTCGATACCTCTTCATAAAGTTAGAGATAAATGTCCATTGTATGATCCCGAGGGTCGACCTGTTGGTGATGAAATTGATTCCAAAGTAGAACATATTTTTAATAGGCTTTTAGATAAAGTTACTGAATTTAGACAAATTATGGGTAAATCAGCTGCTGATATATCTTTGGGTTCAGTTCTCGAAAGGCTTAGACAGATATATACAGTGGCCACAAAGCCTGAGGAAAAACAATTACTCGACTGGCACTTTGCAAATTTAGAATATGCAAATGCGGGTTGCCTTTCACATCTCTCTGCTGTCTATTGGGATCAAGATGATCCCTACGAAATGAGTGGTGATCATTGCTTTCTTGCAGGTGGGAATTGGAGGTTAATTGAAGCATTGTGTGAAGGGGTTCCGATTTTCTATAACAAGACTGTTGAAACAATTCGGTATGGTAATGATGGTGTTGAGGTGATTGCTGGTGATCAGACAATCCAAGCAGACATGGTGTTATGCACCGTTCCTCTTGGTGTCCTAAAGAAAAAGACCGTAAAGTTCATACCAGAGTTACCAGAAAGAAAACTCAAGGCAATTGAAAAACTGGGATTTGGGTTGCTGAACAAAGTTGCTATGGTATTCCCTAGTGTCTTTTGGGGAGAAGATCTGGATACATTTGGATGCCTTAGCAAGAATAGCTCTACACGGGGAGAGTTCTTCTTGTTTTACGGTTATCATACGGTTTCCGGGGGTTCAGTACTTGTTGCATTAGTTGCTGGTGAAGCTGCCCAATCGTTTGAGCAAACTCAGCCATCCACTTTGCTTCATCGTGTTTTAAGCATCCTTAGAGGTACTACACATATTTCAATACCGTGTGGTCTAGCTTTTGATAGGGCTTTCATTAAATTTACCGTGTGTTTTTTACAGGTATATATGGTCCAAAGGGTGTAGAGGTACCTGATCCCATCCAATCTATTTGTACAAAATGGGGAAATGATTCTCTATCTTATGGCTCATACTCTCATGTAAGGGTGCACTCTTCAGGTAGTGATTATGATATACTTGCAGAAAATGTGGAAAACCGGCTTTTCTTTGCTGGTGAAGCCACAACCCGTCAACATCCAGCCACCATGCATGGGGCATACCTAAGTGGTTTAAGAGAAGCTTCGTGCATTTATAGAGCCTCAAGGGGTAGTAAGCCAATTCACAATCCTAGAAAAAGCTTTCGAAAAGTTGTTGGAGTGAGTGATACTCTTGTAAATCTTTTTAAGTATCCGGATATTGCTTTTGGGAACTTTAGTTTTGTATTTGATCCGTCAAATCAAGACCCTAAATCAACCGGGATTTTGATGGTCACCGTCGATAGTTTCAGTAGCGAGTTAGGTGATGATAATGGAAACGTCAAGAATAGTCAACAGTCTGACAAGCAACCATTGAAGCTTTATACAACTGTAACGCGTGTACAGGCACATGAGTTGGAGTCGGAGGTAGGTGGTGTTGAAAGTCAATTAAAATATCTGTGTAAAAGTCTTGGGTTGAAGTTAATGGGATCAGATAGTTTTGCCCTCATGGCCAATTCATTGATTGCCAATGTTGCTTCACGTAGAGCGAGGGTCAGAAATCGGAGAGTTCCTGTAGGCAATGTTTCATACAAATGATGATATGACTTGTGAACTGCTAACTTCACATCTTGTTGTATTCAGTCGTTTTAGATGGAGATTTTAGCTGTTTGTTGATTGGTGAATTGCTTAGCAGTAGAATTGTTGGTTGGAGGGAGCACGATCAAGCTTAAGTTAACTGAAAGGAAATCTGGAGTTGACGGTGGTAATATTTTGTATACTAGCTCATGGTCATGTCCACGTCTTTTAGTTTTAGCGTTCATTTTGACTCCTGCTCTCATGAAGTGTAATCACCTCTGTAAACTAAATTTTTTCGTCCTGTGAAAGCCTATGGGTGAGAAAGATGACATTATGTAACAATTCGCTATTTTGCTTAGATGGTTGAATAAACCAACTGTTTGTTTTGAACCAGTTAAACTTATCTCCTGAATGTTAACCAGGGTCAACTCAATATAAGACTAGCATCTTGTTTTCCGACATAATGTTTGTGTCCAAAACCTTTTCCTTTTTTTTTTTTTTTTTTTTTACCAAATTCATCACATAATAATGGTTTGACAGTGTTCGGGATTGCTTATTATCGAACAATCCTTCTAATGTTATCAACCCGACCTTAGCCTGAGCGCGTCAAAGCTCAAGCTCGGCTCATTTAAGTTTGTAAGGCTCATAAGATCATTTGCAACTATACATATACGAAGTATATTTGCATAGAGCCTAATCGAGCTTTAGGTGTGAAGCTTGTTTCCGAATTTTAGTGAACTCTTCAATAAAGCACATCATCTAACTGATTATCTTATTCTGTAAAAAAAGTAAAATAAAAATGTAAAAGAAAACCAAAATTAATAAAAGTTACATTACGGATAATAAATCAGTGTCCAATTATTCTGCCACAATAAGCAGTAAACACTTTAGACTATTTATCCGATTAAAAATAAGCACAGGTGAAAAGAAAGAAGAAGAAAAAAAAACAAAACAAAAAACACAAAGTATAAAGTGATTGGATTATAGCATCAAACCAAACATTAAAAATTGGTTAGTTTTTAAGGAAACATGGTGGGCATCTTATCCTTCACCACATCCCCAACAAACTTCGGAGTGATTAATAATAACAATTCAAACAGAACATTATCATCAGCAGTTTCATTAAAGTCAAGCTCACAAATCACCATACCTAATAACATTAACCTTCATCAACATTATCCTCCGCTGTTTGTTCCTGAGGTTCGTATTTTTCCACTTTTTCATCATTTGTTGAATTATATTAGAACCTTTACCCCAATTTCTGGGATTTTGTTTTTGAAAGGCTAATTAACGAAGCATTTTACTACCAAACTAACCAAAGGCCTTTGGTCTAGTGGTATGTGAGTTGCCCACCAACGTAGGTTGTGGGTTCAAGCCTCGCTGGAGGCATTTGTGAGATAGGTGGTATAGGTGTGAAAATAATTGCGTTCAAAACAAAAAAACAAAAAAGAAGCATTTTACTTTTTACTGCCATTTTACACTTTATAATACCAAAAAGACACGTGTTTATCTTGTGTGACACTGACCAACCAAATGGTTGCGGGTTAAGTCCTGACATGTGACATAGATCGTGGTGTATATATACGGTAAGATAGTTAGTTGTCGTTAAAAAAAAATACACTTTATAATTACGGATAGAGGTACACTACCATACACTTTAACATTTATATATTGAATTATCTAGAATTGATAATTAATGGAAAATTTTAACAAATTTTCAATATGAAAATATGATGCAATTTCTGGATATTAGGAGGTAGACTAGTATTATGAAATAAAGCTCTTTAGTTAATTGTTTTTGACGATTTCTCCCCTTTTTTTTTAACTGGCAAGTGCAGTTGCTGTAATTTTGAGGTTGTTGGTTTTGGAAAATTCAGGTTGAGAGTGCAGTAGATACATTGTATCCGGAGTTCAGGGCAGTGGATAATCTTGTGGCACGTAATACGTCTAGAGTTCTCAAAGCTTTTCAAAACGCTAGAGTTGGATCACATGTATGCAAAATTCATCTTCACTTTGAATGGTTGATATACAAATTGTGCACATTATCATGATTGCCTTGTGTTAGAGGGTCTTTGCGATTGCTTATTCAAGTACTTATCTACTTACTCCGTGTTTGAGAGTAAAAATATGCTGTTTACTTTCTTAGCAGATAGTCTATACAAATAGCAAATCACCCTGTTGGTGGCACATTTTTGCACAATATATAGTTATATCTGGCTTACTAATACAATCCATCATTAAATTTGATTTAGCACTTTGGTGGTTGTACTGGCTATGGCCATGAAGAAGCTGGAGGTCGAGAAGCCCTTGACCAAGCTTTTGCAGAAATTTTTGGTGCTGAGTCAGCAATTGTCCGGTCACAGGTTGACTATCTTTAAATCAGTCGTTTATTTTGTACCGACATTTTTTGATACTTCTTGCTCAATCTACTTAAACCGCGCCATCAAAATAGTTCTTCTCAGGTACTCATGCTATTACGTGTGCACTTTTTGCTTTCTTGAGGCCAGGTGATGAGGTAATTGTTCATTTTTTTTCTTCCGTTTAGTGGTATATGTGTGCATATTTATTATGAGTTGGTACTTATTGATTTTCTTATCAGCTTTTGGCGGTTGCTGGTGCTCCATATGATACACTTGAGGAAGTTATAGGAATCAGGGATGGTAATGGATTAGGTTCCTTGAAAGATTTTGGAATCAAGTATCGGGAAGTTGCAGTAAGTTACTTCTAACATTAACTTCAACATGTATGGTTAAGTTCACAATATGGGTGGGTCGGACGGGTTGGATAAAGTTCACTGTTTAGTTTGACTTTCGGTCAAACTCAGCACACGTCAGGTCAGATTGAGCTTTCCAAAAAAAAAACTTTTCATATACATTCCGTACAATTTCTTTAGGTAACTTATTAACATATTTGTTATGATTACAAAAAGTATCGTGTGATTTAGCGATTTTGAATTAGGAGGCTATATGCATTTGAGTATATTTCAAATGAATTCACATTCACGTTTTTGACTCATTTCCTAGTTAGAGATAGCAACACTACCTTTGCTATATGGGTCGAAATTGCCAACTATATTAATGTATTGGTTAATAATTCTTTTGCATAACTTTTTTAGCTTGCAGATGATGGAGGACTTGATTGGGATGCCCTTGAGGTTGCTTTAAAGCCTGAAACGAAATGTGCCCTTATACAGAGGTCGTGTGGGTATTCTTGGCGTAAAAGCTTAAGTGTGACTGAAATTTCTAGGGCGATAGACATCATTAAGGTGTGTAATCTTAATTTTTATTGCTTTTAAAAATTTTATGATTTTTTTGCTATCTAATTGCATAAAAGGTAACCAACTGTTTATAGGCTAGAAAGAACCAAATTTTGATATTTTAAATGAAGGTAAGCAACTTTCAAAAATCTTACTCTGATATAACCTGATCTGGTCGCTAGCAAAAATGAGGACGTGGCACTGATTCTTTGTGTGGTGGTAGAAGGGAACCATTTATCTAATTATCTTAGGCCGTTTGGTGATTATCGTAAATAAAATAATTTGGAACCTTGATGCTCATTATCGTTTCTGGCCTAAAATGTGTTTAGCTCTCAAAACAAACATCAAATCAAAGTTGGTTCTTTTGTGTACGTTTAGCCTTACTTTTCATAAGTATTTGCTTACAAAATTTTGTTATTGCAGAGGCAAAATCCAAATTGTTTGGTTATGGTGGATAACTGTTATGGTGAATTCACAGAAGCAATTGAACCTCCGATGGTGGTATGTTATCTTATTAATTTGTTTTATTAAATAAAAACTGTTCACTTTATGATGATAACGGATAAACAGGGCGCAGATCTTATTGCAGGAAGTTTAATTAAAAATCCAGGTGGGACAATTGCACCATGTGGTGGATACGTTGCAGGAAAAGAAAAATGGGTAAACGCAGCAGCAGCTCGCCTGTCTGCTCCAGGTCTCGGGGTTGACTGCGGGTCAACTCCTGGTGACATTATGCGAACATTCTTTCAAGGATTATATCTCTCGCCTCAAATGGTTGGGGAAGCAATAAAGGTATTTTGATTTGGTGTTCTTCTTCTCATGGGTCATTTAAGCTGATTGTTTTCTGGTTTTATTGTTACAAAGGGAGGCTTGCTGATTGCTGAAGTTATGTCAACAAAAGGTTACAAGGTTCAGCCACTTCCTCGAGTACCCCGTCATGACATAGTGCAGGTTTGGCCTATGAATTGTATCATGTAGCGTATCCATATTTGGTGGCCTGGGTAACAAGTCAAAATGTGTTCGGGTCAAATGCGTAAATTTTTATGTGAGTGCCAAATGAGTAGGCTCAGGTTGGACTGACTCACTAACACTCGTGGTCCAATATATATGTAGACATGTAGTAAATTAAATAATGTACTCGATATATTTAAAAATACTGTATTAGATTATTAAATAAAATGACTTCGGACGTTGTGAGCATTTGAATGCACATTAGACGACATTTGACCCGCTTGATCAGCTTCATTTTTTGCTAATTCTTGGGCGCCATTATTAAGCAGAAAAAACTCCCAGATTGATCCATTTCTTTATAAATGTATGACATTGGCAACTCTACAATAGGTTCAGTGAAGAAAATTTTGAATCTGCTTGGTGATTTTACAGGCTGTACAACTTGGAAGCCGTGAGAAGCTTCTTGCGTTTTGTGAGGCTGTACAAAGAAGCTCACCTGTAAGCTCCTATACCAAACCAATTGCAGGTTCATCAGCTGGATATGCTTCAGAGGTTATATTTGCTGATGGGACGTTTATAGATGGAAGCACAAGTGAGCTCTCGTGTGATGGACCGTTAAGGGAGCCATTTTGTGTCTTCTGTCAGGTTTTGACTTCATTTATATCTAAGTCGTCTTCATTATTACTAAATACAGCTAGAAAATTATCGTAAAAGCTATATTGATTTTGTTTCCTTGAAACTTCTCAATGCAGGGTGGTACTCACTGGACTCAATGGGGACTAGTTCTTGGTGAAATCTTGAAATCATTGTAGAATAGCTATAAAGATTTACATAATGATAAGAGAATGTACCGTCATCCAAGAGGACCGAGAAATTTGCTTCGACAAATTTCTTATTTGATTTTTTTGAAAAGAGGTTTATTATACTCAGACATAGGTTATAATCTCATTCTTTTTTTAGATATAAATATGTTTTTACTTTGTTTTTTTATGCATTTTTTATTGTATTCCTAGTGTTAATGATATTTGCATGTGTGCTGATTTAATTTTACATATGCAAATATCAATTTAGTGGTTGAGCTATCCCACGGTAGATGTAGACCCTCGGTTCAAATCCATTTATTCATATTTTCAAACTTTGAATTTAGTTAATTCATTTTGTTAAAATAAGCGTCTTGTAAATGATTGTAATGAAATGAGACAAATTTAAAATTTAACTTGAATATAACTAATTTAGGGTGTGTTTGGTTAATGGTTATGGAAATGAGAGAATGGATTAATAAATAAAGTTTCTTTGGTTTGTCGATGGATGTTTACTGGTAAATATGCATTCCCAAATATTGGTTACTAGCATGGTACTCCGACGTTAAGTACCCTGTAATTAATATTTTTAGCAACTCATACTTTTTGAGTATAAGTTTTCTTAGCAATAATTTTATAAGAACTATATAATAAAATTAACTTTACACAATAACCAACTATTTTATAAAAGAATATATTAAGTTTGATAAGAATGTATACTGCAATAGACTACATCATTATTTTGAAAACCCGACATAACATCAAATCGTTCACTTAACATGTTCACCATTTTTTAAAAAGGCTAATGATTTGCACACTCAAAAAAGTTATTTGCACACTGAAGGTACAAACAGTTAAAGCAGAGTATTTAATAATGTACAAATATTTAATGCACAGAAGAAGTGTCCCAATCAAATTCCAAAGTGTGCAAATTAATTCCCTATAGACCGCATCATTATTTTGTCTTAAAAGACATATATAAATGAATTATAGGCACTTGGTAATTCTAACTTGTTATCATATACGTAGTATTTACTTAGAAAACAAAAGTATTACGGTAAAATTTGTTTTGTTACTAATGGGTCTAACAAATAAACGAAAGATATATTGTATTTTGGGCTTGTATTTTTTATACCTTATACATGAATATTAGGATTAATATGTTTCCTTACCGTCATGTAAATCAAATCTTCCTTCTGAGTTCTCTCCCTCTAAGCCGCATAATGGCGTCTCCGCTCTCCCTTAAGCCGCATAATGGCATCTTCGGTTCTATCTTTAAACTTCTCTTGTTCTTTTGGTTTGAAAATTTCTTATTATTGATTTCTAAAAACATTAAGTTTTATGTTACTCTTCATCTCTATTAAAAAAGATAAGGGTAATAAGTTATCATCTCTTATAAACTTATCTTGGATGCATGAGTTTTGTTGATGTTATAATATATTTTCGGTAAAGTTTTAAACTTCTCATTTTTTCGTTGCTCGTTTATTTTTGTGCTTTTATTGTTTAGAATTAAAAAAAAGAAAAAAAAAAAGAAAAAGAAAAGTGTAACTGCAATTAATATGAATATGTATTCAACGAGATAATCATGATAGGCCAATATAATTAGATAAGCTAGCAAATGTATAATAAGTGCCTCCAAAGTAATCGAGTGTTTCTCTTCTTTTAAATCTCTTTGAAGTACGTATTATTCATTGTATGAGTTATTTATTTTGTGTCAAAACATTTTTAAAATTTATAATAAAATTGTTTATCTCAATGACATACCTGATGAGAGTTGCGCATTAAAGTACGTGTTTTAAGGTGATTTTTTTATTTTTATATTTTTTTTTAAATTGAATTTTAACAATAAATGATCAGTAGTTTGATTAGATTGTACAATGTGGTAAAATAGTTGTATATTTGAGTAAGATGATGGTTTAACTATTATATTAATTGTATGTTTTAATGTACTTGTGCTTTTAGTGTAAATAGTTTTTTTTTTTTCTTTTTTTTTTTTTTTTAATGCTTAAAGTTTAGAGATAGACTTGTATTGATTTAATAACAAAAGTAATACAATTCTTTTCAATATAAGCAAATATTGAATTTTAATTTTTTATGTTTTCTATTTTGTGAATGTTCAAATGCTTTATAACATAGTATAGATAAAAAGAGAATGAATCTAGTGAAAAGAGATATTGAAATAAGAAAAATGAAAAGAAATACTCATCCGTCCCAAATTATAAGTCCATTTTTTATTTTTCAAAATCTTTTTCTTCCGACTTTGACCTTAATTATTTTTTTCGTGTTATATAATATTTAATGAAAAGTATACAAATGAAAATGCATTTAAATCACATATCCATTTATATATTTTGCAACAAGTATTGTATAACGCTAAAAGAAATAATTAAAGTCAAAGTTGGTATAAAATGACTTTGAAAAAGTCAAAATGGAATTATAATTTGGAACGGAGGGAGTACTAACCACATATTTTAAATAAAGGAAATTTGTGGTTGTAATTTCTTTTCATCCTTCTCATCTTAATTATATTTTTCATTTGATCCTTACTCTAGATAAGAATACTTTGAACAATCATTTCATCTTTTATTGTCACATGAGGGTGTGTTTGGTAGAGAGAAAAGAAATTAGAGAAATGGAAATTGGACTTATTTCTATTGTTTGGTAGAGAGAATTAAAAAAGTGGAGAATTTGGTAAAGAAATGGAGAGAAATTGAGAGAATTGAGTAGTGCAATTTGGCTAGCTCCATTTCCACTATTTTGGTGGAGAAATTGGAGAAATGGATTATTATTATTTTTGTTTTTTGCAATTTTTTTTCCAACTATAATTTTGTTAAATAATGTGTTTTGTTTTAAATACATTATTAAAAAATATTTTTTTTAAAAAATAAGTTTTTTTTTAAATAAATATATTTTCAAAAAATATTTATACAAAAAAACAAGGTTTTTATTTTTTTTTTATTATTTTTTTTTAATACATTTATAAAAAATGTAAGAAAAAAATTTTAAAAATAATTTTTTTTTTAAATAAATACATTTTAAAAAATATTTAAAAAAAAAACAAGTTTTTTTTTTTAAATAAATACATTTTTAAAAAATATTTTTTTTAAAGAAAATACATAAATTTTTAAAAAATAAATTAAAAAAAATATATATACATTTTTTAAAATAATTTAAATAATTTTTTTTTCATTTCTTGGGTCAAGTATCTGTTGTTACCAAACATTAGAATTGAATAAAATTTTCTACTGATTTCTATTCTCTGAGATTCTATTCTCTGCTTCATTTCATTTCTTTGAAATTCTCTTTACCAAACGTGCCCTATGAAAAAGTTCTCCCCCTACATTCTTTTTCACCATTTTTTAGAATTTCTTTTAAGGTTATGTTGCATTTGAGCATTTTTTGTATCTTCAAAAGTCAAAACTAATAAACTTTTTTTTTTTTTTCTTTCTTTTTCATTTTTTACAAAATCGCAGAGACTACTCCTGAAGGCTAAAACAATTTTTTCTGCCATCTTTAAATGCAACATATGAATTTGAACATGATGTAAGGAAGAATACTTTATGTTTGGCTTGTTAAGGGAATTGGATATAGATTTGGATTTGAGGTAAATTTTAAGAAAAAAATAGGTGAGAAAAAAATATATAAATGGTAAAATATTATATTTTAAAATGCATAAAAAAATTAGTTAATCTTTTTTATTATAAAATAAAATTTAAGTTATCATGAGTGGTTTACATAATAAGAAGACCTACTTTTTCAACGAGAAACAGAAGGTGTCATAATTTTTTTTTTTTTGTATCTGCGTTTCTTGTGTGGATAGAAAATATTTGTAATTGAAGCCAAATCTTTAGCCCACATTTTAGTATCAAACAATTCTTTATGGGTGTGAAACCAAGCCCACACTTCAAAACCCATCAAACAAACACTTACTCAACTTTCTTTTTTATCGGGTCTTTTTTTTGGATCAAGCTTTGGATATGTAAGAAGTAGCATTCAAACTTAAATTTGTTGGGTGTATTTATTTACTAGCTTAGAGACCCGTTGACACCGGGTTATTTTTTAAAGAAATAGATAAATGAGATGATAATAAAAGTAATAATGTAAATTTGTTAAATTTAAAATATGTGTGAGTCACAATCGATTTACAACCATCGCGTTGCCAATCTAAAATAGATTGACTCGAACATAAAATGATATGTGATTTTAATGATTAATTGAGTTGCTAACAAACCTTGTAACATTAAAAATAATGAACCATAGTATAATATAACGTGATTACACCAATGATACATACATGATACAACATGAACCTTGTTCAAAGACCTTCAAGTACTTCTTTATACACGACATTTGTTGTGGTTTTGGAGAGATTACCATCCTGATCACAAACGACAACCTTCAAACCCCGCTTGCTTTTTACTCTTGATACGGCAACGTACAGTTGTCCATGTGTGAACACAGGACGGGGCAAGTACAAACCAACTTTAGAAAGCGATTTCCCTTGGCTTTTGTTGATTGTCATGGCAAAAGATACTGATATCGGATATTGTTTCCTGACAAAAGGTCGGCCAAAAGATCGGAAATCACGGTTAAAAAATCCTAAGAGAATGCTTGTTTGACTTCTAAGGTCAAACATAATACTATGTAATTAATATTCATATGTTGTCAATTATAAAATTTAACGTTAAACCTTTCCACGGTATCTAAAATATCTTATAGTCTGTCATCTACAAATATTTTGAGTCTTTATAATAGCAAAAACAGTGGCCATATCAAAGAATTGCTAATATCATTTTGATTATGTCTATACATATTAAATCCTTTATTAAGAAGTATTTAGGATTGCTTTTTTATGACATCTTAAAGATTTATATTCTTACCAGTATAGATACCAACAAAAACATTGGGCACTTATTAACCAATTCAAACGTCATAATCTTTCCTTTTCTAAAGGAACTTTTTACAACTATTCATATATTTACCACTTTACTTGTTAAACACCAATCTTTATAAAAAAAAATGAGATATATATTGAGAACCCAACCCGTATTTGAGATGGTGCAGGGATGGTATACTTAAAAATGAGATACCATCCTAAATCCAATATTAAGCCAACGGGTTAACATGGCTATGGAATTCTACTAAATGACTGATTTCAAATACCGAAATACACTAAGTTAATAAAGTGTTTGACGTACCAAAAATACTTACCTGTAATTTTGGAGAAAACCCATCAATTATGATAATCAATTGATTCTAAAAAGGACAACTTTTGCTACAGCCCAAATGAACCGTACTAAGCACTAACATGTTTATGTTCGAACCGTATTTTACATGTTCACAACCCGTCCAACCCAAATATCCTGCGACCTGTTACTGTAATCTGAAAGTATATCTCATCATTAGATAACTAAGAATATGCAAATTGAGAAACTTATACCCATAATATTTAGTCGTCCTTTTTTCCTTGACAGGTTGGACCTTTTGTATTCAGTCGATCTCGAGTGAGGAACCTGTGAATAATAAGACAGAATACTAACTTATCAATTAGATCATTGTGTACGAATCGTCAACAACGATAACATGACATCATGGTACGATAACTAATCCAAACCAAGACCGAGGATATAATGAATATCAAAACCAAGACATGTTACTGCAATTATATAAAGTTTTTACACTACAAACCAAAAGCTTTTTTCTCTAGTCTATCTATAACCTTCATGGCAAATAGCAATACCTCCCCATTTTATTGATTCCAGCAGAAAGGCTTCCATGGCACGTTACTTACATAAGGTTCCAGCCACATCAATGTGCTTATAGTCACAAAGTCACTCGTTAGCAAATAATATTAAATCACACATGGTTATCTGTATATTATCAAGGTAAAAATTCATATATATAGCCGTAACCGTAGAACACATCATCACCATAAGAGAAAACTTAATCAAGTAAAAGCTCATTACTCATCTAGTATACCTTATGAAGAAGGAACCCTACCATCTATTCTAAAGCTACAGATCTTTACCATTTTACCAAGCGTCTTTACCCAATAAATAGGTTGTTTAAATCATCACAACTATGTACCTGCATAACAATTGTATAAAAAAACTACAAATTACCCAAAAAAAAAAAATTGTATATTGTAATATCATTCTTATAAATTATTCTATAATCAATAGCATATATAGAAAAACTATGTACCTGCATAACAATTGTATAAAAATTAAAAGATTTTGTACTATGCTCGTCCAATGGGTAGTTAAACAATTCAAGCTTAGCATCTATAACAAATAATGCGGCACCCGCCTTGTTGCGGCAGGGATTTTTGGTGGGATGGATACCATTCGTGGTGCTTCCCTTATATACTATTCCGTAGTTTCAATAAAAGATTGTGAAGGCTGCAAGTACAGTTATTAAATCTTAGTGAATAGTCAAAGATGAGTTGGTTTCAACAGTTTTGTTAAGCAACCTGCTCAACTCACATGCTTCTTCCACCCGGCACCAGCTCATAAGAATTACCATTCTGACTCCTTACCCTTTTAACCTATTATTCAACCTGCCAGATCATCTCATATTCCATTGCTTTATAAAATCCAGAAAAGATTAACAACTTACAGATGTTTTCTTATTATCAAGCGAAGTTCACATTGCAAAAATCATGTCAAATAACTTGGACAAACAGTAACAGGTAAGCTGAAAAAATTATTGTAATAGGTAAGCTGCAAAAATTATTGTAAAAGGTAAGCTGATAAAATCATGTTATTTGATAAAATAGCATATACTGATTTTTGCAACAGCAACAATTATTTGTAACAAATTGCTACGAACATTCTGCAATGGTTCATTTATACCTACCAAGGTAATAAAATGTCAAAGGTCAACATAACGCAAATCATTGTTCACCCACCATACTTAGCGATTTTGAACTACAAAAATAAAGAAAGCAACTCATTTTCACCCAACATCAAGTTGACCACTATCATAATCCAATTAATCCTAAGCCTGAGTTTTCAATTTCAGTACCTACATCAGTTTCAAAATCCATGTTCAAACTTAAGCTCAAACTCCACAAGCCCTATAAAAATCATTAATTTATTTTTAATATTTTACCTCGGAATTCCTTAGTTCCAATATGCCATCCTTTACATATCAATAATTAGTACAAAGAAATACCATCTTGTTGGTCATCTAGCAGTAGCACCAGTAACTCCTCATATAAGTAGGCCCCTGACTTAATTAATGAGCGAGTAACACCAGCTGGTTCACTTCCAAGCACCAGGGGTGTAGCCATTGAAATAATGGTGATTCAATGGTGATAACTTTAACATGCTTAAGAATTTCACAACTTTCTTGTAAATATTATTGAGAAACTACTTTTTTTGGTTGCTAACCATGGTAAATATTCTTGATCAGTTAATCTAATATCACTGTCATGCTTTTTTACAACTGTCTTGTAATTCCTCCACTCACACCATTGTCGCAACGATTTGGTAAAGCACGTTATGTTCACCATAGTTATTGTATTCTAAACAGTATAATTACTTTGGATCAAATGAGATGTAAAAAAAGTATTTCTAATCGACTTTGACCATCCAACACAACTTTTATTAATATAATGCTATTTTTAATTTACCCGATAGAGTCTTGGATCAACCCGGTCATAGATAAATGGGTTGAAATGACACCTCTAACTATATATCGTCTACGGAAGAACTTCTAAGTAAACTCTAACCATGAAACACTTAAGGTCCGTTTATACACATCAGTTATCCCACCCATTTTGAAATCAACCTATAGACTAACCCTAATAAAACCACAGTGGCTAAAAGAACAATATCAACTTTAAACTTAGGACTATTAGCTTTTCATCAAGTAGTGCCATAAACTCACATAACTCATTATTTTAGTTCCTTATAAACTAAAGTTTCTAAAACATACAAAAGATATGATCTTACATGTTCTTGAAGTAGGCTGATAATTAGAATGCCTCATTTTGAATGTCATTTTTATAGGTCTTCTCGTGGGTGATTTTTCCCACTCGGATTAGGGTCTGATTTTTGCCACTCGCATAACAGTACCTGTGACAACTCGTAATTTCAGGTCATTTTACAAACTTTAAAAGTTTCACTATTTCATCATTTATCGTAAATTACGTTTACGAGTATCAAATTCGCGTAACCTAAATGGTTTAGCTGCGAATTCATGAACATTTCATCGAGGACATTTCATATAGACTAGATTTAGTCTACATAACATCATTTCATATCGGTTCATGCATGGTTTTGCATTCATTCATTAAACGTTTATTTTCCTATTAAATAAACGCTATCGCGTAATTAATTATTTTGAACATTTGATCCGACACTTCCATAAATATTCTTAATATATTTTAATACTCATTTTAAGACTATAAAAATTATATTATTAATTTACCCGATGTTTTCAATTTATTTCGTATATAAATTGTTATATTTATATAATTACGACGGTTTTCTTAAAAACTACTCGATAAATATTTATTTCACTCAACTCATGTAAGAAATGTATTTTTATAATTTTTATGACTTCAATATATTTTATTTTGACCCGTTAAAATATATTTTTAGTTAACGCTACCCCACAAGCTCAAATAATTACACAAGTTACCACTTATTCCTAATTAACTACATATTTACTCAACCATTAAAACACTTGATTACTAGTTAATGCATCTAGCCCCTTTTCTTTTATATATGTCGACAAGGGGGGGGGTGACTCACTTTTATTTCCTAAATATCCTAACTTAATATCTACTTTTACAAACACATTCATTTCATAATCCAAAGCAAAGATCAAAAATCATTTCTCTCTTCTCTTCTCTCTTGCAAACCCGCCACACCATGGAGACCAAGAAAGGATCATCAAAAATTTTCAAGACAAGGTTTTTATCACTCTAGCATCACTTGTTATTAAGGTTTTGCAATAAAAACCTTGGGTGATTAGGAAAATCCCTTTGTTCTAATAACCTCATCAAGTTATTTGTAAGCTTTTTATTTTCATCATCATATTTCATATTCATTCTCATATTCATTTCATCATTATTGAGAAAACATGCAAGTCTTATGATGTTTGTACCACTTTTACATTGATTTTAAGAGTTATATATATTTATGTCATCCTATAATTACTCCTTGTTATATATTATTTTTGGTGATGTCTAGGAACCCATGACACCCTAAGAAGGTGTATGGTAGGATTTGAATAGCTTCGGAGTTGTTTTGAATTGGTTAGAATAGGTTTTGCGCGATAAAAACTCATTTCGACAACTATATATAAGGGTCTGTCCATATTTTGAAAATCTGGAAAATCTGACAGTTTGTAAAATATTTTGGGCTATATATTTGGAAAATATACTTTAAAACGAAAACGTGGCCACTTGAACGGGTTAAAACGGAGTTATAACGAAGAAGTTATGCTATTTTCAAGTTAACGACGAAAACTATATTTCTGAAAAACTGACCTGCTGTTACTAATCGTTTAACTGATAAAATTTTGTAACAAACTGACCTTTGAAAGTATTTTTACATGAAACTAGACTCAATTATCTTCGAAATTAAGGGTGGCTCGACCCGTGATGATTTACGGTTAAAAAGATATGATTTTTCCAAGTTTGTTCTCCAAATTTGTTCTCCAAAATTTGTTCTCCAAATTATTTTAACCCATTTTGGAACAAACGGGTCAAGAAATGACCATGTTGAGGGTCGTTTTTAACATAGATGGGATACTTTTTATAAAGGGATGTCTTCTAGTAAAAGTAAGTTCACCGAGCCTATTTTCCAAAATGTCCAACCGTTCGTCAAACGGAGTTGTAACGAATAATATACGGTCGCTTAAACTTTGCCGAAAACCACACTTAAACCATATTTTGGGCACAAGTACCATACTTTACCTATGTTTTTCTCCATGATCGAGACCTCTATGATAAAAAATCAAAAGATAAAACTTTGAGATAACGATACAAGCTTTCCAAAACCGTTGAGTTTGTTTCCTAACACTCGACGTGCACCATTTTACGACTAGCTTTTCGAGGCCGTTTTGTCACTTTCATGAAATTTCAACGACATTATTTTACGACGAAAAGTTATAATTTCACAATAAATCATTAAATGACTATCGTAAGATATCATTTCAACATAAATACTTGTAAAGTATTTTATAACATGACGAGATGTCATAAACATATATTTCGACAATAAATTCTATTTTCAAAAGCGTACAAGTGGTATACATTACATGTGGATTTGCATGCACGACATTGTTTTATGATTTACATTAGAACATATCATTCATAATAGGTCACGGTCAGAGGTTGCGCCTCATTTCTGTATTGCCATTATATCATCATTATCATTGCAACAGGTGAGTTTTCATAGCCCCGATTTATTCAAGTTTTTACTTATTTCAAACCTACGGGGGAGAATACATTGTACATCATTTTATTACGATACCAAGTATATCAAATTCATTACATTGCTTAAGTTACCTCATTGCCAGTTAAATGTCCCCATTTTATGAACATGAACCGTTAATTTCATAGAAGCGTGAGTGAGTGGATAGATCTATCGAGGGTGACACCTCCATCCGGGTTGGCGGATTCCAACCGGACGGATGCATTTCATGTCATTATCATTATTTGAGTTGTTTGGCAAACACTCTGTTGGGGCGAACATCAGTCAAGCTTCGGTGTCATGGACTTATAGCAATTGTATCATTTTTGTGACGACATTGTCATACATAATTTATACTTGTGGTAGTCGTATTGAACATTTTCAACAACTCTATGAACTCACTCAACCTTGTGTTGACACTTTTAGCAATGTATTTTCAGGTAACTAAGGCATTCACTTCATGGCATGCATGTGGACATATCATAGAGTCGCGGGGACGACGCGTCTAACATGGGATTTATACACATTAAAAACATCATTTGATTTGTACCAAACTCACTTTCCGCACATAGTAACTTTCATTTGGGACCTATCTTTGTAACTCTGAATGTTTTTATTAAATCAAGCGATGTATTTTTCAAACGACACTTTAGGTCGTTCAATATAACTGTGATTGTGATGCTATGACAGTCAATCCTCAGGAATTCCATTCCGCTGCAAAACAGGTAATTTGGGGGTGTGACAGATTGGCATCAGAGCTTCGGTTATAGAGAACTAGGTTGCATCATTGACCTTAGACTATAACTACATCATCATAGCATCTCATCATTTCATCATAAGTGCATAGTCACTTTACATGCGATTCCATACGCACATTTTGCGAGTTAGTTACTTTCATTTCAAAATCGATTGTCACATAAATGCCTTCAAATACCCATCCCATCATACTCACATCAGACTCCAACGTGGAGAATGCCCTGTCATTCCCTATTATAATTTTCACATCAGTTGACTCAACACCGATAACATCAGATGATGAGACTGAACCCTTTTAGGAGGACGAAGTTGCACCTACACCATCACGATCATCATTGATTCACTGTAGGATCAGGACAATTTTTATCATTCTGTTGGGACAGATCATACCATTTGGTAGGACTTACAAGCTTAGTCCTAGTGGACCTACTAGTCATACATTTGATTTGCCGCTTAGGAAGCGGGCATAATTTGACACACCACTACCATCTACCACTAAGACTACAGAAACTACAATATCTTATAGATTTGAGGACTGTGAAAGTTTCAAAGTTGTTGTTGCTAGACAGCCTACTACTCCTACACTTGAGGCATGATTAGATCACCGACAGGAACCGATAATAAGTACCTTTCTAGCTAATGTAATCTTTATCATTTATTATCTTCATGATAATCACAACCTTTGTTTACTTCATACCCTATTCCAATTGCCCAATTTTCCATCATTTCACGACGATACATCACTATCTTACTAGGGGTTAGGCCAACTTTATTCTTGACCAATTAGGAGACTATTACTACTCGATGAGGTTCTCCCATGTATCCTACAAACCATTCAACAAAATTTATTTCAAGTTATTTTGCTACCATTTCACGAAATTATTTCACTTAATTTTATTTCAAGCTATTCTACACTATCTTAGAAACATTGTTTCATAAAGTTTTAAAACAAAGTTGTTTCGTTACCACCCTATCAATTGGCTTTCAGTCATTTTATCAACTATTTAATACCATCATGCGAAACGATTTTCATGTTACTCTGAAAAATCATTGAGCCATTATCTTACAAAACAAAACGTTGAATACCATCTAAAACTTCGGAAGAACATAATATCGTTTCAACAAAACCAAGCATCACATCATTTGTCCTCAATTATACATGGCCTGATCACCTATGTATAATTCAGGAAGAATTATGTCATGAAAGAAACAAACATCTTTTCAAACTTCCTAAAACAATCTTCACTCCTAAATCAAAGTGTTGCAATCAGATAAATTGTTCATAAACATTTCTTTTTGTTAACACTCTATAGAAGCCTACGCCATTCATCTCTCACTCAACCGATAAGTTAGAAATTGACGAGTGACCTTTTTGGGAAAGGACTTTCTATACAATCTATGAGGAGGATTCCTCGATACAAGAAAACAATGAAAGCATTCTAGGACTACCAACAAGGATTAGAAGTATATAGTAAGACGTTTCAAAACTCAACAAAAATCTCAAGACACCACGAGACATTCCGAACCACTATCTTTGGATTAGAAGCCAAATTCTATCATGTCAAAAGTACTAGCAAGACCGAGTTACAAGATTTAATATGAAGCGAATACCCGCGAAGCGACACTATAGAGATAAACCAAGTCTTCTAACCAAGACTACAGAACATTTCGTTAAACATGGCCTCAACAATATGTGAACTTCCCTACAATGAGTTTCCCTTAAAGGAAAATTTGGTTAAGTTAAGGTTATCGATATAAACTTCCCCTAAGGCATTGTGTTCTCTAGAAATTACGGATAACCTACTTCTATATCAAGAGATGCAACAGGTTTGAACATATCGGACAATCAATGACTCTCCACCTACAAGTGAAATTAGAACAAACATTCTTTGACATAGTATAAGCTGATATCTATGTCTAGGCTAGCATGATAAAAATCTAAGTGATGAATTATTTTAGAAGTACTCAATATTGAAACAAGTCTTGAAAATCAACCACTACACCACATCACTTAAATATTTAAGGTTTTGTGATTTTACAACATAGAGCATGGAAACACTTCGATAATCAAACCATAAGCATTTTAGTTATGGAGACTAAACACTTTAGGCAAGTAAGATTCAAATCATGACATTCGCTAGAACGAGAAACGCGAGGAATCACAACTGTTACCTATAATCTATTCTTTTCAATAAGGCCCTTTTCGACAGACTTAATATTTTGAAATTTGGCATGAGACACGTGGTATCAATTCCATTTGTACCTATTATAAGCTATTTTGATTCACCTTAGACTCCTGATAATCATTTCAATCTTCCCATGGAATCTATTAGGACATGAGTACCACCTATTATCCTCAGCTCAATGGTTAGAGCGAGAGAACAATTCAAACATTACAAGATATACTTAAGGCATGTGTGATTTTCTAGAAATGATTAGGCAAATCATTCTTCATCGAACAAGTTGCTTTACAACAATAGTTATTACATGAACATGTTGGCTACACCAATTGAGGCACTATATGGTTGAGGTGTCGATCACTTATTTACGGGCAAAAATCAGGAAAGTCCAACTCACTAGTCAATGACTCATTCATGAAACAACAAAGTGATCGTACAGATCAAAAATCAGTTACAAGCAACAACAAATAGCTAGATAAGCTAAGTCGATATACGATGCAAAATATTGGAAGTATGTTCCATAAGTCGCAAACCATTAGAATCTCAAGTGGGCAACAAATTTATGTTCAAAGTCCCGTCTTGGAAAGGCGTGGTACGATTTAGAAAAACATTGGACGACCCAATGTGACTCAATTATCCTCACTTTTTCACAAGTAACATCGTAGAACCTAACATGGACTGAATTCAGGGACTGAATTCCTTTTTGGTTGGGCGAATGTGACAACTCGTAATTTCAGGTCATTTTACAAACTTTAAAAGTTTCACTATTTCATCATTTATCGTAAATTACGTTTACGAGTATCAAATTCGCGTAACCTAAATGGTTTAGCTGCGAATTCATGAACATTTCATCGAGGACATTTCATATAGACTAGATTTAGTCTACATAACATCATTTCATATCGGTTCATGCATGGTTTTGCATTCATTCATTAAACGTTTATTTTCCTATTAAATAAACGCTATCGCGTAATTAATTATTTTGAACATTTGATCCGACACTTCCATAAATATTCTTAATATATTTTAATACTCATTTTAAGACTATAAAAATTATATTATTAATTTACCCGATGTTTTCAATTTATTTCGTATATAAATTGTTATATTTATATAATTACGACGGTTTTCTTAAAAACTACTCGATAAATATTTATTTCACTCAACTCATGTAAGAAATGTATTTTTATAATTTTTATGACTTCAATATATTTTATTTTGACCCGTTAAAATATATTTTTAGTTAACGCTACCCCACAAGCTCAAATAATTACACAAGTTACCACTTATTCCTAATTAACTACATATTTACTCAACCATTAAAACACTTGATTACTAGTTAATGCATCTAGCCCCTTTTCTTTTATATATGTCGACAAGGGGGGGGGGTGACTCACTTTTATTTCCTAAATATCCTAACTTAATATCTACTTTTACAAACACATTCATTTCATAATCCAAAGCAAAGATCAAAAATCATTTCTCTCTTCTCTTCTCTCTTGCAAACCGGCCACACCATGGAGACCAAGAAAGGATCATCAAAAATTTTCAAGACAAGGTTTTTATCACTCTAGCATCACTTGTTATTAAGGTTTTGCAATAAAAACCTTGGGTGATTAGGAAAAACCCTTTGTTCTAATAACCTCATCAAGTTACTTATAAGCTTTTTATTTTCATCATCATATTTCATATTCATTCTCATATTCATTTCATCATTATTGAGAAAACATGCAAGTCTTATGATGTTTGTACCACTTTTACATTGATTTTAAGAGTTATATATATTTATGTCATCCTATAATTACTCCTTGTTATATATTATTTTTGGTGATGTCTAGGAACCCATGACACCCTAAGAAGGTGTATGGTAGGATTTGAATAGCTTCGGAGTTGTTTTGAATTGGTTAGAATAGGTTTTGCGCGATAAAAACTCATTTCGACAACTATATATAAGGGTCTGTCCATATTTTGAAAATCTGGAAAATCAGACAGTTTGTAAAATATTTTGGGCTAGATATTTGGAAAATATACTTTAAAACGAAAACGTGGCCACTTGAACGGGTTAAAACGGAGTTATATCGAAGAAGTTATGCTATTTTCAAGTTAACGACGAAAACTATATTTCTGAAAAACTGACCTGCTGTTACTAATCGTTTAACTGATAAAATTTTGTAACAAACTGACATTTGAAAGTATTTTTACATGAAACTAGACTCAATTATCTTCGAAATGAAGGGTGGCTCGACCCGTGATGATTTACGGTTAAAAAGATATGATTTTTCCAAGTTTGTTCTCCAAATTTGTTCTCCAAAATTTGTTCTCCAAATTATTTTAACCCATTTTGGAACAAACGGGTCAAGAAATGACCATGTTGAGGGTCGTTTTTAACATATATGGGATACTTTTTATAAAGAGATGTCTTCTAGTAAAAGTAAGTTCACCGAGCCTATTTTCCAAAATGTCCAACCGTTCGTCAAACGGAGTTGTAACGAATAATATACGGTCGCTTAAACTTTGCCGAAAACCACACTTAAACCATATTTTGGGCACAAGTACCATACTTTACCTATGTTTTTCTCCATGATCGAGACCTCTATGATAAAAATTCAAAAGATAAAACTTTGAGATGACGATACAAGCTTTCCAAAACCGTTGAGTTTGTTTCCTAACACTCGACGTGCACCATTTTACGACTAGCTTTTCGAGGCCGTTTTGTCACTTTCATGAAATTTCAACGACATTATTTTACGACGAAAAGTTATAATTTCACAATAAATCATTAAATGACTATCGTAAGATATCATTTCAACATAAATACTTGTAAAGTATTTTATAACATGACGAGATGTCATAAACATATATTTCGACGATAAATTCTATTTTCAAAAGCGTACAAGTGGTATACATTACATGTGGATTTGCATGCACGACATTGTTTCATGATTTACATTAGAACATATCATTCATAATAGGCCACGGTCAGAGGTTGCGCCTCATTTCAGTATTGCCATTATATCATCATTATCATTGCAACAGGTGAGTTTTCATAGCCCCGATTTATTCAAGTTTTTACTTATTTCAAACCTACGGGGGAGAATACATTGTACATCATTTTATTACGATACCAAGTATATCAAATTCATTACATTGCTTAAGTTACCTCATTGCCAGTTAAATGTCCCCATTTTATGAACATGAACCGTTAATTTCATAGAAGCGTGAGTGAGTGGATAGATCTATCGAGGGTGACACCTCCATCCGGGTTGGCGGATTCCAACCGGACGGATGCATTTCATGTCATTATCATTATTTGAGTTGTTTGGCAAACACTCTGTTGGGGCGAACATCAGTCAAGCTTCGGTGTCATGGACTTATAGCAATTGTATCATTTTTGTGACGACATTGTCATACATAATTTATACTTGTGGTAGTCGTATTGAACATTTTCAACAACTCTATGAACTCACTCAACCTTGTGTTGACACTTTTAGCAATGTATTTTCAGGTAACTAAGGCATTCACTTCATGGCATGCATGTGGACATATCATAGAGTCGCGGGGACGACGCGTCTAACATGGGATTTATACACATTAAAAACATCGTTTGATTTGTACCAAACTTACTTTCTGCACATAGTAACTTTTATTTGGGACCTATCTTTGTAACTCTGAATGTTTTTATTAAATCAAGCGATGTATTTTTCAAACGACACTTTAGGTCGTTCAATATAACTGTGATTGTGATGCTATGACAGTCAATCCCCAGGAATTCCATTCCGCTGCAAAACAGGTAATTTAGGGGTGTGACAGTACCTGTAAAAGTTCAAGTAAACATTATATTCAGTCTCATTATTGATTGCTTCACGCACTAATTTAGGTAAATCATGTCCATGGATAATGGTCATTAGAAGATCAAATCTTAACAACCAAAAAATAGATAATCAGAATATACTTGACCAAAGAAATGTCACACGGTTAAATATTGTATCACTTCACAACTAAACATAGTGAAAGGATCTTAAGTAGTTATTGTCCAAAATACCCTCTCATAAGGTAGTAGTCAAAGAAATCCGAAACTATAAACCAAAAGAAACATGCATAGACAAATGAAAAACTGATCTACATTGCAGAAAAATTGATCTATATTCAAGAGTGCCATGTTATGAAACATAGAATATTTAATTCAGAAATGCTCATATTATAAGTTCAGAAACATAAATAATTAAGGTTCAAGAGCTCCCTAGCCCAACTTTATGAAACATAGAATAATTTTTTGGAGTTCGACCATGAAAGCTACCACCAAATAACTTAATTGGATCTAAACAAAAGCTTTGACTGACATGTTCAGTTAACAAATTTTAGGATACAATACCCAACTTTAGAACACTTTTACATGATATAAATCAAGACTTTACCTTTCTCTCATCCATTAAACCCACTCATCATTCCAAACGAATCCCTTACAACCTAAAATTCAAACAAAGTCGATAAATGATTAATGCTTCAAATAAATTCGAAATTCACAACAAAACCAAATAAATGAACAAATTATATTAGTGATTACATAAATGATGCATATTGTGTATAGACTTAATCACAATCATTGTTACTTTTACACAAATTGAATATTACACAGGTCAAATGACATACCTTCCATAACCCGACACATGGTAAGTATATTAAAGTTGAAAGTTACAACCATAACAAAAGGTTTTTTACCTGTGACATGTCGTGTTGTGTGAGCTTGTTTGGAGCCTCCTGAGATGCAACAATGGTCGAGATTAACAATCATATTCAATATTTTAGCAAGAATGTTAGTTAAGTTAAACATACATGGTAAAAGCATATGCAAAAAAAGAGTAGACAATGATAAAGAAAGGTGCTATGAACACACATATGGTGATATTGCGTATTAACCACTTGGTGTCATATTGTCAAGTAAGCGTAAAATTTATCTCATAAGAATTAATGATACAAAATCATATGACAAAAATCAAGTATTTACCTTTATCTCATCCATCAAACCCAATCATCATGTGATCATGTCCTTCATTTTTGCCTTACAAATGAAAATTGCACAAATACAATCCATCAAACAGTTGGTGTGCTCAAAAAACATACACAGAACATAAACTATAGATAATCATTTTCATGAATCCATATCATCTACTAACAATTAAATTGAATAATGAAAAGAGATAAAACTTGTCAAACATGGTTAATCTTCCTCAATCACATGCTACGTAAAAGAATAAATTATAACATTATAACAAATTTGGTTTTGTTAAAAAAATTGCAGTAAAGATGAGTTGTTACTTACTACTTGTCTCTCTAGATGGTTTAATCTAAAACTTTTGCATGCACATCTTTATTGGCATTTACAGCCCATTTCTACATATTAAGAGGGATAGCAAAGTGATTATTAAGCCGTAAAATTCAAGATAATAATTACAGCAATCACATGAGGATCAAAAAGGGTCTTGAGAAATTTTATTACACGAACTCTTCAAACATATTAAGTGCAAAATAAACTTGCAATCGAAAATAATGCTAAACGATAATCTAAAAATCAAATAATCATTAATTATAATTAATAACGGACTTACCAGGAAGAATACTACGAATGATCTACGCGAAGTAAACAAAACTAACACGAACAACCTGAAGAATAAAAATACGAACAACCTGGAAATCTTAGTTTTATACAACAAACAATATAATTGTCACACCCCCAAATTACCTGTTTTGCAGCGGAATGGAATTCCTGGGGATTGACTGTCATCGCATCACAATCACAGTTATATTGAACGACCTAAAGTGTCGTTTGGAAAATACATCGTTTGATTTAATAAAATAATCAGAGTTACAAAGTATAGGTCCCAAATGAAAGTTACTATGTGCGGAAAGTAAGTTTAGTACAAGTCAAACGATGTTTTCAAAGTGTATAAATCCCATGTGAGACGCGTCGTCACCGCGACTCTATGCTATGTCCACATGCATGCCATGAAGTGAATGCCTTAGTTACCTGAAAATACATTGCTAAAAGTGTCAACACAATGGTTGAGTGAGTTCATAGAGTTTATGTAAATGTTTAATACGACTACCACAAGTATAAATTATGTATGACAATGTCGCCACAAAATGATACAATTGCTTAAGCACATGACACCGAAGCTTGACTGATGTTCGCCCCAACAGAGTGTTTTGCCAAACAACTCAATAATGATAATGAAGTGAAATGCATCCGTCCGGTTGGAATCCGCCAACCCGGATGGAGGTGTCACCCTCGATAGATCTATCCACTCACCCTCGCTTCCATGAAATTAACGGTTCATGATTATGAAATGGGGACATTTAACTGGCAATGAGGTAACTTAAGCAATGTAATGAATTTGAATATACTTGGCATCGTAGTAAAAATGATGTGCAATGTATTCTCCCCCGTAGGTTTGAAATAAGTAAAAACTTGAATAAATCGGGGCTATGAAAACTCACCTGTTGCAATGATTATGATGACAAAAGTGGATACACTGAAATGTAGCGTGAATCTCGAAACTGACCTATTATGAATGATATGATATGTAATAAGTCATGATGTAATGTTATGCATGCAATTCGGATGATATTTATACCACTTATGAATTTTTTTGAAAACAATACTTCTCGTCGAAAATATAATCTTTTAACGTCTTGACCATTTTCAAATTACTTCACATGTATTTACGTTGAAATGATATTCGACGATAATCATTTAGTGAATTATTGTGAAAATATTACTTTTCGTCGTAAAATAACGTTATTGAAATTTCCATGAAAGTGACAAAAATGGCCTCTAAAATCTAGTCGTAAAATGGTGCACGTCGAGCGTTAGGAAACATGCTCAACGGTTTTGGGAAGCTCGTATCAATATCTCAAAGTTTTAGTGTTTAAGTTTTCATCCTAGAGGTCTCGATCATAGGGAAAAATATAGGTTAAGTATGGTACTTTAGTCCAAAATATCGTTTAAGGGTGGTTTTTGGCAAAGTTTGAGCGACTATATTTCATTCATTACAACTTCGTTAGACAAACGGTCGGACATTTTGAAAAATATGCTTGGCGATCTTACTTTTATTAGAAGACATCACTTTATAAAAAGTTTTACATCAATGTTAAAAACGACCTCCAACATGGTCTCTAGTTTTGCCGTAATACTTGTCTATTAGAAATAATATAGTTTTTCTTATATAATAAAGTTACGGCAACTTGTTTAAAATGTGAATAACTTAATCGTTATAAGTCCGTTTTCTACGTTTTATATATCCTTGGAATCGTGATAATATATACTAATATATTTTTGATAAGTCGACACCTTTTATAATGCTTAAGACTCATTTTTGTCTCGTAAAAAGTCGAGATTACATGCTGAATTTTCTGAAACAATTATTTTTCGTCGTCAAACTTGAAAAAATCATATCTTCTTCGTTATAGCTCCGTTTTAATCCGTTCAAGCGGCCACGGTTTCGTTTTAAAGTATATTTTCTAAATATCTAGGCCAAATATTTTTACCTACTGTCGGATTTTCCAGAATTTCAAAATAAGGACAGACCCTTTTCAAAACGTGTCGAAATGAGTTTTTCTCGCGCCAAACCTATTCTAACCCATTCAAAACAACTCCGAAGCTATTCTAATCCTACCATACACCTTCTTAGGGTGTCATGGGTTTCTAGACATCACCAAAACTAATATATAACAAGGAGTAATTATAGGATGGATTATATATAGTTAACACTTAAAAACCTTAAAAATGGTATAAACATTATCAAACTTGCATGTTTCTCAAATAAAATGATATGACCATAAAAATGAATGTGAAATAATAACATGAATATGAATGCTTACTAGTGATATGATGAGGTTTAAGGACAAAAAGGGTTTTCCTAATCACTTGAGGTTTGTATTACAAAACCTATGCGAGGAGAGTTATTTTACATACCAAACTTTTCTCACATACCAAAGGACTCATCTCCACCATCCATCTAAAAAGAAATCAATGGCTGAGATTAAAAACATTTTATTATTTCACCTATTTTTTATAATTTAAATATCTCTTAAACCGTTAATCGTTAAGTGAAAATATTTACACCATCGCGACGAGCATTTAATTATCTTCCTATAGATGGGCACTTTGGTATACTTTCGAAAAAAGAAAAAAAAAACTCGTTTTTTTCACGTTTTTTCGTTATTTTTTTCGTTTTTTTACGTTACTGAAATTTACATGAAAAAATCACATATGATAAAACACTAAATTGAACATCACATGTGATATTAGTGTTAAATCATATATGATATGTAATATCACATGTGATATTATATGTAATATCATATGTGATATTACACTAATATCACATGTGATATTACATATCATATATGATATTACACTAATATCACATGTGATATTCAAATTAGTGTTTTCATATATGATTTTTCAATGCAAATTTCAGTAACGTAAAAAAACTAAAAAACTTCAAAAAAAAAACGTGAAAAATACGAAAATAAAAATTTTGTCGAAATTATATCAAAGTGCCTATCTATAGAAAGATAATTAAATGCTCGTCGCAATGATATATTTTTTTTTTTTTTGCTTAACGATTAACGGTTTGAAAGATATTAATATTTGAAAAAAATGATGAAAGTGGGTTTTTTAAATTGTTGGGATTAATCTCATCCGTTAGATCAAATAAAAACGGAGGGTGAAGATTGATCCCTTGGTATGTAAATAATCTTTTGTCCTCAAATGATCTTAAATCAACCTATGCAACAAATGAGAGTTTAATAAATCTTGTCTTGAAAATTTGAGATGATCCTCCACTTTGGTCTCTTTGGCTGCCGAACTTTAGCAAGAGAGAAAGAGCAAGATATGGTTTTTGATCTTTTATTTTATTTTTACTTGTAAAATGAAGTGAAGTGAATGAATAAGGTTTTAGTATAATATTTGAATACTAGAGATATTTTGCATAATCCTACATGACTCATCCCCCCTTGTCGACAAGGGGGGTTAATCATTCTCTTTTATGTATTTTTTTTATTATTATATAATGTAATGTTTAAGTAAGTTAATTGGAGACTTGTGGTAAATTGTGTACCCATTTGAATATTTAAGGTAGCGTTAGATAAAAATAAATTTTCACGGGTCAAGATAAAATATATTTAGGTCATAAAAGTTATAAAAATACATTTCTTGCAAAATTTGAGTGAAATAATAATAATCGTGTCGTATTTAAGAAAATCGTTGTAATTATATAAATATAACAATTTATATACAAAATAAATTTAAAACACTGGGTAAACTCATAATATTATTTTTATAACTTAATATGAGTATAAAAATATATCGGGATAATTTTTGAAAGTAATGGATCAATTGCTCAAAATAATTAATTACGTGATAACGTTTATTTAATATAAGTTATACGTTTAATGAAAAGTGAAAAACCATGCGTGAACTAATATGATGAAAATGATGTTAATGAAATGTAGACTAAACTTAGTCTATATGAAATGACCTTGATGATATGATCATGAATTCACAGCTAAACCATTACGGTTACGTGAATTTGATGCTCGTAAACCCAGTTTACAATAAACGATAAATGATGAAGCATGAATAGTGTTTTGAAGTATGACCTGAAAATACGAGTTGTCACAATAATACGCGGCACTTGATAAGTCAACAATAATCAAAAGAATGAAACCATCATCTCACAAAAACCGGCGTTACAAAATCATCCATATCAAGTTTTGTTTTTAGAAGGAACTAACCTTAGCACGCATCATCTCAAAACTTATCTGTTTAACAAAATCATCCAAACAACTCCTTAATAATGACCTGCAAAAAAAATCAAAGAAAAAAAATCAGCACATCAAAACAGTTGTACTATGGGATTTAAATCAAAACCCTAAATAAAAAAACTTGAATAGAAGCGATTCTTACTGATTTTACAATGTTGTTAGCATAGAACTTACTGCAAAATCAAGAAAAGTGGTATGACTGAATCGGTGTTAGTCATGTATATGTTTTTGAGTCGTTGGTCAAATCCGTGACATTGAAAGGAATCGTATAGAGGAAGATTGAATCACATTGGAGAATTGAAACTGAAATAAAGAGATTGTTTTGATTGAATCGTATATGGAGCGTGTTTTGATTTGTGTTTACTACTTTACAAAAATACAGGTATTGACTTTCTTCTATGTGTTTACAAAAACCTATGCATAAAATAATTGTACTTAGAAGCTAAATAAGGTAGTGCATTAAACCAATTTTTAATGCAAGGTGCTTAGTAGGCTTGTACAAAAGCTTATTTTATTATATATAATAGATTTATGATTTGTGTTATTTTTCAAATAGAATGAATATTGAGTCCAAATTGTACTAAACAATACTTTTCAAACAAATATATTCATTCTTGTTCTATCTATTTATCAAACCTAGACCCAATGTGATTTCACCAAGCAAACGAAACATACCCTTAAAATCATGCATGTACATAGAAACTACACTTATTATAAAGAGCATTGATAAATAGACCTATTAATTATACCTACAAATAGACCTACCTCATTTACATATTCAATTTTTGAAATACACAATTTGTCTCTCCTCATATTCACCAATCATTTTTTAAATACCCCAATCACATTTGTAGGTCTCTTTTTAGATCCATTACTTAGGCCTACAAATCATTTTTCTATTATAAAAGTGTCTATTCATAATCTTATTTACATTTATAATTTTATATTTACATTTATTTGTATATTTATTTATCTTGTTGAAGTGGCGAGCTTTCATAATCCTATTTTTTGTACTGGTTTTAATATATGATTGCCATTTTTTAAAATTACTCTGTGGTATTTTGCTATTCCTTCTTTTTTGAAAAAATAAAAAAACTACAATCTTATAAAAGAACTAAAAACCAAATAAAACCTTTGGTCATCTATACTATATTATAAAGCATTTGGGACATTTCCAAAAAAGAAGGCTTAAAAAATTAAGATTCAACACTTGCTAATAATGGCAAATTTTAATAAGTACATCTATAATATCATTTGTTACAACACTTTAAAGCACTTTTTTTAAACATGTTTAAAAAAAATAATAAAAAAATACAAAGTAATTTAATATATGAAAAAAAAAAACGTCCATAACAATAAATACCTAATAAATGTTATTTTTAAAACACCCCTAATATGAAAAATACATGTTATTATACATATTGTACAAACTAATAAAACACACAAATCTTCATGCAATTTATATGTAAACAATCTCATGGTACATATGGTTTTAAAAAACGGACCGGGCCAACGGGTTCAACCGGGAACCGGAGTCACCACCGGTTCGGCTAGCCCGTAAAAGTCGTCCGAAAACGATATTGTTAAATCAATAGAGTTTAAAAATACATATTAAAATACAATGTTCAAAATATATTATTAAATCGCAAGAGTGTCTCGAGAATCAACATATGTGCCTTTCGAAATTTTTTTTTAATAAAACTTACCGTATTTTTCAAAATATACTATAAAAATCGGACGATATTTTCAAAGCAAAAGATGCAAAGGTGTAAAATCCTAATTATATAATTATACACATTTACACATATCTATACTATATTATAAGTGTTAATTATATATATATATATATATATATATATATATATATATATATATATATATATATATATATTTGAATATTAATAATTATCTCTTTAAAGTAACCCACATAATTTATTGAATATTTACTTTTACTTTATCTTTATAAGTAATCTTTTACTTGTATCATCCATCTATGTGGGACAAATTTAACAAACATTATTTTTGAGTACTAAATTTTCTTAGTATAATGTAAGTGATTTTTAGAAGCCGCTATGGTGTTATTAATTTTTGATTACTTATGACTACGGGCTATTGGCAACTACTTTTATCTCGTACCTTTACAATATGCCTACTACCAACTCATTATTGTATGGCGCCTGCCGCTGCAACGCGCGGGTACTATGCTAGTTATCATATATTGCTTTAAAAAAATTATTGAATGGAAGGATAACATCATCAAGTCTAAGTAATTTTTAATTAAGATAAATTAAGGTTTCTTATTAATTACATGAGCCGAAATCAACATTCAAGGTGATATAGTGAGAAGAGGACTTGTGACTATTATATTAAAATGTGTGAAATTTCAAACTCAATTCTTATTAGATGTATAAAACTTTGAGGTAGTCACACGGACTTTTTATAAAAGGAAGACTTTACATGGTTTAAGTCTGTTTAAAAATAAGTTCACCCCAAAACATTAAATATTTATGAAAATAGTAAAAATAATATCGTTGTTCACTGAACACTAACAATAGACATTAGTGAGAAAAAAAAAATCAAATATTAACATTTGTTGGGGAACAAACAATAAGTACTCTTTAAAAAGGTAAAAATGGTCTTTACAGTTTGATTTTTGGCAAAAGCGGTCCTTGTTTTTTGTTTGCTTTGCAAAAATAGTCTCAAAAGATTGCAAAAAAGGTCCTTAAACATTCTTGAAAAATACCAAAAAATGTTCCTTATGGGTTTCTAGTCACAAGTGTCCTAAGTTGGCAAGTTTTTTTCTAGACCCAAGTGACATTTGTGCGACCAAACTGATGTTTTTTGCTATACCAGTTTATCTTATTTAAAAAGTCAATCATGAGTTATATTTTTTTATTTGGTTATATATTTTTCGAATAAAAAAGTGAGGCATACCATTGAATTTTCTAATAAGATAACCTGGTTTAACAAAACATCACATTGATCGCACAAAATGTCACTTGATCTAGCAAAAAAACCTTACTAACTTTTAAACACATGTCAACTTTTTAATAAAGTCGCACAATCACAAAACTAAATTTGAAAAAAAAAAAATCACTAGAATGTGGATCAAAGTGAAGAAATACGATTAAAATTGAAAATTTCTCTAATTTTTAAGTTGGGTATATTAAACGGGAGATGATTTGCACGCTTAGGGTGTGTTTGTTTCATTAAGATGTTGTGGGTCTGAATCTGACTACCGCATCTTACTGGTAAGAGGTGGCTAGAAAGTCTAAATCTGAACGAATGAATGTTGTTTGTTTTTGTATAATTGTCCGAATGATTTTAAGTGCTCGTTTTTGCAATTTGTTTATTAAACCAACGCAATGCGATAATAAGTAACTTATGTAAATATGAAACAAGACTTTTTATCATAAATATAACATAGTTAATAAACAATCAAATATATTGTATAAAGTTTGCAAAACGAGTAAGAGGCAGTAAGACAAGTCTCCCACCTCTTACTGAGTAAGATGTTATATGTCTAACTGAGTCTTACTCAAAAGAAAAAAACAAACAACCAAAACGTTTGCCCACCTCTTACTGGTAAGAGTAAGAGGGCTAGTAAGACCTTTTTTTAAAAAACAAACACACCCTTAGGGGCCATTTAGTTGGTTAAAAATTTGTATTTTTTCAGGAAAACTTTCATATGAAAAAGGAAAAATTGAAAATCCGTTTAATTATATTTGTTTCCAACAATTATCAAGAAAGTGAAATTCTCATTCTTTAAACTTTAACGAAAAATTTGAAGAGCAAAATTTGAAGTGCCCATTTTACTCTTCTCATTTTTTTCATTCTCATTTTTTTATACGTCCGTTTTCGTCCGTTTTTACACGTTTTCATCCGTCTTCGTTTGTTTTTTAACGTTTTTATACGTTTTCGTCCGGTTTTCTACGTTTTCATCCGTTTCCGTCCGTTTTTATCCGTTTTATATGTTTTTGTACGTTTTTATACGTTTTCGTTTGTTTTTGTACGTTTTCGTCCGTTTTTATAAGCTTTTATATGTTTTCACCCGTTTTTGACCTCTTCGTCCGCTTTTCTACCTTTTTATACGTTTTCGTCCGTTTTTATACGTTTTCATCTGTTTTAGATCATTTTTATATGTCTTTACACGTTTCCATCTGTTTTTTTGCTTTTTTTTAAAACATTTTTGCATGTTTTCATACATTTTATCCTTTTTTTTATGCGTGTTTGTACATTCTTATACATTTTTGTTGACTTTTTATATACGTTTTTGTATATTTTTTACGTTTTCATACGTTTTTATCTGTCAAAAAACGTACAAAAATGTATAAAACATACAAGCATGTATAAAAACGTACAAAAAAAATACAATAACGGACAAAACTATATGAAAACGTACAAAAACAGATATAAACGTACAAAAACGATAAAAACGGATGAAAACGTATAAAGGTGTAAACAACGTACAAAACGGAGAAAAGATGATGAAACCGGATGATAATAAATTAAAAAGTATAAAAACGTGTATAAACGGTTGAAAACGTATAAAAATGGAAAAAACGAGTAAAAACAGATGAGAACGGACGAAAACATGTAAAACGGACGGAAACTGATGAAAACTTATAAAAACATCTAAAAGCATATAAAGAAGGACAAAAACGTATAAAAATGGACGAAAACGGATGAAAACGTATAAGAACGTATGAAAACATATAAAATGTACAAAAGCATGCAAAACATATAAAAACATACGAGAACGGATGAAAAAGTATAAAAACGTGTAAAAACGGATGAAAACATATAAAAATGAATAAAAACAAATGAAAACGTTTAAAAACGAAAAAAACATATGAAAACGTATAAAATCGTACAAAAACGTATGAAAACGTATAAAGATCAAATATGGATTATATAAAGAAAAATGATTGAAAAAAATTTCATCCGAATATTTTTTCACTTTTTTAGAAAGAAAAATACAATTGAATCTGTACAGGTTTAAAAAATTATAAAATATACTAACACCCAAAATAAAACGGGGTACAAAGCAAATTCTTACGGGACCCGTTTTCACTAAATTGGGCTACTGATTGGTGCTTTTATTAATTACAGGTAAACGGTACATAAGGAGCCCGTTTTTAGTTAAGCTGGCCTGCTATTGGTTGGTTCTTAAATTGCATCTGCACATTAAACCCAAATAGTAAGTTAGTGCATTATATGGCAACATCTCATTGGTTGAAGTGTGGTATGGGTTCGACTGTTCATCATCCGTTTGCCGTAATTACCCTGTGATAGAAGAAAATCGTGTTTTATTAGTTACCAACATGCTTTTACCAGCCTTCCACGTGCCATTACAATTTGTGGCTAGGATTGTTTGTGTTTTACACTTATTTTACCTTCTCTCAAACTTCAACCATGTTCCAGAAGTTCCAGAAGCCACCACACATAAAAAGCTGATTCTTCTCCTCAAACTTCATAGACTTGAAATCTCTTTTGATAATCAGATTTTCTCTAAATTTCTGGATCAGCAACAACAACTTCAAGGTAATTCTTCATCCTAATTTGATATACACAGTTACAATACATGTTACATACATGTACATCTATAGAAGTGTATACTTCTTGGTTTGTTGTTTTGTATCCTGCTTTTTGTTGACATAGATAGTGGCAAAGTGGTGGATGTGAAACATGTACTTAAGGTAGGAAAGGGTTCATATGGTTGTGGAAACATTGATCGGGATCCACGTAAAGCAAAACAATCAAAGCTTTCATAGTCTTTTTGTACCAGTGTAACCGACTTCTGAATTTTTTGAGTGAGTCTTAATCTTCAATCTTAATTTCAGGATTTTCGTTTTTATACACTAGAATTTAAGGGTTTTTTTGTGAACTGTAATTTGTGATGCGAGTTTCTAATTTTGTTACTTTATTTCATGAATTAAGGTGTACTATGATGTTTAGTATTTATGCATACCAAGTGTTTGTTTTTATGCGTCATTGAACAAAGATGCTTACTAATAGCGCATGGAATAAGGTATGATTATAAAGTTTATATCTTTTTTATTAATTTGATGGTCACACCTATGAAACTGTTTGATTAGGTTTACAAGGAGAAATTTGAAGCTGATTTGAAGAAGATTAAGAAGTTGCAAAGGTATAGGGATCAGATTGAGACATGTATTCAGTTAAGTGAAATCACGGATAAAAAGGTAGGACATGTTGTGTTATGTTTATTAATAAGTGTAATTCGTAGTAGTTTATATTTTTTTATGTTGTGTTCATTAATAAGTGTCACTACAAATGGTTTGAAACTTTGAATGTATTTTGTGTAAATGTGAAATCTTTCATGCAGCTTCGGTTAGTTGCGGGGTTGAAGGACATGCTTGGATGCCTACATTTGAAGAACTTCATATTGCTAATATCCTTCTTCTTGAACGTATTATTTTCTTGGGATCTGAGGTATTTATTTTAAAAAACTTGGTAATTTATTGGTGAAATTTTATAATTTATTTGTTAATTATGTGTACATATTATGCATGAATCAGTGGATTTGCAAGCTCAGGATCGTGCTCAAAGAATCGGGCAGAAGAAAAGTTAAACCGAAAGTTGTACTAGGAATGGAAAGTAAAAGTTTAGAATGGGAAAAAGGTAACTTTATTATACGTATTAATCTTATTGTAGTTATAGATGATGATGTATGCACACGTAAGTTGCCCGAGGATTCAACTTTTGCGCTAAGAGTACTTTAAAATTTAAACTTATTTTGTACATTATTGATACCAATTCAGGTCAATTACGTATTGGATATGATAATGCCTTTGAGTATTCTTTGAAAAACAAGTATTCAAATGTAAAACGTGTGATACAGGAATTTAAGGTGGAATCAGTTTGTTATTTATATCTTCTTTTTCTTGCAAGGCATGTTGTTTCTCTTGAACGACCAGTAGTGACTGAATCAGGCTTCGGGGAAGAATTTTCAGTTGTCACTCATAAACGACTTATGAACAATTGACGGAAGTCGTCAGTGAACTGTAAATCTTTTATCGTTAATGATTTTCAGGAGATAAGTTTGGATGGATTAGGGATGAAGATTTTTGTCGACAAACCCTTGCTGGTCTTAACCCTTTAAGTATTCCTTGGTGACGGTATGCTTTAACAATATATTTCTAATATATAGTTGCAGCTACCTGTTGTGAACTGAAAATAAAGATGAATTCCATCTTGCTAGACATGAATTCTACAACTAATTATTAATGCTTGATGTGCAGGAATGGTTCAGCGATACCACACTGAAGAAGAATATCAATTCATGGTCTCTTAAAGAAATATTCTAAAGAATTTGAAAGAGGTTGCCGAATTGAAGCATTCACTGATTTAGTGACAAGCAAAGACACGTGACAAAGGATGTGGGACACTCGCTGGTGGTCTCAACGTCATGCGTTTGATTAGCTAGCCTAGCACACCTGCAATTGGGTATGGTTTAAAAAAAAGTGCTTGCAAAATGGGAGAAAGGAGAAAATTGTATTTATATTTTATTTGGGTGGTCGGAAGGGTTAACGTCTCAGCTGAAAACATGCCTTTCCATACTCAGAACTGAGAATATGCTGAGAAGAAAATTAAGATGTAAAGTCTATTATTACATTGCAAGACTGTTTAAATTTATCATATCAACTCGATGCTTGCACTATTGTATCATATCATTGTGTAATGGATCTTTTAGCAATTGGTTTACCATATCTGATTCATGCTAATTTTCATTAACTTATTATAGTTCTTTGCGGTAGTATAAGTTAACGAAACCGAACTCAATCCAAGACAATAGTTGTGATCCCATCGTATAGAAACCCCGCAGCAACGCGCGGGTTTCACCACCTCGTTTTTATCTAAAAATCAATAGTTGGTGCATACTGCATAGATTACATATGTAATTGCACAATTCAATGATTGTCATGATTAACCTTTTGAATATAGATAAGGAAAAGGAAAATCAATACAAACATCTTATGAATATTTTGTAGATCATAAGCTTAAAACGATTATTGTTTTTACTTGGAAGCCTTAATAGCCCACTCTTTCGAATGTTGTAACTTGGTTTAATCCATTTCAAGTAATCTTTTAATATGATGGCAAATGTTGCTCAAGACTACTTCTGTAAAGTTTAATGTTCATATAATATACATCCAATTAGTTTATGTTAATAAATAAAAAATGTATTATTTAAAAAATTAGTAAAAATCACGCGCGTATGCGAGCATTATAACTAGTACGTAGTATTACTCTACATCAAAAGTTGAATTTTTGGTTGATTTTATTGTGAATATGAATTGTTACATTGGATTTTAATGTTAAGTTTTAAAACTAAAGTAAAAAACATCTATACCGTTTACATAAATTGTGATTTTAAACTTCGATATCTTAAATTCATCATTTATAAAATTAAAAAATAAAATAAAAAAGTACTTATGCATAATTGTCGAATAGAATTCAGGTTTGACTATATTTTACCCCTTTTATGTGTTTCAGATGCGATTCTTTGCAAAGTAAGAAAAATTAAAAAGGCTAGAAAGTCACTCACAATGTGACAAGTGTCCCCATTCACTCTCTCTTTTTTTTTCTTATTAAATTCGGTTAAAGGGTATTTTTGTCATTTTAACTCATTTTTTATATTCCACCCCAAATTTCAAACGCAAATAACTTTCAAACGATAAATTTTTACGAAAAAACCGATTTCACCATAATTTTTAAAATTCGATTCTCTTTAATTTTGTATAAATCTTGATAAATATTTCAAACTTTTTTTTACATGTCAAATAGTTCTTAATTTTCTTGATTTTTTTGGCATTTTCGGCCCTATTTTTTACCTTCATAAATGCCGAATCGTGAAAAACTTAAAACATGAAAGTTATAGATTTTTGTTCACTCTTTACCCAGAAATTTAAATCACTCAAATTCGATGTCATATGGGTAAGATATCACACGTTAAAGATAGTGTTTTACTTATATTTATTGCATACAAGGTGTTTGATGAAATATATAGCTAGGACCCGTTTTCACTAAATTGGGCTACTGATTGGTGCTTTTATTAATTACAGGTAAACGGTACATATGAACAGTGCGTTAGTGGACCATCTGGTAGTTTCTTATTGGTTGAGGTGTGGTTGGCTTGCGACTGTTCATGCCCCGTTTCCCGTAATTACACCGTAATAGCATCAATAGCGGTTTAATATTGACAACTCTTCATCCTCACATTATTCTCAAAGCTTCCACCCACCCACTCTTCTCAAAGCTTCCCTCCCACACATCATTTTTTTGACACTGCATCTTTTTCATATCTTTGATTTAAAGATGATGATATTATTCGATCAAAAAAAAAAAAAAAAAAAAAAGGCGGGTTTCTTATATCTGATGGGAGCAGAGGCGGCGGTGTAGCAAGGATTCCGGCGGGTGAAAGGCGGTATACACCCTAATAAAGCTGTTAATTGTCTCTTATCTCAAGGTTTAATCAGATCTTTGTTATTGTAAAGATTCAATCTTTACCAAAAAAAAAAAGATTCAATCTTTTTGTTTTGTTTATAAGTATTATATGTTTTACAGAAATTGAGTGCCTATTTAATAGTATTAGAGGTTTTGATTAGGGTTTATTCTTTTGTTATAGGAAATATGAAAGATGAGGAGTTGGAATTTGGTTGACAATGGGGAAACAATGGGAAAAAAGTTGTGTTTACCATACGTGGGTACGACTTTCTAAATTTGTTGAAGTTTTGATTTTTATTGTCAATCAAGATTAGGGTTGATCCTGTTTGTAATTGCGTTTTTATGAATTGGTTATTTTAAAATTTGGCCTTATGCTCAGTTGGGTATGGTTGAGTTGGTATGGGCTAACTATAGTTTTTACCTTTTTTTACATGTCAGGAAGCATTCATGTGGTCTGTCGCAGCCAACATGTTGTTTGAACGACTGCATCAAGTAGTGCTTTAAACGAGTATGTATAGTCCGGTAAGCTATTATACTCCCAGCAGTTGTTTACTTGGTTGAATGAATGAGGCCATGAGGGTTTGCATATAAAAAGTACAGTAAGTTGTTAAATTGGTCAAGTTTAGTGACAAGCCTTATAAATATGTGCCAAATCCATGTGTAGGAAGAACCCAACTATTAAAATCAGTTCTATCACTAATTTTACAACCCTATGAAACCTCTAGAATCTCTTGGAAATGAGATTTCAAATGAATGAGCAGTAAGCCAATTGTATTGCTATTAGCCTATAATTTTGTTGGAAACATTATTAGTTACTTTGATTTAACGGTTTATAACTGAACCGAAATTAATCGAAAACGGAACTTTGAATTTGATGTGAGTCATTTTGGTTCGAGTAAAAAAAGTTTTAAAACTGAACAATCTAAAAACTTGAGAAACCAAAATGATTAACACCCCTGGAATAAATATTAGTAATTGAGTATTTTGGAAGGGCTCGATTCTTTTTCTTTAAGTAACCTTGGAGTTCCTATTAAAACTACTATTTTCGCCAATGTTCTTGGAGATGCAATGAGCGGATCCGTCAGAGTCTTCTGCTATGTGTGGCATAACAGTCAGGTACCATCAATTCAATGAGTGAATTCGTCACAACCATTTTTTGTATTCCAAGTCTTACAAGTTCTCTTCCTTTTGTGATATGTGCGTTGTTCATGTTGTTGTTGTGCATTGCTGTAATAAAAACTAGAGTGGTAATGTTTAAGATTTTAAGATTTATTATTGGAGGGATAGAGGAGTAAAGTTGTTGGGGCTATCGTATTTTTTTTAAATTTGAGCTGTGCATTGCTATAGTGAAGGTTATCGCTGTGACATTATTCACATGCAACTGGGCTAGCAACCATAGATGTTTATATCATGGTTAGTGAACTTGACTTATATCTTAGCTTGATAATTTAAGTTTGGCAATTAACTTATTTGACCAATTTTACTTTCTTTAGCCCATAAAGAATGACTCGACTAAATATGTTTCAAATACCATAAAGAATGACCCGTTACTGTCAATAGTATTTTCCGTTGTTCTGGTCATGAAACATATCAAAATATGGCAATTCTTGATACAATTTAAAAAGCAATCACAACATCATATTTAAAAAAAAAAAAAAAAAAAAAAAAAAAAAAAAAAAAAAAAAAAAAAAAACGCCTATGTGCTTTTTTCAGTTTAAAAGTTATTTTAATACATTACACTGTGCGATTGCTTATACAAACCACGAATCTGTTATTTTGGGTGTCATAAGAGCTTAAGTGTTACCTGTAGTGGGATGCACCCTTCTCCAATGACTTTGAGTATTCACTTTCAATATTTATCTAAGGCTCTTCTAGCCACTTAACTTTAGATCGAAATTGAAAATCCAAATAGCCACTTAATTTTATTAGTTACTGATATACTATTGTTACTGTCAGGTCGTACCAAGCCAGCCAACAGTTCGAAGATGTAAAGGTTCACGTGACACGAAAGAAGACTAATTCTCACCATATCCAGCCAACATTAACGATGAGACCTTACACAACCACATTTCCCAGGTGTGTTTAGGTGTTTATTGCTAGGAATCCTATATTTTGTACCTTCGTTTCCATGTGTATAGTTTGAACCAGATAAGTAATCTCAAACATAATTCAAAGGCAAAAAAAAAAACGCTTTTGTTTCTGTCAGAGATAGCAAACTTTGTGTTTTGTTCATGAAAAGCCTAAATCTTTCGAAACATCATTTAGTATAAATGGGTGTTTCAATGTTTGTGGTCATGGGACATGTACTCAAATACATGTTCACTTGAACATCATTATTGTATGTTCTTTATGTACCTGACTTTTTAATTGTAACTTTTTGGTAATGATATTTTTGTTGTTATCCTAAATGATATAGTTGGAACATTGGGCGGAGGTAAATATGAGAACACTGATGTTTGTGTACCTGTAATCTTGGGTGGTGGAAGTAATGCATCTTATGTGGACCAAGCTCAGGTTATGCCAAAATCGCAACGACACCCTGCATCCGACGAAATGGTGAGTTGTGGACACACACACCACTCTGCTTATTATGCTATCCTTTTGCATTCAAAGTAACAAGTGCAGCACCTAGAAACTTTCTCTGAAAATAGATCTAGATAAGGTTCCAAACGGATGACATGAATAACGATTATTGTTTTGATTTTTATTAGGTAATGATCCTGCGGTGCAAAAACCTAAGAGGTAGACCATTAGCAGCTCAAAAGAAAGCTCCTGCTAAGAACAAAGTAAGAAACGAAACTCTATCTTTGTTAATTTTAATGATGCAAATTTGACTGATCATGGCCCTTTTTTTTTTTTTTTTTTTTTAAATTTATGATGGGTGTGAGTAAATTTTAGTTTTGATCAGCTCCGTACTCAATTTTTGTTGTGCAATTTGTGCAACTTTTTTCCGATTTTATGTTAGACAATTAATTGTGATTCTCAGGTGTGTTATGGAACAACTTATGTTAACGTTGACCTGCTGAAAGGCGTATGATCGACAAAGAGGCTATTAGCACATTCTTTTCCAGATGGGCAGAAAAAGATAGTATCACGAAAACATGCCATTTTTAGAAGGTTGTTGGCCCGAATGGGAATGGGATTTTGCTTCCAGATGCGAATGTAGAGATTTATGCCTGAACCACCTCACTGGTGAGCTCTTCTCCTTTTGCTTTCTTGAAGTTATGTTCAACAAAGAACTGTACAACTGTTTCTTAAGGGCGTTTGGATCATGTGTTTGAATTATCGCTCTCATACTAAATCCAACATAATTACCTATCTAATAATTTAGTCTAAGTACGTTGAAACACTGTCTACTATAGCATGTTATGTTATAGCATGTTGATTTAGCTATGCTAACTTATAATTATGGTACTTTGTATATGTATTCCAAAGCTTATAAGACTGAATTAATGATCATAATCAGAGTCATCTTTTATTGGTTTTGCATGAAATCCGAAGGTATAAATAATAGACTTATGTGATATTTCATCCATTCATAACATTACATAGTGTAAATGTAATATCTCAAATCTTTTTTCATCAAATTCATTTTAGGATGCGTTCAAAGTGACCGGCAAAATTTAAACCCCGTCAACTGTGGACAAATCGACTTCTGCGAGTCTTGGGGAAACGGAAGGTGGATACGGTTTGCTACCCATTTATGATTCTATGTATTTCGACATGGACGTTCAGAACAACAGCAAAGTCGGCAAGCTATGTTACGCTAAAAGTACAGAACTTCAGCCAAGTCAGCGTACTACTAGAGTATTTTCTTTTGAATTTTATAGCATTCTTTTGTTAACGTTCAAAAGTGTACCAAAGAACCTATATGTGGAAAGTATAGCGATTCTTATGGCAATTTGGGTGATAAGTTGTTCTCTTTTGCTTTTTATTATGTTGATTTTATTTGAGCAAAAAATCTATTCTGCTGATGTGTTGAATGGTGTTTGGTTCATAACATTTCTACCTGTTTTGCAAAGGGATTTGGTTGAAATACAATGTTCACTTTTTGTACAGCAACAATTTGTTTTTGCTGAACTACATACAATGCAAGCATTGTTTGACAAGTATGAATCTTATTAGTCTTTAAAAAGCTTACTAAGTCATCATTTATAAGTTTTTACAATGATGCTGCTCCGCAGCAACGCGCGGGCAATCATGCTCGTTATTGACTATTCTTCAAAGAAGAAAACCCAATAATTTCTTTAAGAATTTAGTGAAAAGAAAGAAAAATTTTCATCAAAATCAAAATGGCCCATTAATTTGTTTATTTGCACACTTGTAAAAAACCTGAAAACAAGATAAGGTTACTGTACAGATTTTTGATGTATGTCCCAATCAATTAGTCGACATGCCCGAATTAATAATCGGGATGGCCGAGAATGATAGATTGCAAAAGAATCATAGATGCCGTATCGAGATTTGCGCTATGATCCCATAACATATGGCCCACATTGCAAATATCACGTTTACACACTCTCACTGGGTCAAAACTAAATTATTGTTTTTCTCTACCTACCCTCGATATTTCCTTAACTTAACAAACAAATCCAGGTAACACACTTCATAATTTTCATCCATTCATCGTTTTTCAGGTACCCTTTTAAATTTCATATCCGGGATTTTTTTTTTCTTTGAAAAAAGACCAAGAATTTGTGTTGGAATTTGAGTTTGTTTGGTTAGCTGTTTGTTTATGATCTTTATGTGTTGCAAGATGGATCTTGGTAGTTATTTGTTATATTTTAAATTGTGATTATTGTGTCTTGTGAATGTGTAGTATAGCTATATTAGCTAACTAGGTTGTTAGAGTTATTATAAGTTGGAATTGTGATCATTAGACTTATGTTATTACTGTCAAATATAAGGAGGGCCTTTGGAGAAAATGGTCTGGGTTCAATCTCAACTCCTGGCTAATTAGGTCAATGAGAACAGGTGATCATGCCTGGGGCCGGGTCCTTGGGGAAGGGTCCGGTTGGCATCAAAAGATGCATGGGATCGGGGTGCTTCCACCGATTTACACCTTTTGGAGGTTGTTTAAAGCGTCAGCTTCATTATGTAGGTGTTTGATTCTGAATCAGATAATTCGACAGAACGGAGTGTTTGGGTCTGTTTTGCAGTATTTGAACTTGTGATAGTAAAAAATTGAGATAATAAGGGGTTGTTTGGGATTTGCTTATTTGACACTGTTTATCTGCAGGTGCGATTGTTGCAAACTTGCCGGCTTATTGTCAAGTGCTTACTTACTCTATAAGAAGCAGATAAGCAGTTTCATCCAAATTGCTTATCTTTTTTCGAAAAAAAAGAAGAAGCGGAAGTACTTAAAAAGCAATCCAAAACATCCCATTAGTAGTTTGGGAATTACAAGTTAATGACCCTTATTTTTCATATTAAGTTAGTCAAACACTATAACTGATTGTCTGTGATTGGAAAAATGCAATGTGAAACATCCCTTATATGAGTTTTGGTAAGCTATTCTGTTCTGAAGTAAATAAGAATCTTTATGCAGGTTTTCCTATACTCTTTGGATCGACAAGCATTGAAGAACTTTGTGATGACGCGCAAGCAGGAGATTTTGTTTGGTTCTGGAGCTTGTGTAGCAATTACAGTTCTGTTATCATTAAAGTTGGTACATGATCATCTTACTCACTGGAAGAAACCAAAAGAACAAAAGGCTATTCTAGTGATTATACTGATGGCACCCATCTACGCTCTTGACTCGTATGTTGGATTACTCGATATACGTGGTAGTGAGACCTTTTTTTTGTTCTTAGACTCCATCAAAGAATGCTATGAGGGTTTGGTGAGAATTCTCATGACCCTACGTTTTGTGATTTCAAATGTTGGGCGTAATTCTATTTAGAATTTAATTGTTATTTTGGTTAAATGTAGGTGATGGCTAAGTTCTTGGCTTTGTTGTACACTTACTTGAATATATCGATAACCAAGAACATTGTCCCTGATGAGATAAAAGGAAGAGAAATTCACCATTCGTTCCCCATGACTCTCTTCCAAGTAATGTTACTTTCTTTATCTGTTTTTCATTTATGACGCAACAGCATGGCACATAAAGTCATAAACACTCCCTATAGAAATTAACGGTATTCATTTAGACATATTTACTTTTGAATGAGTCGATTCAGGTTATGTTATATCTCTTATGGGTCAAAAGGTAAACCTGACCTGACCTAAAAAAAAATTCTTCCTATTTTTCACCTATAATAGACTCCGGACAAACTTGGTGTTATGTCTTTTACACTAAAATTTACAATAATAGGAAACAAAAATAAAAATAAAACTCTTTAAAATTGGCGAATTATGGTATATTGAGATATTCCAATGGCTGGTCTGGGTGCCCGACATGTATTCTGTTAATGCTTCCATGTTAATGTTTATAGGTCATTTTATTGATATACATGATGATTGAATGCAGCCTCATTCTGTTCGTTTGAACCATCAAAACCTGAAGCTCCTCAAGTACTGGACATGGCAGTTTGTAGTAATTCGCCCAGTATGCTCCGTCTTAATGATAGTTCTACAACTCCTTGAGATATATCCTGATTGGCTTAGCTGGACATTCACTATGATCTTGAATGTGTCTGTTTCTTTGGCATTATATGCTCTCGTTGTTTTTTACCATGTATTTGCTAAAGAATTGGCACCACATAAGCCTCTTGCAAAGTTCTTATGTGTCAAAGGGATTGTCTTCTTCTGTTTTTGGCAGGTATGACTCTCATGTTATGTACAAGTTTTACTCTATTCTTGTTGCAAACTTTGACCATTTTTTAAAAGAAAAACTTATTTGGCAAGAGATAGGTAGTCTGTAATTCACATAATAAGTTTGAAAATTTGGGGTTCCTCTTGGTATAAATACAAATTTATGACGTTTTGCTGAAACCAATTTGTAATGTTGCCATTTTAACGAATTTTCCCTTATTTATCTGTTACTTGCTTTAATAATCAAAATTGTCCGAACTCTCAGCGCTATCAAAAGTGATTATTATAGCTTCAAGTAGCAAAAGCATATTCAAACACTATCTTCTACTCCATATTAGTTACTATAGTTTGAGTATTATTATTCCATGTCAAATAATCACTTTCAAATTTACATTTTAACATTCTTAAAATTTTGGGTGACTTGAACTTAACTTTGAGTAAAATTAGTTCAGTTTTATTTTGAACCTCGAACTCTCGGTTTATGCAATCCATGTTCTTTGTAGCATTTGCAATAATATTATATTGTTATGTATGCTTATTTTCAGGGAATTGTACTCAGTGGTTTGGTGGCAGTGGGCATAATTACATCAGATCATTTTTGGCTGGACGTGTCACATATCCAACAAGCATTGCAAAACGCATTGGTGATTGTGGAGATGGTGTTTTTCGCAGGCTTTCAGATGTATGCATACACTGCTGCACCATACAAGATTGATGAGGTGAAAGAAAAGAAGAAAGAGTGATTGAAATAACGTTGATCAAGATAACTATTTTTGGTCGCTACAAGTTACCATTATCATTATTATCATGCATGAGCTTAAAGACAAATATATATAAATATATTTGTAATGAGAATAATGACTGATTCCCTCTTAAAGGGCTTGTATTTGGATATCTAAGGGTATGATAGATATTGAATGAAGAGTGCCTTATGGTATTTTTTTTTATCGATTGTTTGATGGTGCTATGCTGCTATGTGATTCAACCAAAAGTGGTGGTAAGATAGAATTCGACTGGTGACAAGTAAAAACACGTGAGAATCTTAAACTGTATTGCTTCCTATCTCGACTTTCTTCTCTTGCTTAGGTAAACTGAGATAATTTGGTAAACTGAAAATGCATTCTGACCAACCATATGTCATAATTTTCGTATGCAAAGAAGGAAGTTGACTTGTACTATACCACTGTACTTCACCACACCACCAATCTTTCATAACAATGTTTTGTGTTATAGGACCTTGGTGGTGTACAAAGTAAAAAATGATATTTGTACAAATTGACTTCTATTGAACAAGGCTTCAAATGTTGTTTGTTAGACTCAAGCTTTGGACAAGAACCAAAAGAAAGAAGAGAATGGTATTTGTTGAACCCAGCCAAACCCAAAACTTCGGAGCAAAACCAAAAGAGGCATGTACTCTAACCCAAACCAGCTAAAATAAGCTATTTCTGACTCTTATTAACCAAACTTTCAATTTTAGAAGGCGTTTTGATAAGCTTTTGAGAGAACTTTTTTTTTTTTTTTTTTTTTTTTTTTTTTTTTGAGCAAAGCTTTTGAAAGAACTTATGCATTAAGAAACATTACTTTAAAAAGTGTTTTTAAAACACATTTATAATTTTTGAAGAAGTTACGCCAATAATGGAAAAAAAAAGAAAAGTTGTTCTTCTTTTTTTTTGGGTAAAAGGGATCAAGGCCCCGGTAAAATAAAGAAAAGTTGTTCTGATAAACACATATTACCAAAGAGTTATGGCCTAGGGCATCCGTGAGAAAGTTAAGTGGCCACGTTCATGTCTCGTCATAAACGCAATTTATTTTGAAAACATAACAAACACATAAAAAGACTCAGCCACCCCGTTAAGCTCAACTTTGAGCTAAACCTAATTCAAAAAAGACTTTGTTAAACATTTCTCTAACAGTTTGTTTAAGAAGTAAAAAAGTGTATTCTAACGCCTTGGTTTTTGAAATCTTTCTTGAAATTATCTTTGCATTGCTAAAAAAGAGTAATTATCGCATACATCTGAGTCAAAAACACGTCTCGCTAAATGAACGACCATTTACTTAAAGTGACCATTTTAACTTTTACCGATACCAGTCAAACAAACACTGTAAAAAAATGCAACATAACGAAGATAGCTTTTTTTTTTTCTTCACTTTTTCCTTAACAAACATACAGTACACAAAACATCCATTTATATTCATTATGAATTTCCCCCAATTTTGTTAAACCCCATTTCATTTCATATATCACCATGACAACAACAACAATAATCCCACAAATATTCACCAAAATCACAGATTACAAAACACCCACAACTTTTATAACAAAACCACAAAAACCCACAAATTATTTCACTAGGAACTACTTATGCTGTTATCACCAACAAGGGTTTAGTACTAATAATAATTTGATATTTATAAAGGGTAAAAATGGGTTTAATGAAAAGATAATTAAGAAAAATAAAAGGGTGGTTTTTGTTAAGGCTGGTAACCTTGGTGGTGGAGATGATGGTGGTACAAGGAGGATATTGGGGAATGTTGCATTGGCTATTGGGTTGACTTATCTTTCGTTGACTGGTCAACTTGGTTGGATACTTGATACTATTGTTAACATTTGGGTATGTGTTACTTTGTTTGTTGCGTTATGAATAGACCCGCCGTGTTTGGCAAAAGTAGCGGTAGCTGTTAGATGTAGATATGCTTGTTAAGTAGTTTTGAATGCTGAAGCAAACTACTTGTGATTATGTGTGTTTATCGCGTTGTGATAGATGGCATTTTGGGATTGTTTTATAACACTGCTTTACGGCTCACCTAGTTTTAAGTATCTGAAAAATAAGCAGACAAGCCATTGAATAAGCAATCCCAAGTATCGGTTAGCTGTTTTAAGTGTTTGAAGTTAGCAAACCACTGAGTTGATGCTGAAATGAGAGGCTTTGAGTAACCATATTGGAGGTCCTTTATTAAACTGTGTATATGATTATGAAAGTTTTACCCCTCGAATTCATGGATAAGTAGAATTTGTGAAGACTCAAAAAACAGATATCTGATTATTGTATTTTGTGACATCATAAGCTAATCCAGGTGCCATTCCTTGTGTTGCATGATGCATCTTACAGCTTTTTAAAATAGCTTAAATTTAACTATCGTCACAAAAATGTGTGCGGTCTCAAGTTCAATTCGTGCTTAGTGCAAACAACCTGATGTGGCCACACCAACCTTCCCAAAACCCCGGTTTGTGTCTGTGGCGCTGTGTGCTAAAATCCCGTGGATTAGCCGGCTAAAAGGTTGGAAACCATGGTTACCCCAAAAAAATGTAGCATAATTTTTTTTATAAGGGGGCGATTAGGATTGTTTTGGATTATGGAATAAGCTCATCGTTAGTGTTATATAATCTACTGTCTAACTGATTATCAGAAACCTATCAAATTGCCTCCATCCAAATACTCAAAACTGATTATTATGGATATGAAGTTAATGCAAGAGTTGCAATTTTTTAATTTCAATTTTTGGTTATTGAACGAGTTGATATTTCATTTTTTTTAATTTTTTTGTGTTTTAGTACATCTTAATATTGTATAAAGAAGGTTGAGTCTTTTGTAAGAAGCAAAATGCTTATTTGAATAACTAGAGTAGAAGTTGCCTATTCAAACCGCTTATCTTATTGTGATTATTTATATAAGCAAACTTAAACATTATCTTCCGCATTGCGTCTTGTTATAGCGGATTATCTGCTTATGCTTATAAGGAGTGTTTGGGATTGCTTTATGAAATAAATTACGCGAATATGGAATAGTCAGATTATTAGTTTTACTGTCAAACTGATTGACGGAACCTATTAGAATACCTCCATCGAAATGCTCAAAACTGATTATTTGGGATATAAAAACTATACAAATGAGTTGCACTTATAGTATTTAGTTAGGGTATAAATCAATATTTGAATTAGATTATAAGCATCTGTATAAACTTTGACGTTGAATTATCAGTGCTCAAGTTCATGGATAATGTTTTTTCTTAGTAATTCCAATATTCCAATTTGTTGTGTTTTTAATGGCAGCTTTTTGTGGTGATTGTTCCAATTGTTGGTTTGGGGGCTCTTATTTGGTGGGCAAGCCGAGATATGATTGAAATTAGAGTAAGTTTGGTTCAAAATTATCTTTGTATATAGTTTTCTCATTTAAATCCTTATTAAGCATTACTTAAATGACCCCCCTAAAATTGTTGGCCATTCTCACAATCTTTTCGTGTAAAAGCTGAAATACAATCTGAAATGTATACTTCAATTGATTGAGAAACCATTTTTTTTTCCGATTTATCATGTAACAAGAAGTCTATAACCGTCACCTTCAAATACAGTAGCATATATACTAAATCACGTCGTTGGCCACTCATTAAAGGGTGGTATTAGACTATTAGTTCATTACGAGAGTATCTGTATTGCCATATTTGAAGTAATATATTTTGATTTCTGTGCAGTGTCGGAATTGTGAAAATGAATTTGAGGTTTTTAAGTAAGAAGCTCATCCGATTCTTATGCTCTCAATTTTGAAGCTTGTACGAAATCTTGCTTCTAATTTGGTCTTTGTATCGTTTGTTGCAGATCTATGTTAAATGATGAGCCACAGTTGTGCCCTTATTGTAATCAACCGTTTTCAGGTAACAAAAATGCAATGTTTGACTAGACATGTAGTTTAATAAAGTTATAATAGTCTTTGACAAATAATCAAATACCCTAAATATACTTAGGAAGACACAGTTGAGAAATCTTGTGACCTGTAGTTATTGTCAATAATATATAAGGATAGCAGCTAATTGCAATTGTGGCAAAATCTTTGTGTTTACTGACTACATATTGGATTTAGTGGTGGGAGATCAGTTTGTAAGGGACCGGTCGAAATCCTCCAAGGAATCTACACCATTTGATGAAGCATTTAACGACTTATTTTCTCGATCAAAACAAGGTACACAAATCTGCAGAAAAGTATTTGTTATCAGTTTTTGAAAGTCAGAAAGTGCTTATTAATAATAATCTGAACTTTATATGATGCATTGAGGTTCTGACTCGTGGTTTCTGCAGGGAAAGCTTCATCTAGAGCTGTTATTGATGTTGAAGCCGAGGTTAAGGACGTCGAATGAATATACATATCACAACTCCTGTTTTGTTAAGTTATAGATGTATAGATTTATATTATTTGTTGTAAAACAACATAAGTAGTTCTGTGTTGCTAATACCCAAGCAAATGTATCAGGTTACATGCAGCCTCTTGTAATGTTATTCATTACTACGTATTATTTATTATGTTGTATCAAATCATGTGTTCTTTCAGAGAACTTGTATGGCTTTAGCTAATGATGCTGAAGCTGAGGTTAAGGATACATACCATAACTCTTGTTTTTGTTAAGACGATGTAATGGTCACCAAACCCACCACTTTCACGTCAACTTACATAATCATTCAACACACCACAAAACCCATCACCAAACAAGCATAGTAGTGAGCACCTCAAGTCCCACACCTGATCGGTTCTCAAACAGAAAGTATGCACAGTAACTAAACAAACAATCACACACAATGTTTCTTGGAATAAGCTCTCCAATTAATCAGAAAATTATTTGCTTACAAAAACTGATATTGAATACATTAATGACAAACCACAGCTCGGTTTGTATATATAGGGAATAGAACATGCTTTCCTAATCCTACTACAATTCTAATAAAGCAAGATAGTCCTTAACAAATAAGGAGTCCTAATTAGACTAGAATTGCAAACTTCCATATGCTTGGAAACTGTTTTGTCTTCCATCTGCTCGGATCTTTGGACTGCACATTAAGCTCGTGACTTTTGAACTACTCATTAGCTCGAGTAGAACATTAGACCAACATTCACCCCCCTAATTTCTGACTCGAGATAGGTAGGTCTTCAACTCCAAGTAACTCTTGCACCTCCTTGAACTTAATCCTTGCGAGAGCTTTCGTCAGAATATCAGCACGTTGCAAATCACCTCTTACAAACTCAACTTGTACTTGGCCTCTTTCAACACATTCTCGGATAAAATGATAACGTGTGTTTATATGCTTGCTTCTCCCGTGAAAGACTGGATTTTTCATAAGTGCAATAGCCGATTTGTTTTCTACAAATAAGACCACCACTTTCTCTTCCATTCCGGTTATTTCACTCAACAACCCACGTAACCATATCCCTTGACACGCGGCTGAAGTTGCAGCCATGAACTCGGCTTCACAAGACGATAGAGCCACCGTGTTTTGCTTTTGTGAGCACCAAGTGATAGGTGATTTACCTAGATAAAATACATGCCCAGTTGTGCTTCGACCATCATCTTGGTCCATAGCAAAACTACTATCACTAAACCCCACTAACTCCTTGGTTTTCTCATGGTTGTATCGTATTCCAAAATTCAAACTACCTTGGATATACCTTAGTATTTGTTTCACAGCTGCCATATGTGATTCTTTTGGTTCTTGCATATAACGACTAACCAAACCAACCGAATAAGATAAATCAGGTCGAGTGTGTAGTAAGTACCTTAGACAACCAACTCGTCGCCTATATAATGTTGCATCAACTGGTTTTCCTTCCTTGTCCATGCTTAACTTCATTCCAGGTTCTAATGGACATTGAGTAGGATTCGCTTCATGCATCCCAGCATCTTTCAAGATCTTCTTTGCATTGCTTTCTTGACTTATTGAGATACTCGAATCCTCTTGCTTTACTTCACTGTTTCGTGCTATGGATGGTGGAGAAATTGGTCCACATAGGTCGGTATGTATCAGTTGAAGAGGATGTGTTGCCTTAAATTTTGCAGCTTTAGGAAATGCCTTCTTGGTTTGTTTTCCTACCAAACAAGATTCACACAACTTGTTCTCTTGATGAATTATTGGCAACTTTTCAACCATGCCCTTCCTTGCCATTAATTCCATCGTCTCGAAATTAATGTGACCCATCCTAGCATGCCATAACCAAGCATCATCTTCCATCTTTGCTTTGAGACACACCGGACTTCCAACTTGGAGCTTAATCTTATAAAGTCTATTACTTGTTCTAGGAACCTTCATCAGAAGCTTGCCATCTGAGTCACGCATAGTAAGAAGGTTACCTTTCATACGAATGTCACATCCGCCTTCGGTAGCTTGCCCAAGACTAATTATGTTGCTTTTTAGCTCGGGTAGGTAATAGACTCCAGTGATTAACCGTTGCTCTCCCGTTTTCCCTTCAATGATTACCGAACCCTTTCCTTTTATCTCGATGTAGGAGTTATCACCAAACTTCACTCTGCTGGAGATATTCTCATTCAACTCCGAAAAGTATTCTCGGATCCCCGTCATGTGATTACTTGCTCCATTATCCAAATACCAAGTGTCTTCCTCGTTTGGCTTAGTATTCAATTGGTTTGGGATAATCTTTTCTTCATTCAAGAAAACTACTTCTTGAACGCTTTTCATCATAAAAAGTGTCGGGTCATCATCATCCTCCGTTTGCAAAAGGTTTGATTCATGCTTTTGCTTCTGTTCACTTCGTTCAGGGCAGTTAGAAGCAAAGTGACCATATTCATCACATCTGAAGCATTGAATCTTTGAAAGATCTCGACTTTTGTTCTTCTTTTGCTCCGTATTGCTCCCGGAGTTGTTACGGTTGTGGTTATTAGCTTGACCACTATCATGAGATTTGTTTTGAGAAGAAAAGTTTTGACCTTTACCGTTGCCACCAGAGGAATTCCTTCCTCGACCTTTCTTATCATATCTTTCAGCCCTTCCGAACATCAACATGCCTTGATCTTCAGAAGTGGTGTCAACACCCTTCATTCTTCCTTCAAAAGCTTTCAACCTTCCAATTGCTTCTTGAAAAGACATAGTATTCAAGTCAGCAAATTGTTCTATTGAGGCAACAATTGCAACATACCTATCCGGAACGGATGCAAGTAGCTTCTTAACAAGTTTCTTGTCTTCATAAATTGTTCCCAAGCTATTGACTTCAGTTACAATTTTGCCCAACCTAGCCGCAAAGTCATCGATTGATTCGTTGACTTTCATCTTTAAAGATTCGAATTCCGTCTCCAAGGTTTGCAACCTTGCGTCTCGAACCCGTTCAACACCCACATACCTGGTCTTCAAAGCTCCCCAGATTTCTTTGGCTGTGTTGAATTGTGAAACTTGAAAAACAAGTTCTTCTGGAATCGCCTGGAAAAGTAACGCAACCGCCATGTGATCTTGCTTAGCAACTACTTGTGTTCCTTCCCCTGGTTCCAATGCATCGAGTATTCCATGGACTCGGAATACCGCTTTAACTCTTATTGCCCATATGTTATAGTTCGTGCTTGTTAACATTGGACATTGAAGAGCCGTTTTAGTATGTTCAATAGGTGGTTGACTCGACTCGCCTTGCACCATCCTTCTTGAACGCCTTTTGTAAGTTACCAGTGTAGTTGGATTATCTTCCAGCCCTAGAACAAGCTTGTTTTACTTCTTGCCTAAGTAAACCAAGTGTAAAGTTTGAAACTTTATCGACTTCTTGGAAACCCTTTAGTCGACTTGAGTTCGACTGACTTGGAAACCCTTTAGTCGACTTGTGTTTTAGTGATCTTGGAACCCTTTAGTCGACTTGTATGGAAACCCTTCTGTGATCGACCACTCTTGGAACCCTTGTGATCGACTACTCTTGGAACCCTTGTTGATCGACTTCTGCTTGGAACCTTGTGATCGACTTCTGCTTGAATAACCTGGTGATCGACTTCTGCTTCAATAACCTGGTGATCGACTTCTGCTTCAATAACCTGGTGATCGACTTTTGCTTCAATAACCTGGTGATCGACTTCTGCTTCAATAACCTAGCTCTTGATACCAATTCAAGTCCCACACCTGATCGGTTCTCAAACAGAAAGTATGCACAGTAACTAAACAAACAATCACACACAATGTTTCTTGGAATAAGCTCTCCAATTAATCAGAAAATTATTTGCTTACAAAAACTGATATTGAATACATTAATGACAAACCACAGCTCGGTTTGTATATATAGGGAATAGAACATGCTTTCCTAATCCTACTACAATTCTAATAAAGCAAGATAGTCCTTAACAAATAAGGAGTCCTAATTAGACTAGAATTGCAAACTTCCATATGCTTGGAAACTGTTTTGTCTTCCATCTGCTCGGATCTTTGGACTGCACATTAAGCTCGTGACTTTTGAACTACTCATTAGCTCGAGTAGAACATTAGACCAACAAGCCCGCGCGTTGTGACGAAGCCAATTTAAGCTTAACTTAGTTCCATTATATGTCATAATATTTGTTCTTGGATTATCGTATGTTGCTGGACATTACAAAGAAATATACTATCAAAGTGCCATACAAAGTGTCAAAAAAACAAATACCCACTTAACATATTGTTCTTAAACATACAATGTCGCAACATACCCTACAAGGCCGTTCGATGGATTTTGGGTAATGTTTAGTAAAAAAAATTGGGCCTCTTAAACACAAATACTTTAAATACTAGTATAAATTTTTTAAAATTGATAAAGTTTAAACATGTGAAAACAATATATAAAAAAGAAACTAATAGATAATTAGTGAATCACTTTAACAAATAGCTATATATAGCTTAACTTATTTTTTGAAATATGAATTTCTCTTTGCATTCTTTGAAGCAAAGTTGTTGATTAAAGCTTCATAATCAACGCTTTTTAATAGTCCGTTCTCGATTGCTATTAATGTCAATCCATTGAGTCTCTTGTGACATCGTGGACCTCAAGTAAGAATACTGTTAAATTGTTAATTTTTAAAAAGTGCAACAATTAATCATTAATGCGTTTTTCACATTTTCTTGTCATCTTATGCATAGATCTAAATAGAAAAAAAAATGCCTCTACTTCAAGGGGAAAAAACCGAAAACGATCCATACAAATATACAATTAATAGACTAATGTTTAAAAGTTGCAAACTTTGACAATAAGGTTACTACTGCAATGCTTTAGAAATATAAATCATAGGCCAATACCTTATACCTACTTAACTTGCGAAGAAAAAAAGAAGTATAAAAGAATTAATAGAAAAAGATACCTGCAGTCACTTGACGATTTGGGAGATCGATATGTCAGTTTGTGTATTCCAATAAGGCAATGAATAAAAAACGAATAAAGACCTTGATTTTATAGCAATTGTCTTTGGACTTGAACGAGAATTGGACCTATATCCTTAGGGCCTGTTTGGTTTGTATGTGGGTTTAGGATTTGGATTTAAATTTGAATTTGAATTTGATGTAAGAATTTGAATTTGATGTAAGAAAGAGAGAAAATATATTATAAAATAGATAGTTTATTATTTTAGTTATGTATATAAATCTTTATATATAATAAATGAAAAGTTTTTTGAATGCCATCTACCCTTCATTCTGACGTCATATTTGACGTCATATTACCACGGTGTCTGATTCTCACGGCATCTCAATTCTCTAATACAACCGTTTTCTAAATTTCAGCTAACATTCAATCAATTTATTTTTAATAGAAAGTTTCAACTAAGATTAGACCCATTTACTCTAATCTTCTTTCAGATCTCAAACTTCAAATTTATTGGGTCCGATCGAACTTCACTAATATTTGGAAATTATGTGGTCTGTATCATCTTGCATCTCCTTCTCGATCTTTTAATAAGTAGGTTGTATTTTTCTTATAGCAAATATTTCAAGGCTTTTATCTTATGTCTTATTTTACCCATTTATTTATCCGAACTCCGAAGTATGGTTAAATTCACCTAACTGATTTTGTTATAAGCCCATTTTGTTTTTATCAGATTTTTATAGGTTCATCATGGTTATTAGAGGTGTGTATATAAAAGAAAATTTATTTGAATCTCAAATGATTCCTAGATTATCACAGCTTTAACAGGATCTGTATTTTTTTATTTTTTTTTTTATTTCCACAATTGTGAGGTATGTGGTTATGACGGTATAGTGTTTTTTTTTATGAATTCTACATGTGAGCTAACTCTTCTTAATCAGTTACTCGTTATGTTGAGCAATGTGTTCTATTTTTCAATACCCACCAAGTGTTTGTAAATATGTCTCACTCAATTAAGCACTTTCGGTAACAAGACACTACTAATCTGATGCATTAGTACGGACGTTTTTAAAATTTACATATTGAAATGTGTTTACTTCTGTCCACGTTTAATTGAAGTGTTTGGCCTGAAAGTGCTACGGTGTTGTCTTAAGATACTGCCCGGTAACAGAATGCTTTAATACTCTTCAATGTTGATTTTTAGAACCAGAATTGCATGGTATGTTGTCTTAATACACACTCTGAATCACCACCAGTTTATATATCTTCGGCGTTCCTGTTTTGATTTTCATTTGCCGTGTCATCAAGGCAAAATGTTAGACATTGTTTATGTTTATACTATGAATGATCCAAGTATAAAGTTATATGTGCTTTTCAATTTTATGCATCAGTTGGGATGCTTTCTAAGTTGACATATTGAAATATGTTTACTTTTGTTAACGTTTCTTTGAAGTGTTTGGTCGCAAAATGTAAATAATGATGTATCTTACAACCAACTATAGCTCACTATGTACTTAGATTAAACTACGAATGTAAGGACTTTATAACTCTAATTCGAGCTCCAAAATATGTCTTGAAATTTGTACAGCTTTTAGCTTATTTGTTTAAATCTATAAGTGAATGGATAGTTTTTAGGTATTGTTATTTATTATGGATTTTTGTTTATGATTGGTCTTATAATATGCTACCTTTTCTAAGTTTGGATTGATATTGAATGACTTGTGTTGTCTTAATATCTCATCCGTTTGAGAGAAGATGGCTACAATGATCTATTTGCTAATCTTTATTCGTATTAATATTTTGACACATTCTATTGTTTTTAGAAGTACGTTGTGTTTTGACCCGTTAATCGACCGTCACTCTTTTCATTTCTTTTTTGCCAACTCTTTCTCCTATGCACTAGATATATATATAAAGATATATATTATACCTCATTATGGTTTGTTGTGATTCACTCATATATGGTTCCTTATTGGAATGAAAGGTTTACAGGTCCTAAATTTGTCGTTGGTATCCTTATTATTGATACACTCTACTACAAATTAATACTTATTCATCACAATCTCAAATTTAAACAGGTATGCTTCAATTATGTTTTCTATTTAAATGATTATGCTAATCCGTTTATTTGAAGCCTATATTACAAAAAGTACGATATGCAATCAACATTGTTCTGTTATAACTTATTTAAATGATTATGCTAATCCGTTGTTACATTACAAATTCTTTCATGGCATAGTGGATACACCATCGTTGACGCAGATTACATTGGTGCAGTTCTTACTTACGTTGGTGCAGTTCTTAGAAGTTTGTGTCACTTTCGTTGGGTATTCTCTCATAATTTGTTTTGGTGCATCAGTGCGTGTGTTTGGAGTGCATCAGTGGGTGTGTTTGGAGTTGCTTATTTAGAACTACTTCATACAAAATGTAAGAATTTAGAATGTTGTTTTAATTGCATCATTAAGGACAATAGCACACAGATATCTAACTCGTCATTAGAGCTGGCAATTTCCGACACGAACCTGTTAACACGACACGACACGACCTGCTCTTAACAGGTTTCGTGTCGGGTCTTAACAGGTTTCGTGTCTTAACAGGTCCGGACCTATTAAGACACGAATAAAATTAACAGGTTTCGTGTCTTAACAGGTCCGGACCTGTTAAGAGGTTATATATATATATATGTTCAAAAATAAACCCTAAAACACTTTCCTCTTTTCTCATATTATCCTAAAACACTTTCCTCTTTTCTCAATTTCTCAATTTCTCATATTAACAGGTATGTAATCTATTAACTCCATTAATCTATTAACTCCATTTTCTCATATCCTCAGTTCTTCCACTGGATCGCTTTGTTGTTGAGATAAAAGCACTTCATGTTTGAAGAATGACATGAAACATACTCAATTAAGGAGAACTATAGATAACAATAAAAATAACAAGGCGGGATATCAAATCATTAAGTTGTCAGTTACAGGATAGAGTGATTGCGTCACAACACACGAAAAGGAATAGAAGCTTACATTTGTATCTGATGGGTACATATAATTTTCTAGTGAACCATCATATCATGCATCCCCGTCATATGTTAGCATGTCCTTCCAAATATAATTTTGTTGACTTGAAACTGTAGAATCATCTTTGAGTGCTTGCTGATACTGATTTATTTTCCATGTGGTATTGAAGTGTAGAATAGTTTATATGTACATATCAGGTTATGTTCTTTTTCTAATTATATTACTTGTTTCTTCTATATTGTAGATGGATCCTGAGTGTGTTGAAATTGACCCGGAAAAAAATAGCTCAAAGAATGTTGATATGGAATCTGATGAGGTCCAATCTGTGGATATGGAAGGAGGAGTGAAGAGAAAACGGAAGGACCGATCTGCCGTATGGAATTTCTTTGAAAAAGATAAGAACACAATAAAAGGTGCCAAAAAAGTGAAATGTAAGTGCAACAAGTGTAATAGTATTTTCACATATGATAGTAGCCAAGGTACGGGTAATCTGTTGCGACACAAAGAAAGATGTTATGGTAAAGGTTGTCATGATGTTGGTCAAATGCTATTTAATAGTGACATGGCACTACGGTCATCTAGATTTAATCAAAAAACTTTTCGTGATTTGCTTGTGGCTGCTACTATTAGGCATGAATTGCCTTTGTCGTTTGTTGATTATAAGGGTGTTAGAGATTTAATTACATACTTGCAACCTGATGCAAACATCATTACTAGGAATACCGTAAAATCTGATTTGTTGAAAATGTTTAAGATAGAGAAGGAAAAAATTAGAACCATGCTTATGGAATCACTGGGGATGTTGTGTTTAACTTCAGACTTATGGTCTTCTATTACTACCGATGGTTATTTAGCAATTACCGTGCATTTTATTGACAAAGATTGGGTTTTGCAAAAGAGAGTCTTATCATTTTCTTTCATGCCACCACCTCATTAGGGCATTGCTTTAAGTGCAAAAGTGTTTTCAATTTTAGAAGAGTGGGGCATAGAAAAGAAGATATTTTGTGTGACTTTAGATAATGCATCTTCTAATGACCGTTTTGTTGATCTATTAAGGGAACAATTAGATACAAAGTCGCCACTTATTTCTAGTGGTCAGTTTTTTCATATGAGATGTTGTGCACATATTTTAAACTTGATTGTGCAAGAAGGGCTCAAGGAAATTGATCAAGCTGTTTGCAAGGTTATAGAGAGTGTCAAGTATGTTAAAGGATCGCATTCACAAGTAAGGAAACAAAAGTTCTTGGATTGTGTTAAGTTGAAAGGTTTAAGTTCGAAAAGGGGGTTAAGGCAAGACGTTCCTACTAGGTGGAATTCTACTTTTATAATGCTTGATAGTGCCATTTATTACCGAAAGGCGTTTTAAATTTTAGCATTAGATGATTCTAATTATAAGAGTTGTCCAAGTGATTTAGAGTGGGACACTATTGAAAGGATTTTTGTTTTCCTTGGAGTTTTTTATGATGTGACTAATGTTTTCTCGGGTACCAAATATCCTACTGCAAACTTGTACTATCCCCACGTGTTTATGGCTTATTTAACTTTGCATGATAGTATGAGTTTGGGAGATGAGTGTATGAAGGATATGGCAACATCTATGATGGAGAAATTTCAAAAGTACTGGTGTGATTTTAATCTCACTCTAGCCATAGCCATGGTATTCGATCCAAGATACAAATTGTATTTTATTGAATGGAATTATAAAAAGGTTTATGGAGAGAGCAACTACCAATTTCGTGAAGTTGATGAGTTATTGGATTCCACTTTTCAAGAATATGTAAATGTGCATGATGGTTCCTCTACAACCTCAAACTTTGCAAGTAGTTCAAATGCAAGCAAATTTGTTGAAAAAACAAGTGATGATACAAGACGTTTCTATGAAGTTAAATCAAAACTTTTGGTAATTTATTTGTTTGTTATATATTTTTATATATTGTCTTTGAATAATGATTGAATTACAACTTTTTAACTATTGTTTTATAGGATTTTGATGATTTTGAAAGCACAGAATTTGTAACTAACAAGAAGTCGGAATTGAAATTGTATTTGGAGGAGCCAAGAATGGAAAGGACAATGGAACTAGATGTGTTGGCTTTTTGGAGAGCCAATCAGTTTAGATATCCCATACTTGCGAGGATGGCTCGAGATTTTTTGACCATTCCAGTATCTACTGTCGCATCAGAGTCTACATTTAGTGCCAGCGGAAGAGTACTTGATCAACAACGAAGTTCGCTTAGTAAAGATACTGTCGAGGCTCTTATATGCACAAAAGATTGGTTATATGCAGGTTCAAATGAAATTGATCTTGATCAGCTCACTGAAGATATAATGTTGCTTGATGTTAGTGTTGAATCAGATGCTTCAAACTTGGTCAACATTTGAAGAGGGGATCCAAGAAGGAAGAACCCGAGAAAAATGTCTTTGAATAATGTTGCTTTGTACTGTAAAATCTTATTAGAATTTGTAGTAAACCAGACCCTCGTACGTAAGACTTTCAAGATGTACCTATTACTTATTAACCAGTCTGTTAACGCTTTGTTTTGGCTCACCTTTTGGGCATTAGATATGGAAAGTGCAGGTATTGTTTCGTTATGTATTTGGTATAAATTTAGTATTTTTGTTAACAGGTTCGTGTCGTGTAACCTGTTAATGTTCGTATCGTGTTCGTGTTCGAAAAAAATGACACGATTTGTTATCGTGTCGTGTTCGTGTTCGACCTTAACAGGTTCGTGTCTTAACAGGTTCGTGTCGTGTCGTGTCGTGTCGGATCTGTTATGCCAGCTCTACTCGTCATTATTGCCAATCTTTTATTATTAAGCATTTTAATCTTCGGCATTATAGATGATATTTTTTGCCACCCACGAGATTCGCGGGTCTATAGTCCATCTACTATATACTAAATCAAATAAAAGTTTTTTGAATGTCACCCTTTCTTTTTATTACGTCATATTTCCACCTGTCATTATTTCACTCTATTGCTTACGTCATTTAATTAATAACCAACTTTCAGCATTACAACTTAGCCATTTTTTTGCAATAATTGTATATACCGGGTTGTTACATATTTTATAATAAGGCACTTTCCTAAAATTGTTATTCTTTCTGTCTGTGAGTAGGAAGCGTGAAGAATTTTTTTAAGCTCGTCAACAAGGAGGTAAACATGTTTCGTGGCTCTACTAAACTTGTACATAGATGTGAAAAGAAGTAATGGTGCAATAGTTTTTGGTTATAAAGATCATACTATAACGACAAGGATCTATTTTTGGAACAAAGCGATTTAAAAGATCATATGCATTAAAAGTTCACTTTAGGCGGACTTTTACCCATTTGAGGTAAAAGCAAGCCAAAGAAACCTTTTCTAAGTTTGTGGGTAGAAATTGTGACTTCTGCTTCATAATGTTTCTCCATATTTTGCATTTAATTGATAATAGTTCAAACAATAGATGATAGTCCTTGAAATATATACATCATACAGTTCTCTTGAATGCTTGGTTTATTGCTTCTCCAAATCTTGTCAGGTCATGATCACTACAGTGCTGTGAGTTGCGTAGATAGCTAAACGCCATGACACGGTACTAATTCATATTTTACACTTGGTTTTTGCAGATAAATTTGTATAGCATGATGGACAAAGAAGGAACTGATGGTCAATAATGAAATACAAACACACCCATATGTCTTATGAATGTTTTATCTATCGATTAATACATATGCATTACACTTTTCAAGTTATCTCTGACAATAGATTTTTTATTGTCACCCGCGAAACCCGCGGGTCTATAGTCTAGTTTATTTATATATAAAAAAAATGTGAGATAGTAGTGAAGGCGGGGTCCATTTATATTGAATAAAAATGAATAAAGACAAAAAAAAACTATCAAAATCGATTAATTTTTTTTTACACCAACCTTAGTGTTAGGGATTGAAATCTATCATTATTGTCATTCTTGAATCCCAATCTTTGGCCCACCATGACTAAACAAATAAAGAATTTTCACTTTCTTTCATTCAATTCCTGCCAAACTTGGCAACCAGACGTGCCCTTAATATAACTACACAAAACTTGATGCCCCTGGAAAACTTTGGGCCCTGTGAAAGTGCACATACCACACACCTTAATATCCGGACCTGATACCCTATCACATATATTCCGCATAAATTATTATACCTTTAAATTGTTCCAAAGAGATCAAAGTGCTCGTAAATATAACAACTTCCATATCCAACATTTTCTTGTAGCCAAATCCTGCTTTGAAGTAGAGCTTGTTACAACAAAAAAAAAGGTCATACTAGTTTGGGCTATCATCAACATTCCTATGCATCTTAAACTTATTGTATGCTTCCTCTATCTTGCTAGCCGAAACTTCTGATTCACCGATATCTTTTTCCTCTTGAACCAACACTTGCACGCACGTCCTCTTCTTCCTCGGCCACTTTTGCAACACCAAATTGTGTGCAAAATCAAGGAGCTGCCCTGCACAAATGCAGATAATCTCACTTCAACCTAAAGTCCAAAAAACATATAAAATCTATCATCAAAGCTATTTCAAACAGGAAAAAAAACGCTGAGAAAACTGTTTTAATGGTACCTAAAAAAATAACTTATAACTGCGACTTATACATAGCATACAACCACAACTTCCGAAATTGTAAAAATAAAAATAATAGAGCCTCAAATCTATGATAACATATACATGTCAATAGTGTTGAATAATGTAAACCCCGACGGTTATAATGTTTATTTAGACATAATATATAAAGGTTTACATAACCTTGAAACCCTAATGGACCCAAACCCACAGACGGCCTCGGGCCTTATAATCTATTGCCTAATACTTCCCGTAATTCAAGCGGCGAAATCGAGATTGAATTGAAGCATAAACTAATAACTCTAAAAAACAAAAAATAAAGATAGATATCTTGATTAAAAAAAATCAAGACTTCGATAGTAACCAGTTGCATAATCCCGAAAAAAATGATTTTGTTTTCTTTTTGACGACTGTCTATACTTATAACGGCGTGTGACGGAGCGACCAACCAGTGGAAGCTGCGATTCTAGTATGCTTTTCTTTGGAATTTACTTATGAATCCATTGTCGCTAACAGCGTCAACTAACTCTAAGTGGTTTGAGAGTTATAAGCAAAACAGTGAGCGATTTTTGTTTTCTGAATGCAACTGCTTGTTCCGGCACATGACGACGTGTCCCTACGGCTAAAATTACGACTCCGGTTTTATTTTCTTTGGAATTTACTTGCGAAGTCGTGGCCGCTGACCTTGTCAGTTAACTCCTTAAGGTTTAGGAGTTATGGCAGAAACAGTAAGCTGCAGTTTTTTTTTTTTTTTTTTTTTTTTTTTTTTTTTTTAAGTACGGATAACAGTGGTGGCTAGAGTTTGATGGGGTGTTGTTGAGGCAGTCGCTCAAGATTGTCAACCAAGTCTGAGGATCAGACCTAGAGCTTTGATAATGTTTATTTTAGACATAATATATAAAGGTTTACATAACCTTGACACCCTAATCGACCCAAACCAACAGACGGGCTCAGACCTTATAATCTATTGCCTAATAAATAGTGAATTAATATGAATGACTTGCAAAAATGTGTTTATTCCAAAACACTTGATGACTTCCCTCAAAAAATAGATAAAATCACCACGAAACACATAATATGACACTCACAGCCCCTCCCTCTCTCTCTCTCTCTCTCTGTCTCTCTCTGTCTCTCTCACATACACACACACACCCCATTGTCTCACACATAGCGTTATTTTTAAGTTAATGATCTAATGTACATGTGTTCTTTGGAGTATGTATCTAAGACACGTGACTATGTATTTAGAACACGTATAAGCGTAGCTATAAAGAAAGCAGTAAACCGCATCGTTTCTTACAAAAAATAAAATGTGTTTAGCACAACTAACCCATCATTAGCGATTTTGATGATCTAGTGAAACGGACTAGCTGTCGTTTGTTTCTTGGAAGTGCGCCAACTATAAGGAAACGGTGTCCCTGAAAATGAAATGAGATTTTAGATAATTTAGGGTAAACAATTAATCATCTAAACTGATTGTATAAAACTAAAACAACACCACTTGCATGCAAGTAATGACCTACTCATTGCCCCTAAATCTAAGCCTAAAAAACTCACTCATACCCCAAAGGATATAAGCAATGAAAAGGCATGTTATCATGGAAGGAATCAAGGATCTTGTTATTTTCGATGAACGTAAGGGAAGTAAGTGACCCATGACGACACAACCCTCCCTTTTAAATCACCTTTCTCCTTCCTAAATTGTAGAAAACTAGAAGGGGGGTTTGAATAGTTTTGCCAATTAAAACTTCATTTTAATCTATTTAGATCGACTTATGTCAATCTATTTGGATGTGTGTATTGGATGTTGATAAACAAGCATATAAAGATATGTAATGAAAAGATAAGAGTAAGAAGCACAAAACCACAACGCGAGTATTTATAGTGGTTCGGCTACAAGGACACCTTCCTTGCCCTACTCCACTCCCCGAGTCACCTACTCGAGAGTTCGTAATCACTACACCAATCTCCTTATGGCGGAGAAGCCTTCACAACGTCGCTTAACCTTTTTCTGGTACAAAGCTAAATACCGAGTTCTTTCACACCAAGGCGAACCACACCTACACAACGTCGCCGACCCTTTATACGGTGCTAGGCTAACCACCGGGTTCTTTCACACCAAGGTGAACCACACCTACACAACGTCGCCTACCCTTTATATGGTGCTAGGCTAACCACCGGGTTCTGTCACACCAAGGTGAACCACACCTACACAACGTCGCCTACCCTTTATTAGGTACTAGGCTAAGATCCTAGTTCTATTGCAATGGAGGAACTACTACCCAATACTACACCAACGACTAATCCCAAAGGAGATCTACTCCTTTACAACATCATCAAGGATATCAATATCTTTGGATCTAGTACTAGTCTATCTTGTACATCGAAACACACCATATCGAATGTACATCTAAGGCACCTTTCACTAATGCCTTTAGCTAGATCTTCAAGACACCTTTCACTAATGTCTTGTGGCTAGATCATCAAGACACCTTTCACTAATGTCTTGTAGCTTGGCTTCTAGGCACCTTTCACTAATGCCTATAGTATGGACGATCGACATCTTTCACTAATGTCTTCGTCTTGACCCTTGAGACATCTTTCACTAATGTCTTCAACACTACACTTCTTAGAAGAAAGAAAAGAATCATCAATCAAGAGGACTTCAGTAGCCTTGATGATGAGGAAGCATGGCAACTCATGGACTTGAGCTTGCTCGACTTCAAAGGTGGTGATCTTGTAAGATATAACTTTTCACATACACATCAAACCATAACACAAAGTAGCATATAGATGGAATTCTAGAGAGAGAAAGTTAGAGGTTTAGGGAACTTAGTGAGAGAAAGTGAAAGATATTATTATGAGCTCCAACTCTCTACCTTGAAAGGTAGAGAGTATTTATAGTCTTACATAAATCGCCACACATCGGGCTGTGGATCAGGCATACAGTGGGTAAAGACCCGTCCGTCCTCCACGGTGATACTAAACTAAATACTACTTAACTTAAGATAATTACGACTACGAGCTTTCTAACGATTACATATACTTGAGGTGACCGACTCTTTAATACCGGGAATTTCTAATTCCTAACAATCTCCCCCTAAGGGAGGTCACCTCAATCATGTACCAAAATTACATTGAATACAGCTAGATATTACATTAAAAATTGTTCTTGCATTCTTGATGTAGTCCTTTGCTTCTAAGCTCGTAGTCATTGATTCTTCACATTGCATGTTTGGTTATTCCAAGTGGAGGTCTTTTACTGATCCACGTGATAATGAGTTTGAGCCAGCATTTGAGATCATCAGTTATCAACAATCTCTGACACATCCTTTGTGGTGTTGGTATTATGTGATGTTGTGACATTAGGACCGACATGCTCACATTCTGGATCATGATATCTTCTCATCAGAGTAGCGGAAGCATTTGTTGAATCATGATATTGGCAGCAGCGTAGCAGAAGCATGGAGTGAAAATATCAGAGTCATTGATGCACTAATCATGATTTCTTTATAGATGAATGTGTTAAGTGAGCATGCGGCTATGGATTGACCGCTTCATTCTGATCAGCTGCAAACGTCGGGCGTACCTGCATACAACAGTTAGCAATAAATCGCACGAAAGTGTCTTTGATCACTTTCGTTGAATTGAGGTACACGGCCCACGGTTCCCCGTTGATCAGTACATGTACTGCCTGTGATCAGGTATAATTCCGAAGAATTTCCTTGACAGGGTTTCGCAGCTGTTCTAGCTGTTCTCAAACCGGAACATCTCAAAGAAGACAACACGGAGTGAGTGAACCAGCGAATTTTAAGTCCACTGATTGATGAAAAAAGATTTGAAAAACAATCGTGTATCGCTCAATAGAAATTGTTTTTGCAATACAACGAAGGTTTTATAGAAAATCAATTATCAATCATAAAAATACCTTTTGGTTTGAAAAATGAGTACACGGTCGATGTGCTAAAGAAAAGAGTTGTTAAGCACAAAGACCGGTTTTTCAAAGGTATCCGTCAATCCATAACCTGAACCAGGTTTGATTCAAGAGATTGAATCGCCCCATTGTTTCTGTTCAGTTGTCACATGGTTGATCTATATAAAAGATCTCACATGCCACCTACCAGGAGCTTCTTTGATGTTGGCTCCAGAAGGCTTTCCATCTTCATTGTGAATATGTAAACACATCACTCAGATGTTCTGGCAATACCACAAGGATAATGCGTAGGACTCAAGATATAATCTCTCTTTCCACATTGTGTGAAACAGAGTCTTCATTGAAAGTGTCCTAATGAGATTTATTGATGATCTCGTGGCTCTAGACTCAATTTGTGCATATTTGGATCTTGTGCCGGAGACTAGGGAGAGGGTCTCCTTCTTCAATATCAACCATCTCTAAGAGAAAGTCGATAGATAATGTCGGTTCCCCGTGAGAATGAAACAAGTCCTTTTAAGAGGAACTTGAGTGGTTTGGAAAGTTGAAGTGCAGTGCGTCACTGGGTCCATGACGTCTTGTCTTCAATACTGATGTTACCATCAGTAGCATATGAATTGAACCCGGTTTCTGCCCTAAGGTTGAATAAATGGAGGGCTACTTGTTTTCACCCTTTTCTCATTCAATTCTTTTTAATTCTTCAACCCCTTCAGTGCTTACCGTGACTTCATAGCTAGAACCTTGTTGGGTTTATTCCAGTACTAGCTCAGTCTTAGTCCGCACTCTTCCCATATCTCATTTTTCTCCTTTTATCATCATACCTAAGGACTTCTACACTAACTAGTGGATGGTCCCTGGGTAGATCCCTCCGGTTTTGGCGGATCATGGGAACACATACCTAACCTTATCATCCTTATATCACCGTACATAAAGTAAAGTTGGTCGGTCTATTTGGTATTGTTCATCTGCCATTGGATCCAATTGAAAACCATTTGAAAATCAATTCAGATACTTGTGATATATTATCAAAGCATTTTGTACCTGAATTGTTTTTGATATTTTTAGAACGAGAACTTCCCCTCAACATGTGCATCAAGTATTTGAAAATGTTTTGCACACGGAGGCAAGAGAAAGAATTAACTTCTTTGATTACCATTTTCTAAAAGATATCAACATCACTTCCCACATCAAATCAAGTAGATATAGCATTTCCGGGAAGGATGAGGTTTCCATAAATTTGCTCCCCCTCAATATGTGCCTCAAGATTTGAAAAGAGTTTTGCACATACTAAAGGGACCTTGCACATTGAGATAAGTTGATCACATTTCAAATCATAGGTTTAAGATAGATGCTCCCCCTCAACATGTGCATGGAAAATTTGAAATCGTTTGTCACATGTGGGCAGGATAGCATGTACATCCTTATAAAACTATTTACCTAATTATCAGTTTAAATCCAATTTAAATCACACATTCTCCCCCGATCACAATTATCAAATCATTTGAGATTTGTGATCTCTTATTGATTTAAATTGATTTTGAAAGCTTTTAAGGGGAATTGTGACTTGATTATGAAAGCGTTTTAACTGATAAGGATCGGATTTTAAGACTTTAAACTCCATTGATAAAAACATGCATGTACATCTTTTGAAAACAATTTAATGCCAAATAACTTTTTAATTTAATTGAAATCATTTTCCCCTCAATCAATGACATAGGTTGTTGATTGAGAGATAGAGATTTTGACAAATAAGTCCTGATGATTATCAAAAATAGAGATCGAGTTATTTTTCAAAGCATTTAGTTTTCAGCAGATAAATGTTTATAGAATCAGAGCATGGAATTTTGAAAACATGGCTCTGTTCTTTCTTTTAAACCCGGGTTATTGCCTGAAAAATGACAATAAACCATTGTTTCTCTTTCTCCCAAATTTTTTTTTTTTTTTTTTTTTTTTATATAAAAATTCGAACAACATCTAAAGTCCCGTGTCATTCTTTGAATGACAATATCAAGACCGTAGATATTATCGAATTGAGAGAAACATGACAAAATGACAATATTTTATGAAGATTTTTCGAATTTTTCAAATTTTTATGGATTTTGAAGGTTTTATATTTTTCTATTTGATTTTTGAAGGTTTTATAATTTTGTATTTTGTTTTTCGAATAGATATATACAAGAGATAAATTAGTTTAAGAGAATGATGAAATGAGTACCGAGATAAAGATATCGTTCAGCACGTTGTAGAAGAAAGGAATCAACATCTCTTAAACTTTCGCCACCAAAGCATCCGAGGCTTCTAAGAAAATCGTCTGAACATGAGCCTTCTCAATTTGAATCTTTGGTAGCTTCCCCCCAAACTGACAAACATCGAATAAAGACCATTTCCCTAAGAATTAGAGGTGAATACAAAGCGGTCTCATTGATTGAAGCTCAGCACCCTGAAGAACACGAGAACACCGAAGTAACAAGTTGAAACATTGATCGTCTCAGTGGTTATCAAATCCGGATTAACTGATTACGACCGATCACATGAACCTGTTGTGCATCCCCGATGTACACCTTACTCTTCGAGATTGACCAGTTGTCAAGTTAGGGGAACAATATATCAACATCTTCATTTTACCAAGTGCATTCCAGTTATATAACATATAACCAATCAGCACATAATGTACACATGTACCCAACAAGAGTAGAGACGATGACATCCATGTAACATGTTGAGTCACTAATCATCTCTGTGGATGTCAACTCTGAAATAACTGAATTAGCTCGATCAAGTGAACATGTTGTGCATATAACCGGAAGCACTTTATCATAAACCATATATAAGATGTCGATAGGCAGTATCATCTCACGTTCCAAATATTCTTCTCACATTTCTTCCAACTGAACACTGAAGTAACAAAAAACCAAAGGTCTCCAGAGACCACTTCCCCCAAATAGTTGGTGTTGATGCATAATCTGGCGCGGACTGGATTCAACGACTCTCCTTGGCCGTTAGTCGTCTTCTCGAGCCCTAGTAGACCTGTCAACAAAGAGAACCCGTTAGGAGTGGACCCGAGGCCGTAGCCCCGGGGTCCACCTCCGACGGTCAAGTTAGTATGCGCTGTGGCATAGCAAAAAGTGTTATATCATGAGTTAGATATAACCTGGCATCCATGTATATATAAGCATGGATTAGGGTTTAGGCGTAGAGTGGGCCGCTGATGCCGGGCCTGACCCATTCCTGGCCCAGTCCGGACCATACGTCAACAAGCCCCCCAAGTCTAGTATGAGATAGCGCATGGCTATGTTATGCTAGACTTAAGTTCTGATGGCCGCGTAGGTGAAAGTGGATCCCACATGCTGCATCCTGGATAAGGGCGTACCTTTTGTACCAGTAGTGACGCGGCATGGTGCGACAAAAGACGTGCTTCTATAGCAGAAGTGTGCGCTGTGCGCGACAAAGAGGTGCGACAGAAGACTTGCTTCTGTAGCAGATGTGCGCACTGTGCGCGACAAAGAGGTGCGACAGAAGACTTGCTTCTGTAGCAGATGTGCGCGTTGTGCGCGACAAAGAGGTGCGACAGAAGACTTGCTTCTGTAGCAGAAGTGCGTGCTGTGCGCGACAAAGAAGTGCGACAGAAGACGTGCTTCTGTAGCAGAAGTGCGCGCTGTGCGCGACAAAGAAGTGCAACAGAAGACGTGCTTCTGAGCGCATTACATCCGTCTTTACAACCGACAGAGGACGTCTCCCCTGCGGCAAGATGGTGCGAATATTTAAATCCGTCTTTGAACCGGGCTTGCAATACCTCTTACATACGATTTGCTTCCAAATATACATGCGTGATGCGTACGGAAACAGTGGTAGTATATACCCTGGTAGCCCCCCAAGTTTGATGGTGCTACTCGTGTAGGAGCATTAAACTTATTTAATCTGCGAAAAACACTGAATGCAAATATTAAAAGTATATGCCGCGAATCGCAGCATATAAAACCTAATGAAGTGAAACAATAAACAGCACATAGCATGAATAATATATTGCGCATAGCATAAATAATATTTAGCACATAAGAAAAGTGGCAGTGCGCACCCGTCGTGGGATGCGTACCGACGAAATAATTAATTGTGTTTTTTTTTAATGTATAAAATAAAAACTCGGATGAATGTACCGTGACCGCGACTAATAGACGCAGATGGATTTATCGTAACCGCATAAACTCGAACGTTTGTGTATGATCGCAGATGTTTATACCACGACCTTTGGTCCAGTGCGCTCATGGCGATTGACTAGCATCGTGGTGTTCGCGCGTACGCGTTCGCTGCGAAGATGTCTGAACGCACGGCTTAATGCGGGTAGATTTATCGCGACTGCGTTGTTCGAGCGCGAACAGGCGTACCAACCGTAAAAACAGTATCTGCGCGAATTAATTCGCGGCTAAAAGATAAAATAGCTCCGATCGTGCGGATATTTTCTTAGGTCCAATCGTGCGGACTAAAAGATAAAATAGGTCCGATCGTGCGGATGTTTCTTTTCTTGTATCTTATGTAAAAAAATATCATGATTCTGCATAATATGCATACGTATATTTATCTTGAATTGATGAACTAACTTGTCTCACGGATGACGCCAACTTGTTGATGCATAATCTGGCGCGGACTAGATTCAATGACTCTCTCTGGGTCGTTAGTCGTCTTTTCGAGCCCTAAGTAGACCTGTCAACAAAGAGAACCCGTTAGGAGTGGACCCGAGGCCGTAGCCCCGGGGTCCACCTCCGACGGTCAAGTTAGTATGCGATGTGGCATAGCAAAAAGTGTTATATCATGAGTTAGAGATAACCTGGCATCCATGTATATATAAGCATGGATTAGGGTTTAGGCGTAGAGTGGGCCGCTGATGCCGGGCCTGACCCATTCCTGGCCCAGTCCGGACCATACGTCAACAGTTGGAATAATATATCCTTCCCCCAAATAGTTTTGATACCTCAGAATCAGCAAAACATAATCAATCCATAAACTTGAAATCTTGTGAGAAGAACTCAAATAGCCCAAGTGAATCCTGTGAGAATCAACTGCTACATAAACTCTCTCTGACTATCTTTATCAACCCATATGTAGACAATTTGAAGTGACCACTGTTGAAGAAAAACCCGATATACCAAACTTGAAACTGAAGTCGAATTCCCCGCATTTGTGTCTTAAGCTTGCACTTAAAGATGGAAGAACGGTGTCGAGAATCTATGCTTCAAGCAAATCTCTAAGTACTCACTACTCAAACAAAGTATGAGACATTAACACCTCTTGATATTATCCACATCGTCATCTGCATGTGACACTGAGTAAAACAACGTAACTCCTAATAGTGATAGTTAACCAGGTCTTCAACCATCCCCTCCGACTGCTGGTAACTAGATAAATCAAGCCTTCAACTCAAATTCTTAAGCCCGAGCAAGTTATCAAATAAGAACACGCCTTTGTGAAGGACAACTTCAATCTCAAATAAGTGATAAATGATTAACTCTGAAGTAATCAACTTGTGTCAAATGTCCAACACGTGAACAAACATACAATCGGATGTACATTGTCCCACTGAATGAACCGGAGAAAATGATTCCTCAACATCAATGCAATCTTCCTTAGGGTATACATGTAGAAACTGATCAGGAAGATTCACCAATAATGTTTTCGAGCGGATGAGGTAGTCATTTTCCTTAATGTTCATGTGGTTGATTTATAACGTGCACCATGAGAGGAACAATAATCCGTGAAGATTTGGCAAAAGAATACCAAAGAGTGGATCATTATTCATGAACAATAATCCGTGAAGATTTGGTAAATGAATACCAAAGAGCGGATCATTATTCATGAGTGCAACAACAATATTATGATAGTCATTATCAACGCCTTGAGGAGTAACTGGAGATTGGGTTTCTTGAGAGTTCTGAGAAGTACTTCTTACATGGTGAACTAGTTGAGTCAGTAGAAACCGGAGCATGAGCTTCAGAAGCTGGATGATCAACATTCGTTAGAGGTTGGAAGTACTCATCAAACATATCTTTGAAAGACAATGAATCCCAAACAATGAATCCCAATTATCCTTAGTAATTGAAGCATTAGGCGTTGGAGGAGTGTCATCAAAAATCAAGCAATGAATCATTGCTAAAGAATCTGAGCAAGTCTAATTGGGGATTAAATTTTGGCTTTTCAATCTCCCCCAATTAGTGCTCTCCCCTAAACTGACGAAGATTTTCAAGTGTTTTTTCTCAGCCCGGATTAAGAAGAAGTCTTTAGATCATCAAATGCAATTCGTCTTTAGTCTTCTAATCATGTAGCTTTCAAATGTAGATTAGACTGTAGACTCGACCTTCTTCAAGATTATCCGAATGGGGAAATAGACAGTTAACATCTTCTTCACACCAAAGGCATTCCCGTTAACTTGTAAATAGCAAATCCCCTTAATTAAAATCCCTCCCAATCAAACAAGAACAGAAAGATGTTCATCAAAGAAATCAGCCCAGCAACTAGAAGCACTTTGTCATTTAATCATATTAGCCCGTGTGAAGATGTCAACCAACGGCTCTTAGAAGAAACTACATGTGAAGATGATCCGATAAGAAGAATCTCGGTTCTTACATGGGTTAGGAGCCGTTTGACCATATATTCTCAAATATCAGTCAACCATGCAAAAAATTCACGCTTCTTCTCCCCCTCAAGAATTGCATACAGAGATGCCATTCTTGATTAACCAAGTGATTATCATCCAAATGTATTATATTCACACTTCTCCCCCACAAAATTAGCACATGATGTCGCCATCTTCATTATATTGAGCAAGTGGAGTAAGAGTAATTATCAGTAGTCCGGTTCACTTGATGACTGAAGCGCATGGAAAAAGCATGAAGCATGTTGATGAAGAATGTCGATGAGAATGGTCATAAACATGAAGATTTCTCTTCTTAAGAAGATAAAGCGCACTGAAGCGTACACCTTTCTTTTCTTTGAGGAATGGGGCCTGAAGAGTTATCTGCAGACGCCATAATGATGAAGTACGAGGCCTGAACTGATTTGAACAGACGTCATTGTTAAGAGCCCTGTCATATGTTTAGAGCCGCCCGAATCCAAATACCAAGGGACGATTTGTACGACCTGCTTTGGACAACAGACGAAGACAGAGAATTGGAAACATTGGATCCCCACGTGCTGATGGGTTCCTTTTGGTTAGCACAAACAGTCTTTGAATCAGCAGAAACCCTAGATGCAATGGCATTATCCCTAGGAGCTGAACTAGTAGAAGCATCAGACTTAGTCAAATGACATTTTGTGCTTAATGGGATTATTCTACCAGTTGGCTTCCAAACCTTAACAGGCACTATTCTAGGCATAGTGGATCTAGCTAAGGGGTAAGGTTTGCCATTCGTTAATATTCGACCTGTGGGCTTCCACTGAAATCCTATATTTGTAAACACATTCCCTGTAGGTTTCCAAGATTGCTTAATCTGTTTCGCTCTCCAAACTTTCTTAACTGGGTTATGAATCTTAGACCTCAGAAATAACACATCACATTTATCATGATTACCAGAAAATAAACATTTTTTACATGTTTTGCAGACAGCATGAGGCCTCGAATTAATTTCAGTAAGCTTAGAGCTAATACTAGAACTAACACGATTCTTTTTGTTCAAATCAAACTTCTTGTCCCTATGGTGTTCTCTCACTTCCTTATCATGAACACTTTTAGTTTGCGTAATCCTATCCTTCTTTGCATTGCTTCTAGGTTTTGACCCGCTAACTTTAGTGTCAATCTTAACATCTGTAGAAGTAACGATGGGAACATTACATGGCTTCACTACTTTCTGCATTTCTGGTCTAGAAGTGCTGGGATCTGAAGTTCTAAGAGGCACATCAAAGGTTGCTTGCTTGAATTTTGACATGGAACAAGGCATATCAAGGGTCACATGCTTGGCTTTAGGCATAGAACAAGGCACAACTATTCTATCTCGCCTATTGCTAGATTTCGGACTTGTGACAATTACATACTCTAAGAGTTCCTGAGATCGTTTGGCATCCATGCAGGCATAGGCTATAGTACTATCAAAAGGTTTTTCTAATCTTTCATCTTCAACAATCTCACGGAGACCCTTCAAACTTTCCTTAAGGTATGAGAGATATGCTTTATGTGCAAGTTCATTATTCCTAATGGGCGGGGGAATATATAACATATCGATAGCATATTTATCACAAGCAGAAACCTTAGGAACAGAGTATTTGCAATTTGGGATTGGCAACTTTCCTTTCACCTCACGCTTCAGATTCTCAATATCGTTAAGTAAAGAAGTTATCTTTTCAATTTGTTTATCATGATTAACTTTAAATGAATCACATAACTCTTTGTTTTGATCATTAACCTTTGAAATTTCAGCTTTAAAACAATCATTTTCCTTTTGCAAGTTATCAATTATGTTTTGAAGTTGGAAATTCTGAGAATCTAAAGGTGGAGGCATATGGGAACCAGTCACATCCTTCTTTTCACCTTTCAGTTGTGAAATTTGGGCTTTCAATCTTTTGATCGTGTTATAATGAGCTCGAATTTGTTCATCACGTTTGCTAATTTCAAAAACTGCATCAAACTCAGGAGCATCAGAGGATGTCTTGATATTTGAGGTTTTAACATTTTCTTTGAGATGTTGATGTTTTAATTGCAAAGCAAGATGTTCAACTTCTAATTTAGAATAATGTTTGACCAAGTTATCATGATCATCCTGTTCTATTTTCTCATGCAATTTTTAATTTGTTGTTTCAAGCTCAATGACACGATCATGGGAGACTTTCAGAGCAACAGATAATTCATGAAATTGAGAAGCATTAATGGAACAATTTGTAGCAGTGAAAAACACATCTTGAGCAATACATTCAGAAATCAGATTCTCATTCAGTGTATGCAAGTTCTTCCTTTCAGTCTCACTATATTTTAATTCTCTCTCATAGTCACTAACCTCAACAATCATTGCATCAAATACCTTTTCCATTTCTTTAATATCAGAATGCGTCCCCTTTTTAATACTCTCAAATTGATCTTTTAGTTGTTTAAAGAAAGGCATGACCTCAGTTAAATAGCCTTCTTTAGTTTGCTCAAAACCCCTTTCCCCTTCAGTTATACCGGTGGGTGTGATCCTTTTCTTACAAGTTTTCTCAAAATCAACAAATAGTTGAAAGATAACATATTCACTGATTAAGGTCTTGCTTTTAGTGGCAAGAGATCTAGGAACTAAGTGCATTGGTGTATTAGGAGGATACACAGTTGATTTAGGCAGTTTCCTACAAGGGGGATTCTTTTCAACAAGATTTTCAGCTTTTTGCATTTCCATATCCTTTTTCCAGAACACTTGTTCAGGGGTTAATAGAGTCTGAGGCTTAAACTTGTTCAAGGAGATCCAATTTTCTTTAGTGTAATTATGGGGTTTGATCGTTATGTCATTCTTTTTACACTCAGGATCTTCTAACTTCTTATTCATTTTCTCCCTAGTGACTTCATCAGATTTCTTATCTTCCTCAGTGCACTCAACGCAACTAGGTTTCTGCCTAGGCTTAAGGATTTCATTACCATCATAAAGCACCTTATGAGCATTTCTAGCCTTTTTAATTACCTCTGGATTTGGTTCCTCAACAAGGGGAATGCTATGCTTATCGCTTAAGACTCGATGCTTAGTGATCATGTGAGCAGTTTGAATGGTATTCCCTTGTACGTGCAACTTATTTTCAAGCTTGTTTTTCAAAGTTTTTAGATTGGAAAAAGCATTCAAAAGTTTTGATTCCTTAGCTTTGAATTCTTGCTTAAGCATTTTAACATTTTCTTGAAGTTCGTGTTTTTGCTTAGCAGTTTTGGAAAGCTTTTCTTGTAAGGAGTTTAACTCTTGTTTTAATACTTCTTCTCTAAAATTACTTTTTCTAATAATTGTACGCATTTGGATATCCATCTCCTGCTCACGAGTGGTAAGTTCAAACTTAGCACGTTGTTCGTATATGGAAACTTGATCCTTATAGGTATTGAGTTCAGTGGTCAAGGAATCATCAGGCACAAATGCAGTGTACTCATGCAATCCATAATCATCATTTTGAGAAGAAGATGCATACCTAGGTACTGCAGAAACTTTCATGCAAGTTTCCTCTGCATTCACGTGCACAGGTTGTGGCCGGTGCATCTCTATCTTGGGTACATCCGAAGCTTCCATGTAGCGTTCCTTTGCATTAGCTTGCACGGGTTGTGACTGGTGCACCTCTCTCTCTTGTGGACATGAGCATGAAGATTCTATTTTAGCATTGTCCGACTCATCATTATTTGTTTTCTCAAACATTCTGCATTCAGCACCACCCGATTCTTCACCAGATACATTACCCAACTTATCACAACAACTTTTCAACTGCACCTGACACTCATTCACGTCTTCATTCTTTTGTGCAGATTCTTCAATGAACTTTTTCATATTATCCATGAGTTGGATAAATGTCTCAATGAATTCCTGAATTTCCATTCCAGTATGTTTTTTGAAGGAAATTCCAGTCAAGTGTTGATTGTAATCTGTTGAATATTCCCCACTGATGAATGGTTGAAATTGTTTGTAGATTACTTAAAGAGCTGCACTGGAACCATCCTTTTGAACCTCTTCATTAGTAAGTTGCAGCTTTAAATGTTCTAAGTTCAACAGCAAGCTTCTTGTCAATGTAGGTAAGTCCTGGCGGAAAAGAGCACTACATGTTCGATCCCCAGCAATGGATAACAGTTGTATGAGGTGCAGATGAAGTAGCTGATATGGCTCAATGCTGCATTCCATTTGCGTGGCATTCTCATTGTACTCAGAACATGAAGATCTCACATCCTCATTGTTTAATTCAAACATCTTTAATCGTTCAGTGTAGCATCCATTATCATTATTATCCACAGCATCATACAATTTAAGCACTTTTGAGATCACTGGGTCAGTAGAGTAAGACATGATGTGTTAAGATGACTGATGGATCAATACAATGAAGGACGATTGTGTGATAGGACTTTAGATTGTTCGTAGGATTAGCAGAGATGTTGTTTGGCTGTGATTCGGATTGGTTTATGCCCGTTTTTCCTGAGAAATTTAGGTCTAAAAACTTAAAAACCTCAATAACTTCTGTTCGGAGCGGATTTAGACCTCGAAGATTGACCCGTTCATTCGGCGTGCCATTCTCCTCGTTCTCACGGTCGTTTTGATGGGTAGAACGCTGAAAACGGAGTTACGGTTCAAAAGTTATGGCCGTTTGAAGTTTTGACGGGAAAAATCAACCAAGTCGCTACGAATTCTTGAACCAAGTCGCTAACAACTAATTCGCTACACCACTAAGTCGCTAGAGTCCCAAGTCGCTAGACAAAAACAAGTCGCTAAGTAGTAACTCGCTAAGCCTCAAGTCGCTAGCAAAATTTTGGCAGTAATTCGCTACACAAGTCGCTAGAGATACAAGTCGCTAAAGAGCAACTCGCTACAGATCAAGTCGCTACCACCAAGTCGCTACTCGTAGTGGAGAGTCCACTACTTGTACTTTAACTCGCTAGATCTAACTCGCTAGGTTTAACACTGTAACTCGCTACAATTTTGTGAAGCAAGTCGCTACGAAGAAAATTATCCGTGAGCTAAGTCGCTAGCTTGAAAAACCATATAAACATCACTTTTCAATCCAAAAACAACCCAACCAAGATGATTCAAGCTTACCAAATGAAAACCTAAACACTTGTGATGATTCTAAACATAAAAGTACTAACAAAATTCAAACTTTAACACAAGAAATCAACCAAATGATGCAAAAACCACTAAACTTTTTCAAACTCAAAAACCACCTAAAAACCACTAGAAATCCAAAGATGTGCAAGATATGATCTAACCATGGCTCTTGATACCAATTGTAAGATATAACTTTTCACATACACATCAAACCATAACACAAAGTAGCATATAGATGGAATTCTAGAGAGAGAAAGTTAGAGGTTTAGGGAACTTAGTGAGAGAAAGTGAAAGATATTATTATGAGCTCCAACTCTCTACCTTGAAAGGTAGAGAGTATTTATAGTCTTACATAAATCGCCACACATCGGGCTGTGGATCAGGCATACAGTGGGTAAAGACCCGTCCGTCCTCCACGGTGATACTAAACTAAATACTACTTAACTTAAGATAATTACGACTACGAGCTTTCTAACGATTACATATACTTGAGGTGACCGACTCTTTAATACCGGGAATTTCTAATTCCTAACAGATCTTGCCTTTAAGAGGAACATAGAAGATCACACAAAAACAAAACTACAAACATAGATCTCTTGGATCTGAGGTTAGTGAGTTTTTAACTCAGGGAGAAAGTGTGTTAGAAAGGGGTGAGAAACAATGAAGAAATTGCTCACTATTTATAGAAGAAAAAATCTACTGTTCCCCGGATCCCACAGATCCCTTCCACAAGGGATCCGTCTAGCGTAAAGCTAGGGATCCGTGGGACGCTCCCTTTTACCCATGGGTATTTTGGTTATGGGTCATGGGTTGAACCATGGATCTTTAGTTAGATACAATGTATCTCTTGAGTGCAATGCACTTAGTCACTTGAGTATGGGTTGATCCATGGGTTATGGATATTATCCATGTATGATATAAGCATGATGTCATGCAATAGGTTATGGGTCAAGCTTCATGGGTCATGGGCTTTGGGTTGTACCCAACTACATTCAATGTATTTGCCCAATGGGTTATGATACTTAAGTTTCTACCCATTTATATTACCCAATATACTACATACTAGTTATGTGTATATTCTACTCAAATATGTAAACACTAGTTGTTGTACATATGTAATATTAAATCATAAAATCACTTATACTTGTTTTAGTGTTTTATGTGAAAATGTGAATATGTTAGAAACTATTAGTTCAAACCATTTACGTATTTTATTTGTTTCGTTAAAATGATTTTACATTTGTTATCGACAAAACATTAGAAGATCGTAAAATATAAATAAACGTTTTTACGGCTTATTTGTATTAACAATCTCCCCCTTTTTGTTGGTGACAAAACATAAAATTATTTTAAGGAAAAGCTAAAATTCGTAAAAGTTTAAATTTGTAGTTTTTACTTTCTTCTCCCCCTTTTTGTCGAAACAAAAAGAGCTTCGAAAGAAAGCAACACATTGTTTTTAAGAAAAACATGTGAAAGAAATAAAAAGAAAAAGAGAGCAAGTAACGGGAAAGGATCTCGTCTTTACTCCCCCTTGACGAGTCCATCCCTATGTAAGGGCGTCAAGAAAGTAATACTAATCTAGTTTGTTTGCAAGTAAGTTTGCAAAAGATTTCGTCTAAGTGACGAATATGCTCCCCCTTGATGATTGCAATTTTGCAAGGAGATGTCATGAAAATGTAATCCTAATATTGCAAGTAATTTGCAATGTATTGCTTTGACATAAAGCTCCCCCTAGCTTTAGGATGTCAAAGTCTTCATGTGTAAATTGAATAACTACAAAACAAAGGTTAGAAAACAAGTATAATTCACAATTTCCTGCAAATGTGGTCCAAGTTAGTAGAAAATAGTTTTCTGTCTCACGGATCCCACGGTTCCCTCCTAGTAGGGATCCGTCTAGGCAATTCTGAGGGATCCGTATAGCTGATAATCAATTTCAGCAATGGTGATATAACAAGTAATGTTATCACAAAAATGAGATATGAATACAACGTAATCATATACTCAGAAATATAACAAGTAGCATGTAATTTCATTTAATAAAACTAGAGTTATGATATACATGACTCTTGAAACTAAAAAAATAAGAAAATACATGACTAGGAATTTCTAGACCAACTAACGCTTGATGTTAGGACACCACTAAAATCTTCTAGCTCAAGTTTTGTTTAGGTTTAATCTCGTCAAAACATTCGAGGAGATGATAAAACATGAAACATTGGTCTTCTCGTACTTCATGTATCAAACTTTCAACATGTTGACAATGATAGCAATCTTTGTCATGGCTAGGTAGTGGTGGTGGAAGAAATGAAATGGCTTGATGCGAAGGATCAAGTGAAGCGGCTTGTGGAGCTTCAAACGATGGAGGGATTGGTGGAGGCGCATTTGAGAATGGTTCGACCAAGAATGATGGTGGTGGTAGAGAAGTGTCAACTTCCATATGGTCGGGTGGTTGACTTTGATGATTTCTCATAATCCAAATGGGATTATATGATGGAAACGGCGAAAAGGAAGCCGGAGCTAGTGTTGACTCAACACTTTAATTTTGTACCATTATTCCTCCTAATGAGGAGAATGTTGTCGGCGGAGGCGGATGAGACGGCCTAGGAGGCAAATCCTCTAAATTGTAGAGGTGTGGTGATGATAGTGGAGATGTAAAGGAGATAGCTCTAGGAACTAATGGTGATGGTTTAGTGGAGATGATATTGTTTGGCCTAGGAGGTATGGTGGTGTTTGGCATAGGTAATTTTTTGGGTACTATCCTTTTAGGAATTGGTTTGATTGGTTGAGAAAAGATCCTAGCATTTGTTGGCTTGACCGGAGATGATTCGGTTGAAGAGATTTCGTGTATAACACGAGCCTTTTTCTTGGGTGGTTCTTTGGTGGATAAGTTACTACTTGGGGTTTTCCTCATGATGAAATGATTTCAAGAGGTTTGTAAGGGTTTCTAAAGTGCTGAAAGTTAGGAAGAAGGTGATGATTATGGAAGTCCTAACAATGTGGTTTATAAAGCAAGAGATTTGGCAAGTGCATTTAAGCCTTAAGCCACTAAAATTCATTGGAATGTGATGATTAACATGCACAAGAGTCAACTTCAGAGTTTGTACTGATCTAGGAACTCATTTAAGATGAGATGGAGTGTTTGAGTTAGAAAGATGAGTTGAAATGATTGTTTTGGCAAGGTTTAACATAAACTGTCATCCGGATCCCACGGTTCCCTCCTTAGAGGGATCCGTCTAGGCTAATCCTAGGGATCCGGCTCTCAGCAGCTATGAAAGAGTGGAAATGATGTTTCTAAGATCTATGATCTATATCACCTTGAGTGTTTCAGTCCTCCTAAGTGTCTTAAATGAAGGGGTGCTTAAGTACTTGAAGGTAATGAGTGATGTAGCTAATGATTGCCTTTTATGGAAGGAATTGGAACTTTCATGAGTACCAATGAATGAACAAGGATGACACCAAAGATGAGAGTCTTAATTGAAGCTAAATGATCCTAGAGATCAGATAGTGACTTAGATTAATCCTTTGGAAAATATCCTAGAGGCTTAAGATGGAAAAACTAGGATTTGATCAATTTTGACCAACTTTGACGTAAGGATGATTATGATCAATTTTGCCATAATTGAAAGATTTCTAAGACTAGATGTGAGAGATCATGTGAGAATGATGAGTAATCTAAAGAGCGGAAGAGTAATGGGTTTAAGTGAAACGATAGATCTACAAGTGTCTTAGAGTGTGATCTAGGTGAGTTATGTGTGAGTAGGAAGGATCTACTTATCTTGATAAGGACTTAATTTGCCTTAAGACACTATGTTTAGCTTAGTGTGAGGTGTTCTAAGGATATGTTTGAAATATAATGCTTGCAATTGCATTTTGTGTTTGCCGGATCCCACGGTTCCCTAAGTGTAGGGATCCGTCTAGCACAAACTTTGGGATCCGTCCATCTGCTCAGCAGAACCTTTACTAAAGGTATGCAATGATCTTGACAATGCATTATATTCCAAGGTTGGTTTAAAGAGGTTCTAACACTAAGATATCAAATGTAAGATGTTTTATTTCATGAAGGAAATAGGATTACATTAATAAAGCACGAGTATGAGAGGAATGGTCCTATTTGAAATACTACTAGGTTCTTTGAGTGTTTTCGCTAGGAGGATCATTACGTGATTGATGAGTGTTGGTGGAATCAAGAATGAAGAAAGTCTTCATGAGAGATATGTTTAGTGGTTCCATCATCTTGTTTACAAGTACGTACAACGGACTTTGAAATTGAGGATGAAAATGCATAACGTTGTGATAGAGGCGCGTCAAGAACATTCCATAAGGGATGAGTTTATTCTTGGAGCCTTGAAGATTTACAATTCGCCTTGCGAAGAAGTAGGCGAGATTATATGGTTGTTGTGTTAGCAAACAGTACAACATGTGAGCACAACAAGCGGGAATGATTTCTCGATTTCCCCTGAGACTCAAAACATTTTCACATAGGATGAGTGCAAGAGGCTTGTACTCTTCTCGGATGTCCCGTGTGAAGATAATGTTTGGATCGGAGCAACATGGTCGAGGTTTGCATATTATGCGATGTAAATCTTCCGGGGAGGGTATGTGTGAACAATATGGACTATTTTCTTCACGAAAGTTGAAGAGAGAATCAAGAGACCAATCTTCGGTGAAGGCACATTGTCCATAATTTGGAATTCGGAGAATTTGAGCAAATTGCCCAAGAGTCAAAACAAACTTTTGGTTTTTTATCCAAAACCAAAGAGATAGAGAACGATCCTTGTTACGAACGAGTTCGACTTGACAGAAGAATTCCAATACAAACCTTGGACATATTTTCTCGTTAATTTCGAGAAGACATTCTAGTCCTATCGCTCGGAAGGAGGTATTGATACCTTCTTCGAATTATAGAGAGGTGTCTACAATATGTCCTTCATGGAAGTGACGGGTTTCGAGATTGTTGAACCCACGGACATGATTGCCAGGTGTGTTGGATTCAAGAGAGATGTTAGGAGTGTAGATGCTAGAGAGTGAAGAATCAAACTCATATACGTGCGACATAGTGACACCTATAGAACAGATGAGTTAAAAGAAAGTGATGTTTGTGATCAACCTATGATTATCTAAAGTTTTTATTAGTTTTTTATTAACAATGGTTTTTAACAAGAAGGACACTTAACTCACTTTTGGTTTTGACATTCTAGTGGAGTATTACTTTTTAGAAGAAAAGTAGTTTTTAATTTGCATGAAAAACTGTTCTCCAGTAGGACGGATCCCACGGTTCCTTTTCAAAAGGGATCCGGCTGGTATAACTTCTGGGATCCGTAGATCTGTAATTACAGAAACAGATTTTATGAAAAGCATAGGTTTTTAGATCTCATAGTTTTATACCAAGATATGTGTTTTAGCCTACATTTTTTTTAACATGCATACATGACTTCTAATGTATCATGAAAGAAAGAAATAACACAAAGAAAAATGATAAACACATAATAACCTAGATAACTAGACTATTAGTAATATTTCATTTCAATACTAAGAATGATACAAGGATTGGGTATATAACCCCAATGTAGATTAACAACACAAAGTAAATGTCTCCGTATGTGAACTTCATCATAGGGAACACAAGTGCGATGAGTGTTAAGACGATGAATACGAAGGCGATGTACACAATGTTAAAGACGATCCTTCTTGGTTTCGGTTGGGATAAGGTGGAGAGGAAGATGAAGTTTTGAATGAGAGGGAATTTTTGAAATTGGAAGATTTGAAAAAGTGAGGATTTGATGAAGTGGGCGTCGAGTGGCATATTTATGAGGAAGGAGTATTTTTCGAAATTTGTGTTTTGTTTTATTATTGGATTAAAAGAAATAAAACATAAGTTATATATATCATGACTTTAGACAATGAAAGATATAGAATTTCATATTCACATTAAACCATAATCAATAGTGGAGTATATAAGTTTTAGAGAGAGAAAGGGAGATGTTCTAGTAAGAGAAAACTCATGGAAGGTTAGATTCCAAGTGAACATCCAACCCTCTACCTTGCAAGGTAGAGGGTATTTATAGGTTACAAAATAAACGACCTCCTGACGGCATGTGGATCAGGTATACAATGGGTAAAGACCCGTCCTTCCTCCACGGTGTTACACAAAACTAATCTACGCTATAAACTAACTAATAAACTGCTAAGTAACGTAAATAGCGACAAGTCTACGAGCTAACTTATGCTATATAATATCTTGGGGTGACCGACTCTTCAATATCTGAAATTTCTAATTCCTAACAATCTCCCCCTAAGGGAGGTCACCCCATGTTTTACATTTTGAATCCTAGCATTCTATTCTTGACTTTGTTCTTGAGCTCATAGACTTTGCTTCATTAAAGAATTCAAATTCTGTGGTTCTGTGGTGATTACATCATTGTTCATCTTCAATGCATATTTCGTGGGGGTTATGGGGCTGATCCACATGATAATGTGTTTTGAGCCAGCTTTGAGATCATCAGCCACATTAAATCTCTGACTCTTCCTTTGTGGTGTTGATATTATGTGATGTTGTGACTTTCGGACCGACATGCTCACATTCTGGATCATGATTTCTTCATATCAGAGTAGCGGAAGTTTTCGTTGATTCATGATATTGGCAGCAGCGTAGCAGAAGCATGGAGTGAAAATATCAGAGTCATTGATACACTAATCATGATTTCTTTGGAAATGAATGTGTTGTGTGAGCATGCGGCAATGGATTGACCGCTCCATTCTGATCAGCTGCAAACGTAGGGCGTACCTGCATAAAACAGTTAGCAACAAAACGCACGAAAGAGTCTTTGATCACTTTCGTTGAATTGAGGTACACGGCCCACGGTTCCCCGTTGATCAGTACAAGTACTGCCTGTGATCAGGTATAATTCCGAAGAATTTCCTTGACAGGGTTTCGCAGCTGCTCTAGCTGTTCTCAAACCGGAGCGTCTCAAAGAAGACAACACGGAGTGAGTGAACCAGCGAATAGAGATTCACTGATTGAAGGAAAATGATTTGAAAACAATCGTGTATTTAGTATAAAGTGTTTTGCAATACAACGAAGGTTTTATTGAAAAATCAATTTATCAATCATAACTATCTTTTGATTTTGAAAACACAGTACACAGTCAATGAGCTGAAGAAAAGAATTTTGAGCACACCGACCGGTTT
>BPTQ01000007.1:305553196-305898808 GCA_019973895.1 Chrysanthemum seticuspe | reverse complement strand
TACATAGTTGGTGTTTACATGGTGCTAGGATGTTCGCATGTTGCTAAGAAGCAGCGGTGGAAACTTGGTTAGAATTGTATAAGAGGGTAAGTAGGTAAACTACAATAACTAAAACTAGAAAAAGGTTCAATACTTAACTTCGAATAATAAGCAGATTTGGGCAATTACTACTGAGGGTGCAGTTTTCTTCGGCAGTTTTCTTTCTACAGATCTTTTCTGCTAAGTCTAATTGACGTAACACGTTTGACGTTTACTACCCAATACAACTAGTGAACTAACTTTAAGTGGAGCTTTTTCACAACGTCTCCTTCTTCTTGTGGTTCCTCTTTATATTAAATCTATAATCAAAAACAAAAATTAAAGTGCTCAGATACAAAAGATAAAAATTACATTACAAAATTTCTAAATTACTTTCAAATTAAATCAAAAATAAATTTCAACAAATTTTTACTACTCAAACCACGACAACCAGATTACAAGATGAGCTCGATTACTCATCAAGTTTTCAGATAGAACATGCTTTCCTAATCCTACTACAATTCTAATAAAGCAAGATAGTCCTTAACAAATAAGGAGTCCTAATTAGACTAGAATTGCAAACTTCCATATGCTTGGAAACTGTTTTGTCTTCCATCTGCTCGGATCTTTGGACTGCACATTAAGCTCGTGACTTTTGAACTACTCATTAGCTCGAGTAGAACATTAGACCAACAGCACCAAACTCATCATTTTTAAACAACTTTAAATAAAAACTAAATTAAACTTTCATTAAATCTTTAAAACATTACATTAAAAATAGAAAACATAGACTCGTGAAATTAAAAACAAAAACTAATATCTAAATTATATTTCTCCTTGGTGTTCTTCTTCCTCTGCAACACTTTTTCGAGGTGAATTTCAATCAAGTGATCAACATAACCCATCATTTGCAGTTTGCACAATGCAGTTAATCTGAATCGTCTTTTCTAGACATCTTTCTTTTGACGGCTTCTTTTGACGTGGGAGTCATCATTAACGGGTTTAGACGAATAATAAGCTTCAATTCATAACTTGGAAAAAGATCAAAATCAATAACATCAAATGGATGAATGGGAGAATATGTTAAGATTGGTTCAAAGGTGGCGACGAAGAATCGTTGTACGCTTGTAGGATCGTGGTACATTTGTGGTTGATACATAGGTTGTTGTTGGTACATTTGTGGTTGATACATAGATTGTTGTTGAGATACGAATGGTGGGTTGTGGTATTGTTGTTGTTGGTGGTATTATGGTTGTTGTGTTCCGTATGTAAAAGTTGGGGCTTGAAAAATAACCGGTGATGTAGACGAAAATTTGAATTTGGTGTTTGTACGTTTTGTTGTTGACGTTGCTTTGGAGTTTAATTTTATTTTTGGGTGTTTTAAGACATTTTGAAAGTCGTAAGTCTAGGGATAGAATGATAATTGACATTGTGAATAAAAATGAAAAGGCATGAAAGTATTTATAGGTAAATAAAATGATTTAATTATTATTTTCTTTATTAAATGTCTAACATTCCATATTCTAGCAGTTGGGATTGTTTTTTTGTGTGAAAACCGTCAGGTGGTCCACCAAATCATAGGCAAAACCCACCACCGCACGCGGTGGTGGTGGTGGTGATGATCACGCGTCGTAAGTCATCACCACCGAGTTGCTTGGTGACCATTACGGATTTACGTGTTGTCGTAAGAGTAAATTGCGAAAACCGTGAAAGTGCAAGCATAGTCTTTTTGAGACACTTGAGTGTGCAATTATCGTCTACTTTGCTAGTGACAATAGTTGCACACTAAAGTTCATCACAAAGACTGCACCGCACTTTTAAAATTGTAAGGACTGCGTATGCAATTCAACCAAACCACATGAACGGTTTTTGCACTTCACTCTTTTTGTTAATTTATCGTTGCACAATATCATATCTAATTTGTTGTCACGCAGCATAAGTAGTTGCTAATTTTCAAGCAATTGTATCAGTTTATATGCAACTTGTTTTGCGGCTATTATTCATTTTAAGATATACCAAAGCATGTGTACTTGAATAAAACGTGTGTTTAATAGTTACATTGTGTGCATTTTGCTTTAAAGTTAATCAATCGTGGATGAGTTGGTTTCCATTTTCTTGAATGATGAACTAAAGAGACATGAAATATATCTGGTTTAGAAAAATCAAATTTCTATCTTTTATAGTATTTTTAAGGTGCAAAATTCCGAACCATTATTTGGATAGAAGTCTGATGTACTTAAAATTCTAGTGTTTAATGATCATAATTTTAGGATCAATCAAGTTGACATACTTAATAGAGAGAATTGCATATATATCCCTCCAAAGGTTAACAATTACATATATATCCAACCAAAATTCATAATTGCATATATATCCTTCCAAATACTTATAATTGTCATATATATCCAAATAATTATTTTATATATATTTAATTGCAAAAAAATGTTTGATAATTATAACTTATATATAAAATGACCAATATACCCTTATTTTAATCTTTTTACAATTACAAATAACCCTTTAACCATTATTAAAAAAAAACAAAAAAAAAAAACAATTTGCTAAGCATAAAAAATGACTAATAAAACTAATTACAGCAAGAAATTTATTTGCCAATAATTTTGCATCAATTACGACAACACCTCTTTGTTGTAGACTTGGTATGAATTAGTCATATGCTTTCTTTGTTTATTAGTTACGACAACAACTAATGTTTTTCATAGCAAAATAAAATAAAAAGAATACCCTTGCTAGAAGCATGATTACAGATTACCACAACAACAAAGAAAAACAATAGTTAAAAGATATCAATGAGATTGGCTGAGGAGAAAAGTGAGGAGCAGATGTATGTGTGTTGTAGAAAAGTATGTGTGTTGGGAGGAGTACTAGATGTATCTCTGAATGGTAAATGATCGGTTGTTTAAGTTTGTGATATGAGCAAAGGTATAAAGGTCATTTTATATATGAGTTATAATTATCATATATTTTTTTCAATTAAATATATACAAAATAATAATTTGGATATATATAACAATTTTAAGTATTTGAAAGGATATATATGCAATTAATAGTTTTGGTTGGATATATATGCAATTATTAGCTTTTGAAGGGATATATATGCAATTCTCCCTTAATATTGACACATTTTAAACTCTATATCATCAAAGGTTATGTTAAACACTGACCATTGAGCAATGTTTAAGGCATATTAAACAATATATTCTTTTCATATTTAAAGTAATTATGCATTTAATGTACAATAAGTGAACATAAAAATTAACTTAAATATATGTCATTTTAATTTAATAAATCAAAGTTTCCTTTTATATTCATGTTAAACATTGTCGAGTGAACATTGTTTAACAAAACTCTATCATCAAAGGAAAGAGTTAACAAAGAGAAAATACCCAATCCATAGTGAAAATTTTATCTACATAGAATACAGTGATTCAGTTGATTGAATGTCTGAGGTATTGCCAAAGTAATGGGGCCCTTCCAATTGGAAGGAGGACGCTGAGACAAGGAACTTCACTTCGACGCTGGGTAACACTTCTTCCATCTTTGGAATTGAATCAATAGTAGCAGAAGGAGGCAAGTAACTGATTAAGGAAAGGCATGAGTTTCCATTTTCCAAGTAAGTTATGGAAAAAAAGTGATTCTCCTTTTGTTTTTGTCATCAAGATTGGGGCTGGACCGGATATTGCATTGCAAATTCAAATCTTTTCTTTTTCTAAGTAGCTATAACTCGCCGCTTTGCAAGAGAACAAAACTTAACTAAAGTTTACTAAGGGACAATCCCCCATAATACTCTTCCACATCGTGTGATTAGTGTGGAAGCCGTAGAGGGGGGTGAATATGTTTTCGTTTAAAAACTTAAATCTTTTGTATCAAACAACCGATCAACTATAGTTAACAAGTCTGCCCAAAACTGGCACTTTGGCTGATCCGCCGATCCGTAAAATACGGATCCGACTATATAAAATACGGATCCACGTAACGTCTGAAGACACTCCTTTATCAAGTGTGTTTTTGAGATCCTTGTTCTAAAACCACTTTTTAATTAAAAACTTCTAGAATTACTTGGAGATCAAGGGGTTAAATAAACTACCTGAGATTAGCTCCACGACATATCCCTTGTGGAAGCTAAGTTATCTTCTAGGGGCAACACATAAGGCGCTGATGAGCACCAGGCTTGGTCTTCGGGTTCAAGGTTGTCTTTATGCTCAAAGTACTTATTTTTTGACCAAACGTCTATGCTATTCGTACATTATCATACAACGTATGTCAGTTGCCAGTGTACTAGCTCCGATGGAGACAATTGCTCTCCTGAGCAGACAATGTCTCTTCTGAGCAGACATTGCTCTCCTGAGCAGACTATGTCTTATCATGGAGTAGTTTTGACTTAGAAATATTTGGAGTTAATTGTGATTGTCTACTCAAAATATCCGGAGGAGGACATACCTCATAAGGTGGGTATTTAAACCTACGTCGTTGTGGTGCGAATAAAGCTCTAATTTAAATAGATTTTAGTGTATATTGTTTGTTTTTATGGCAGTATATTTGTTTTTTAGATGTGCACTAATCAAGATGTAAAAGCGCGACAAATTCGTGTGTATGTGATCATTCATTGGTTCTACAGAGCTAAGTTTCTTAGTTTGGATTATAATAAAAAAAAACTTACACTTTGTTCTCGAGTATAAAACGGAAAGAAGAGAGATAAGGAGGGGAAAAAGAGAAAAGTATAGAGGAGAGGAATAAAAAAGTATTTTTTTATCTTGTGTTCCCGAGTTGGAAAGAAAAGAGGATGATGTAAGCAAAAAAAAAAAAAAAAAGTTTTAAAATCAACTTCACTCCATTTTATCCCAATTTGGGAAGAAGATTAGGAGAGTAATCTTGGTATAATTTACTATCCTTTATTTTTTTCTCATCTCTTAAAAAATCTCAGCAACACAATTATTTTTTTATTACCATCCCAAACCTTTCTCTTTCTCTCCTAAAGATAAAATCGGGAACAAAGTATTAATAGCAAAAGCAGAAGAATATATTTCATTTTAAAGGTTTTAAAATGTGATTACCCAGAGAATTGACAAATGCCTAAAAAAGACATTTTAAAAAATATACATACATTGTTAGAAACATAGGAATATATTTTCAAAAAACATATAACATAAAACTATTGAGTTTTTCATTACAAAGTAGAAAACTAAGAAAATTGCATTAAAAAAGGGTATTTATGGCAATTTTATATCTCTTATTAGATTTAGGTTGATCCCTTTGATTTCATTAAACATAAACATTCGGTATACAAAATGGGCTCTGTTAATACAAATAAGCCGTAAAAACGTTTATTTATATTTTACGATCTTTTAATGTTTTGTCGATAACAAACGTAAAATCATTTTAACGAAACAAATAAAATACGTAAATGGTTTGAACTAATAGTTTCTAACATATTCACATTTTCACATAAAACACTAAAACAAGTATAAGTGATTGTATGATTTAATATTACATATGTACAACAACTAGTGTTTACATATTTGGGTAAAATATACACATAACTAGTATGTAGTATATTGGGTAATATAAATGGGTAGAAACTTAAGTATCATAACCCATTGGGCAAATACATTGAATGTAGTTGGGTACAACCCAAAGCCCATGTCACATGGAGCTTGACCCATAGCCCATTGCATGACATCATGCTTATATCATACATAGATAATATCCATAACCCATGGTTTTGACCCATACCCATGTGACTAGGTGCATTGCACTCAAGAGATACATTATATCTAGCTAATGACCCATGGATCAACCCATGACCCATGACCCATAACCAAAATACCCATGGGTAAAGAGGAGCGTCCCACGGATCCCTAGCTTTACGCTAGACGGATCCCTTGTGGAAGGGATCCGTGGGATCCGGGGAACAGTAGAATTTTTCCTCTATAAATAGTGAGACATTTCTTCATTGTTTCTTACCCCTTTCTAACATACTTTCCCCTAGAGTTAAAAACTCTCTAACCTCAGATACAAGAGATCTATGTTTGTAGTTTTGTTTTTGTGTGATCTTCTAGGTTCCTCTTAAAGGCAAGATCACCACCTTTGAAGTCGAGCAAGCTCAAGTCCATGAGTTGTCATGCTTCCTCATCATCAAGACTACTGAAGTCTTCTTGTTGATGATTGTTTTTCTTTTCTAAGAAGTGTTGAAGACATTTGTGAAAGGTGTCTCAAGTGTCAAGACGAAGATATTAGTGAAGGGTATCTATCGTCCATATCATAAGCACTTGTGGTAATTGCTTAAAAGTCAAGACACAAGACATTAGTGAAGGGTGTCTTGAAGATCTAGTTAAAGGCATTAGTGAAAGGTGTCTTATATGTACATTCGATATAGTGTGTTTCGATGTACAAGATAGATTAGTACTAGATCCAAGGATATTGATATCCTTGATGATGTTGTAAAAAGGAGTGGATCTCCTTTGGGATTAGTCGTTGGTGTAGTGTTGGGTAGTAGTTCCTCCATTGCAATGGAACTAGGTGCTTAGCCTAGTACCTTATAAAGGGTAGGCGACGTTGTGTAGGTGTGGTTCACCTTGGTGTGAAAGAACTAGGTACTTAGCCTAGTACCTTATAAAGGGTAGGCGACGTTGTGTAGGTGTGGTTCACCTTGGAGTGAAAGAACCTGGTGGTTAGCCTAGCACCGGAAAAAGGGTAGGCGACGTTGTGAAGGCTTATCCGCCATAAGGAGATTGGTGTAGTGTTTACAAACTCTCGAGTAGGTGACTCGGGGAGTGGAGTAGGGCAAGGAAGGTGTCCTTGTAGCCGAACCACTATAAATACTCGCGTTGTGGTTTTGTACTTCTTACTCTTATCTTTTCATTACATACTTTTATATGCTTGTTTATCAACATTCAACACACACGTCCAAATAGATTGACATAAGTCGATCTAAATAGTTAAAAGGAAGTTTTAATTGGCAAAACTATTCAACCCCCCCTTCTAGTTTTCCACAATTGGCATCAGAGCTTCGTTACCAAGTTTCTTAAAGTATATTGTACTTTAAAAACTTGATACGATCCATGGTTAATTGAAAACTACAAAGAAAGTTTTTCATAAAAACAAACACCATGTCTTTTAAAACTATTTGTTTGGATGTTGATTTGATAACAACATTTTTCTTATTCACTGTTTCATTTAATTGCACTAATCCTCTTTGTCATGTTGATTAGTCAAAGCTCACATCTATCAAGCCATAGGATTTGCTTGATAATAAAGTTTACCTTCCCTAAGAAGGTATCTTAAGCATAAAGGAGCTGGAATTGTCTTCTGACATTTGCTGTGTCATTTGTAAAGACATTCCTAAGTGCATTTGAGGCATGACTTTCCAATTATCTCTAAATGATATTAGTTTAATAAAGAAATGTGATTACTTAGGTATTTACTTGAGTAGATTTCCTGTATACACATGTTTTACATGTAGCTTCATTAGGAAGCTTTTTCTCACATACGTGTCACTCTTTCGTCTAAAAATCATGGTTTATAAAATTTGTGTTTTGTCTCACTTAATCCAAAAATCATATCTTTCTAATAATAAAACAAAACACAAATCTAAAAAAATTCCTCCTTTCCCATAAATAAACCCACCGTCTTCCACTCTATCAAATCCTCACTTTTTCAAATCTTCCAATTTCAAAATTTTCCTCTCATTCAAAACTTCATCTTCCTCTCCATTTCATCCCAACCGAAACCAAGAAGGATCATATTCAACATGGTTTACATCGCCCTTGTGCTCATCGTCTTAACACTCATCGCACTTGTGTTCCCTATGATGACGTTCACATACGGAGACATTTACTTTGTGTTGTTAATCTACATTGGGGTTATATACCCAATCCTTTGTATCATTCTAAGCATTGAAATGAAATATTATTAATAGTCTAGTTTATCTAGGTTATTATTATCATAATGTGTTTGTCATTTATTTTGTTTCATATGTTTCGTACTCTTTCGTGATACATTAGAAGTCATGTATGCATGCTAAAATAAAATGTAGGCTAAAACACATATCTTGGTACAAAACTCTAAAACCTATGTTTTTATCAAATATGTTTTTGTTACTACAGATCTACGGATCCCGGAAGATATACTAGCCGGATCCCTTTTGTAAAGGAACCGTGGGATCCGTCCTACTGGAAAACAGTTTTCATGCAAAATAAAAACCACTTTCTCTCTAAAAGAAATATTCCACTAGAATGTCAAAACCATAAGTGAGTTAAGTGTCATTGTTGTCAAAAAACCATTGTTAATAAAAATCTAGTAAAAACATTAGATAATCATAGGTTGACCACAAACATCACTTTCTATTAACTCTTCATTTCTATAGGTTCAACTATGACGCATGAATATGAGTTTGATTTTTCACTCGCTAGCGTCTACTCTCCGAACATCTCCCTTGAACCCAACACACCTGGCATTCATGTCCGTGGGTTCAATAACCTCGAAAACCGTCACTTTCACAAAGGACGTATTGTAGACACCTCTTTACAATTCGAAGAAGGTATCAATACCTCCTTCCGAGCCATAGGACTAGAATGTCTTCTTGAAATCAATGAGAAGATATGTCCAAGGTTCATAATGGAATTTTTCCGTCAAGTTGAACTCGTTCGTAACAAGGATCGCTCTCTATCTCTTTGGTTTTATATCAAAAACCAAAAGTTCACTATAACCCTTGGGCATTTTGCTCACATCCTCCGAATTCCAAATCATGGACAATGTGCCTTCACCGAAGATTGGTCACTTGATTCTCTCTTCAACTTTCGTGAAGAAAATAGTCCATATTGTTCTCACATACCCTCCGCGGAAGATTTACATCGCATAATATGCAAACCTCGACCATATTACTCCGATCCAAACATTATCTTCACATGGGACATCCGAGAAGAGTACAGCCCCTTGCACTCATCCTACGTGAAAATGTTTGGAGTCTTAGGGGAAATCGAGAAATCCTTCCCGCTTGTTGAGCTCACATATTATATTGTTTGCTAACACAACAACCATACAATCTCGCCTACTTCTTCGCAAGGCGAATTGTAAATCTTCAAGGCTCCAAGAATAAACTCATCCCTTATGGAATGTTCTTGACGCGCCTCTATCATAACGTTATGCACTTTCATCCTTAATTTCAAAGTCCGTTGTACGTACTTGTGAACAAGATGATGGAACCGCTAAACATATCTCTCATGAAGACTTTCTTCATTCTTGATTCCACCAACACTCATCAACAACATGATGATCCTCCTAGTGAAAACACTCAAGGAATCTAGTAGTATTTCAAATAGGATAAATCCTCTTGTACTTGTGCTTTATCAATGTAATCCTATTTCCTTCATGAAATAAAACATCTTACATTTGATATCTTAGTGTTAGAACCTCTTTAAACTAACCTTGGAATATAATGCATTGTCAAGATCATTTCAGACCTTTGTAAAGGTTCTGCTGAGCAGATGGACGGATCCCTAAGTTTGTGCTAGACGGATCCCTACATCTAGGGAACCGTGGGATCCGGCAAACAGAAGATGCAATTGCCAGCATTGTATTTCAAACATATCCTTAGAACACCTCACACTATGCTAAGTCTTAAGGCAAATTAAGTCCTTATCAAGTTAAGTAGATTCTTCCCACTCACACATAAACTCACCTAGATCACACCCAAAGATGCTTGTAGATCTATCATTTCATTTTAATCCATTACTCTTCCACTCTTAAGCTCTCATATCATTTTTCACAATGATCTCTCATATCCAAACGTTGGAAACCTTTTATAGCAAAATCGATCATAATCATCCTTACGACAAAATTGGTCAAAATTGATCAAATCCTAGTTTTTCCATCTTAAGCCTCTAGGATACTTTCCAAAGGATTTATCTAAGTCACTATCTAATCTCTATGATCTTTTAGCTTCACTTGACACTCTAAAAATCTTTAGTGTCATCCTTGTTCATTTATTGGTACTCATGAAAGTTCCAATTCCTTCCATAAAAGGCAATCATTAAGCTACATCACTCATTACCTTCAAGTACTTAATCACCCCTTCATTTAAGATACTTAGGAGGACTGAAACACTCAAGATGTTATAGATCTTAGACTTTAGAAACATAATTTCTACTCCTTCATAGCTACTGAGAGCCGGATCCATAGGATTAGCCTAGACGGATCCCTCTGAGGAGGGAACCGTGGGATCCGGATGACAGTTTATGTCAACTCTAGCTAAATCAATCATTTCAAGCTCATCCTTCTAAACTCAAACACTCCATCTCATCTTAAATGAGTTCCTAGATCAGTACAAACTTTGGAGTTGACTCTTGTGCATGTTAATCATCACATTCCAATGAATTTAGTGGCTTAAGGTTTAAATGCACTTGTCAAATCTCTTGCTTTATAAACCACATTGTTAGGACTTCCATAGTCATCACCTTCATCCTAATTTTCAGTGCTTAAGAAACCCTTACAAACTTCTTGAAATCATCTCATCATGAGGAAAACTCCAAGTACTAACTTATCCACCAAAGAACCACCCAAGAAAATTTCTCGTGTTATACACGAAATTTCTTCAACCGAATCATCTCCGGTCAAGCCAAGAAATGCAAGGATTGCCCCTCAACCAATCAAACCAATCCTTAGAAGGATAGTACCCACAAAACTACCTATGCCAAACACCACCATACCTCCTAGGCCAAACAATATAATCTCCACTAAACCATCACCTTTGGTTCCTAGAGATATATCCTTTACATCTCCACTATCATCACCACACCTCTACAATTTAGAGGGTTTGCCTCCTAGGCCGTCTCATCCTCCTCCGTCGGCATCATTCACCTCATTAGGAGGAATAATGATACAAAATCAAGGTGTTGACTCAACATTAGCTCCGGCTTCCTTTTCGTCGTTTCTATCATATAATCTAATTTGGATTATGAGAAATCATCAAAGTCAACCACCCGACCATATGGAAGTTGAAACTTCTCTACCATCACCATCATTCTTGGTCGAGCCATTCTCAAATGCGCCTCCACCAATCCCTCCGTCATTTGAGGCTCCACAAGCCGCTTCACTTGATCCTTCGTATCAAGCCATTTCATTTCTTCCACCACCACTATCTAGCCATGACAAAGATTGTTATCATTGTCAACATGTTGAAAGTTTGATACATGAAGTACGTGAAGACCAACGTTTCATGTTCTATCACCTCATCGAACGTTTCGACGAGATTAAACCTAAACAAACTTGAGCTAGAAGATTTTAGTGGTGTCCTAATATCAAGCGTTAGTTGGTCTAGAAATTCCTAGTCATGTATTTTTAGAGTCATGTATATCATAACTCTAGTTTTATTAAATGAAATTACATGCTACTTGTTATATTTCTGAGTATATGATTATGTTGTATAATACATATCTCACTTTGGTAATAACATTATTTGTTATACCACCATTTGCTGAATTTATTCATCAGCCAGACGGATACCTCTAATTTTCTTAGACGGATCCCTACTAGGAGGGAACCGTGGGATCCGTGAGACAGAAAACTAATTTTTCTACTAACTTGGATCACGTATGCAGAAAATTGTGCATTATACTTGTTTTCTAATCTTTGTTTTGTAGTTATTCAATTTACACATGAAGACTTTGACACCCTAAAGCTAGGGGGAGCTTTTTGTCAAAGCAATACATTGCAAATCACTTGCAAAATTAGGATTACATTTCTTGACATCCCTTTGCAAAATTGCAATCATCAACGGGGAGCACATTCGTCACATAGACGAAATCTTTTGCAAACATAGTTGCAAACAAACTAACTTAGTATTACTTTCTTGACGCCCTTACATAGGGATGGACTCGTCAAGGAGGAGTTAAGACGAGATCCTTTCCCGTTACTTGCTCTCTGTTTCCTTTTATTTCCTTCACATGTTTTTCCTAAAAACAATGTGTTAGTTTCCTTTCGAAGCTCTTTTTGTTTCGACAAAAAGAGGGAGAAGATAGTAAAAACCACAAATTCAAACTTTTACGAATTTTAGCTTTTCCTTAAAATAATTTTATATTTTGTCATCAACAAAAACGGGGAGATTGTTAATACAAATAAGCCATAAAAACATTTATTTATATTTTACGATCTTTTAATGTTTTGTCGATAACAAACGTAAAATCATTTTAACGAAACAAATAAAATACGTAAATGGTTTGAACTAATAGTTTCTAACATATTCACATTTTCACATAAAACACTAAAACAAGTATAAGCGATTGTATGATTTAATATTACATATGTACAACAACTAGTGTTTACATATTTGGGTAAAATATACACATAACTAGTATGTAGTATATTGGGTAATATAAATGGGTAGAAACTGAAGTATCATAACCCATTGGGCAAATACATTGAATGTAGTTGGGTACAACCCAAAGCCCATGACCCATAACCCATTGCATGACATCATGCTTATATCATACATGGATAATATCCATAACCCATGGTTTTGACCCATACCCATGTGACTAGGTGCATTGCACTCAAGAGATACATTGTATCTAGCTAATGACCCATGGATCAACCCATGACCCATAACCAAAATACCCATGGGTAAAGAGGAGCGTCCCACGGATCCCTAGCTTTACGCTAGACGGATCCCTTATGGAAGGGATCTGTGGGATCTGGGGAACAGTAGAATTTTTCCTCTATAAATAGTGAGCCATTTCTTCATTGTTTCTTACCCCTTTCTAACATACTTTCCCCTAGAGTTAAAAACTCTCTAACCTCAGATCCAAGAGATCTATGTTTGTAGTTTTGTTTTTGTGTGATCTTCTAGGTTCCTCTTAAAGGCAAGATCACCACCTTTGAAGTCGAGCAAGCTCAAGTCCATGAGTTGCCATGCTTCCTCATCATCAAGACTACTGAAGTCTTCTTGTTGATGAATGTTTTTCTTTTCTAAGAAGTGTTGAAGACATTTGTGAAAGGTGTCTCAAGTGTTAAGACGAAGATATTAGTGAAGGGTATCTATCGTTCATATCATAAGCACTTGTGGTAATTGCTTAAAAGTCAAGACACGAGACATTAGTGAAGGGTGTCTTGAAGATCTAGTTAAAGGCATTAGTGAAAGGTGCCTTAGATGTACATTCGATATGGTGTGTTTCGATGTACAAGATAGATTAGTATTAGATCCAAGGATATTGATATCCTTGATGATGTTGTAAAAAGGAGTGGATCTCCTTTGGGATTAGTGGTTAGTGTAGTGTTGGGTAGTAGTTCCTCCATTGCAATGGAACTAGGTGCTTAGCCTAGTACCTAATAAAGGGTAGGCGACGTTGTGTAGGTGTGGTTCACCTTGATGTGAAAGAACTAGGTACTTAGCCTAGTACCTTATAAAGGGTAGGCGACGTTGTGTAGGTGTGGTTCACCTTGGTGTGAAAGAACTAGGTACTTAGCATAGGACCTTATAAAGGGTAGGCGACGTTGTGTAGGTGTGGTTCACCTTGGAGTGAAAGAACCCTGTGGTTAGCCTAGCACCGGAAAAAGGGTAGGCGACGTTGTGAAGGCTTCTCCGCCATAAGAAGATTGGTGTAGTGTTTACAAACTCTCGAGTAGGTGACTCGGGGAGTGGAGTAGGGCAAGGAAGGTGTCCTTGTAGCCGAACCACTATAAATACTCGCGTTGTGGTTTTGTGCTTGTTACTCTTATCTTTTCATTACATACTTTTATATGCTTGTTTATCAACATCCAACACACACGTCCAAATAGATTGACATAAGTCGATCTAAATAGTTAAAAGGAAGTTTTAATTGGCAAAACTATTCAACCCCCCCTTCTAGTTTTCCACAGGCTCGATCCAATAACAATAGACATAATACAAAGTGGGTTAAAACAATAATGGGCTAATACACCCCCGCAGTTTGAGCGGGAGGCCTTCAAACATTCAAACTGGACCTGAAATCAAAAAACAAAGCATCAGGGAGTCCTTTATTAGAGATGTCGGCATACTGAAACCGAAAAGGGACATCAAGCACACGAACTTGACCCCAAGCCACATAATCATGAACAAAATGAATGTCAATCTCAATGTGTTTCGTACGTTGATGCTGAACAGGATTCGTCGATAAATATACGACACTGACATTATCACAATAAACAATAGTAGCCGTAGACAAAGGTGCATGAAGCTCACACAGCAAATTTCGAATCCAAACGGTCTCGGCTACGACATTAGCAACACCACGATATTCTGCCTCAGCACTAGACCGAGAAAACATCGCCTGACGTTTAGCAGACAAGATAACAGATTTTCGCCAAGAAAAACTCAATAACCTGAAGTTGACCGACGAGTGACCGGGCAACCCGCCCAATCTGCATCCGTGTAAGCAATAAGCTGAGAAGTAGAAGAAACTTGTAGCTTAAGACCATGATCAAGAGTACCACGAATATAGCGTAATATAGGCTTCAAGGCATGAAAATGTGTGTCACGAGTTTCATGCATATAGAGACACACCTGCTGAACCGCTTATGAGATATCCGGACGCGTAAAAGTAAGATAGTGAAGGGCCCCAGCTAAGCTCCGATATAAGGTGGGATCATCAAAAGGCGTACTATCAGATCCAAGCTTGGACTATGTATCAACAGGAGTACTACAAGGATTGCAATGCTGCATATGAGCTCTCTTAAGAATATACCTTAACAAATTTGGACTATGATAAAAACAGACCAGATGTTATGCGAGTAGCAGAAACACCAAGAAAATAATTAAGAGAGCCAAGATCCGTCATTGCAAATTCTCCATGAAGAGCAGTGATAATGCGCTATAGCAAGGAAGTGGAAGAAGCGGTCAATATAATATCATCCACATATAATAAAAAATAAGCCGTATCAGTATCACAATGAAAGATAAAAAGCGACACATCAGTTTTGCTATGCTGATAACCAATGCGAGTAATTGCAAACCGCTGGAACCAAGCTCTAGAGGCCAGCTTAAGCCCATATAGATTTAGGTTAATCCCCTTGATTTCATTTAACATAAACATTCGGTATATACAATCAATTATCAATATACCGACACATGCTAAACTCTTAATGTGCTCAATCCAATAACAATAGATATAATAATAAGTGGGTTAAAACAATAATCGGCTAATACTCCCCTCTTCGAGATCTGAAATTTCATATTTACTTAAAATATGCTTTAAAAATATTGTATATATGCATTAAAAAATTGTAATTTGAATATATAATATGAAATTAATCATGAAAAAATAAAATAAAATATGAAAGTAATCTTAGAAAGGAGAGTTCAGTCGTTTGGATTTGTGAAGTAAAAGCCCAAAAAAAAGTTACTGGGCCATAAATTCATTTAAAGTAGCTAGTATTTGGTGGTAGAAGGATGAAAGCGAACATAATCACTGAAAGAAAAATCAACCTATAGACTTTCTATTTTGGAAGGCACTTTCCACTAAGATAGAAGATAATATTAAAAATAAAAGATTAGCTTTGATACCAACACCTATTCGGTAACGAGTGAGTAAATTTTGGAACTTTTCCTTTGGATGATATAAAGTTACACGCATTTGATGATATATATACTAGGGGTGAGATCAATAAAGATCACATAAAAATTAAAGATCAAATGGAGCATTCTCAACCATTCATTTTTTATCAAATTAATTAAATTCATTTTCATCTTTATACTTAAAAATTAAATATCTCACAAACCGTTAATAGTTAGATAAAACTAATTATACCATTGCGACAAGAATAAAATTATCTTTCTATAGAGATCCAATATTGTATACTTTCGACGAACTTATTTTTTATCGTTTTTTGCGGGTTTCGATATATTACACTATAAATAAAATTTTTAAAAATACTCTTTTGCATTAACACAACCCCTAAACCCTAAAAAACCCTACCCCTAAACCCTAACCCCTAAACCCAAAAACCCTAACCCCTAAACCCTAAAAACCTTAAACCCCTAAAACCCTAACCGCTAAACCAAAAAACCTAAACCCTATCCGCTAAACCGTAAGAAACCTAAACACTTAACCCCTAAAAAACTTAACCAAAAAAAGTCAAACCCCTAAACCCTAAACACCTAAACCCTAACCGTAAACCCTAAACCCACAAAAAAGTCGGAAAAAAAATTTCGTCGAAAGTATATGATGTGCGATATCAAATTAAAGGTAATTTTATGCTTGTCGTGATGGTATGATTAGTTTCGTCTAACGATTAATGGTTTGTGAGATATTTAGTTTTTAAAAATGAAGGTGAAAGTTTATTTTATTGTTTTGATGAAAAAACGAGTGGTTGAGAATGGTTTATTTGATCTTTAGTTTTTCTTTGATCTTTATTGAACCAAACTCATATATACTATATAGTAACTACTAATGTAACTTAGGGGTGTTAGAAAACCATTTATAACCTACAAATATCATGAAATAATGTTAATTATCTCTCTCGTGCATACTAACGTTATTGGCGTTGAAGTCTAAGATGGGAATTACGTCTTTGTTAAACTAAATTTCATTAAGTAGTTACTCTAGATATATCATTCGCTCACAATTGTTGTGTATTGTCGTTTTCCAGGGTATATATGCATAGTTGTCATTGGAGGCTGTGTTTCGTATCTCGATCATCTATTTTTATGATAACTTTGGAAGAAGAAAAAACAATTTGAGTGATCATAAATGTGTCCAACAAACGTGATATAAATGTGGTTTGGATGCTATACTTGGATTGATATGTGGTATAACTATATATGTGTTGTATTTTGGTCGATACATATAAATTTCAGGTCATTATTATAAGCCCATTTACCAATTTTAATGACAACATATAATTTTTATAAAGATTTACATTAACATCATAATTGTATAAAAAGATTTATATATGCATTTCGAATATGTACTACTCATAGTCATACTATATATGAGTTTTCTTTTTCAAAAAGCCAACAAATGTTACAGTAACAAAAACCAAACTCAACGTACATAGACCAAACACACTATTTGCTCATTTTCTTTTGGAACTTGAGCCTGTCATATAATTTATGTTAGGCTCACCCTGTTTCAGAAAAGTTATTTGACCAATATGGTTGTAGTTTGTAGAAAATAAAAAGGGTTTGAAGATTTTGAAATGAAAGAATTGAAATACTATACATGGATTTCTATTTGACCATATTTTTTTTTTGGACAGCGATTATGGGATCACCCAAGGGGGACTAAACCACCCGCGCGTTCATCTCCCGTTTTTCGCCCATTCGAAAGCAGTGATAATTACCCGCCCCCATCACTGCCCGGGAGGAAACCTTGAAACCGATCCAAGGGCACGGCCAAGTAAAACCCCCCATCCCTTTACCCCCACATTGGAAGGGTGCCCCGGGTGATTCCGATTGGGCAGGATAGGATTGCAATAAAAGTTGCACCCAGACGGAGTCGAACTCCTGACCTCAAGTGTGTTAGAGGCAGGCCACTACCGCTGGGCCACAATATAGAAGCACTTGTTAGTTATTTTACTATGACCATGTCCTTCGCAAACTACAATGGAGTATAAACATGTGCTTTGGATATATATGTTAATCTTGGTGCATCATAAATTTGTTGACACATGGCTTATTGTTAATTGGAAAAACTAATTAAACTTAAGCAAGTTGTTAACAAACTTAATACAACTTAAAAAGTTCACTTTTCTTCTAATATGTAAAAAGTGTTACTTCAACCTAACAACAATTCTCATGCTCATAGAAAAGATACACAACTATCCAAACATGTTCTTGTATAAAAGAGAACTAAGTGTACGAACATTGTTTTTTTAAGAAGGAATTTTGTTTGCTCCTCTAATCAACGGTGACTATTTTATGCAGATGCATGGTCTACAATCTAAAGATAATTAGACATGATAGCAAGGTCAAACACACGCAACGCCGTAATCATTAGATGTCCGTGGGCGGTGCTTAAGCACAGCCGTAAACATACCTAGTATGTTTTAAAAAAAAAGCTAAAATTACAAAAAAATTTACAGAAAATTTTCATATAAAAACATTACTAAGGTTATCTGTTTTCTTTTAAACTTATATCTACTCGTCATAACTCTTATACTTAAGTATTAAAAAAAAAAAAAAAAAAAAAAAAAAAAAAAAAAAAAATTGTTAAGGTGTAATCCTTTACTCATTTAACTTTTTTTTTAAGGAAAAGGAGACCTTCCCCAACAAATATTAATAATCACAAAAATTACAAAACGACTTACATGGGCATACCTATATAAGCAAGCCCAAATGACATGCTCAAAATATGCTACGGGAACATGCATAATAACGAAACTAGCCTATAATGCCAATACAGAAAATAACCAGCAACAAATAATGGCTACAAAAACCAAAACTACTATGACCAGCTATACAAATCAAATGACCCTAAAACTCTTAAATGACCTCCTTAGCTTGTCTTAAACTGCTAATATTCAAACTCATCAATCTAAGCCATTCGCCCAAACACTCCTTATCGACACACTAGCAAAGCACGTACCCATATTCAAACTCATAACATTAAATCAGCAACAAAAAACTGGACAGATCTTAAAAAACGAGCACCTGAACACAACGGCCATCAATCTTTAAATACAAACCAGTCCAAATCATCACCACAACTGAATCAGTTCCCATAAAATAACTCCCATACTTTTCCAAACACTCCTTAACAGCTTCATCCATTAACATCTTCATCTTCCAAAATATCAAATCAAACCATACAGTACCTTCCACAGAGCAGCTCCAAATTGGACCTACCATACTTAAAGGACAGGATCCAGCACATGTTTCACATCTCTATGGCACTACATGAAATTTCCGTATTTCTGCAGCCTCAAGAGATTTTCTAATCCTTAAACTAAGCAATCTCAGCCTAACGTGTTCTCTAATAATTCCACAGACAACATCAAAACTCCTAAACTTATCTTGGATGGGTCTTAAATTCCTTTTTAGTTATATCAACCAACAAATTACAAATAAAATTCAGGAACATTACTTATTACGGAGTATGACATAACATATCACACATAAGACATTTTTTTTTCCCTTTCGGTAAAGGTAAATTTATTATCACCGAAACAATAATAGAAACCAAACCATGGCAACCATGAACAGACCTCATGGAGCATAGCAGGCTAATACAAACAAACATTTAAAAGAGCAGACAATACACATAGAGCTCATTAATAACTACTGATGACCATAATACAATTTATAATAGCATACGAATAATGGCCCGAGCAACATTAGCAACAGCTTCCACAACCTTGTTCTGCTTGGTCATTGGCGAAGTCATACCGTGCTGTTTAAAACTCCTCTCACACGCTTGAGACTCCACAGCACTATCCGCCATTCCATCCTCACCAAACTTAGGATTTCCATGTTTTAACGCGTCTTCAGCCATCAGCACATCCACCTTCACAACTGCATTATACACTTGTCCACAATAATCCAATGCAGGCCTCAACTTGGGCATAGAAGATTTCAGATCATTGATCTGTTTTATGGTTACCTCACCTTCGTGCTTGACCCTAGCCACCGCAATGAGTGCTAAGCCTGTTAGATCGGCATCTTTACTTTTAGGGTCTGCTAGTATGATTGAAAGACATAAGTCATGATTAGGTGTCCCTTTGCATGTGTTCTCTATGAACTTTCTGTCAGCAATTGCTGAAAATAGGGTTTCTTGAACAACAAGGAGAAAGAAAATGGTGAATAAGAATTTCATAGTGATGAAGCAAATGAAAATTTGAAAATAATGAGCTAATAATTATGAGATATATTTTGGTATGAAAAATAGTGAGTGTGTCGCATGTCAATTTATAGAAAACTTGACAATATCTCGGATACAAAAAACTCACCCAGTCCCAAATTAATAGTACGAGTTTTTTTTTATGTCACAATTTAGTTGTCCACTACTAAAAATAGATATGAAAAATCTGATTCAGTGTACCATATTACTGTTGGTTGAATTAATATTACAAACTTTAAAAAATACACTAATTAATGTTATTCCGCAAAACTTTCAAAAAAAAATGTTATTCCGCAAAAGTAAGAGAGAGAGAAAACAATAATAACTATTAGTTTCTTAAACTATGTGTTTTTTGTGAGGACAATTAATTTGAGACTGAACGAGTAATAGTTAACGGTGGCCTAGTGGTAAAAGGGCTTGTGGCCAACGGTCTAAACTGTGAGGGGTCTCAAAGTTCAATTCCTTGTAGGTGTAAACTACCTGGAACTGGCCACGATAACCTTCTAAAAAAGGATTACTTTACCTGGTTTGAGTCTGTGTGGCGACGGGTTTAAACCCACTGCATTAGTCGGCAAAAAGGTCAAAGACCTTGATTACCGGAGAAAAAATAAAAAATTAGTTAACGGCCTTGTAGTCAAGTAATACTCAAATGGTTTTTTGATCTACTAGAAGAATAATCGTGCATAGGAACGGGGATTTTATAGCAGCAAATAATTATAGTGATATTTTAGTTAAGTGTTGTGTGACGTTATGCATACAACGTAAAATGATTGAAGTTTAATTGAAAGATGATGTAACATACGATAATTCGTAGTTTCTCCTTCTACTAACAAATTCGAAGAAAAAACCTCTCCACCCTATAGGTGATTTTTGGCGATCTAAAAACCTAACAACCCCAATCTATCTCAACCTTATTCGTTCACCATCTAGCCTTTAACAAACTTGATACAAAGATATCACCAGGGGTGTTAATCTCTTGTGGTTTGTCATTCTTTCTTCCATTCTTATTGTTGTCTAATTAAGATTTGTGTCGTGTTACGGTTTTTTTCGTCTTTAGGGTGTACTGGTTCATCTTTGTAGGGTTTATTCTTTGATGAATTGAATTAGGGTTTGACCAGCATTAATGATGCACACTCCCCTTGATTCGCTGAATTAATTGTTTGGTTCTTTAGGGCACATAACTATAACCCTTACCGTCAGGTGGGTTAACCATGTGAAGTTAGGATTTCAGCATTCAGCTGAAGATTTTTTTTGTGCAAAAGGTGAATTATATTAATCACTCCAACTTTATACAATACAAGTATAAACTAGACACTGATTGGACAATTCCCAAAACAATATCAAACTCACAAACAACATTCACCCGATATCAGACAAAGCACATCCAATATATGACAAAACTATAAGTCTGCCAAAATATTGCAAAAATAGAGGAGTCTTGCATAGATTCTTAAAGCTTCACCACTCTGCATGAATTTAGAATCTTTTGATTCACCTTTTTTAGAACCATACCATCTAATTACATTTCCATCACACTTTTCCACTAAGTCCATTCACCCTACATCCACATAACCAAGGTAGACAAAGGGAATGGCATCATTAGGAACCCATAACCCCTCCACATCAAGGGCTATACCAGGTGAGCTACATTTTTATCTCTAATAATGGCTTCACATACCTGGGAACACACACCTTGAGTGAGGACCACCATTACCTCCTTGGTGAGGCATTGATTGGACCAAGTAGGTTCCTCTTTCACTCCTCACTATTCCAATCAACATGCCTCTCCCTCCTGTTCATTCTACCATTCACACACAAGCAACCTACTTTATGACTCCTTTTCCAACTCAAGTCACATCCAGTTACTGTAGACAAGTCTTAATTACCTGACAAAGGCCTATTAGGAGTCCACAGGCTAAATTGAGTTAAGCCTTCAAAGGAATCAAGATACAAGGCCTTCTGTTGTGAATGAACATAAAATACTCTACCATTCTAGAGTAAATGGTAAGAGAATAAGAATATACCTTTTAACTCCATCTGAATACCATGGAATTATGCAGACTTCTTGAACAACATCTGCTCAAACAAGCTTATTCCAAACACCCCTTTATTCAGGCTGACTCTTATACAAGTGTTACTTCCCAATCTTTCTCTGCTGCCTTGACTGCATTTGATTTCTTGGTCTTTAAGGACATTAATTTTGATCTCACTTCATCACAGATTACCTTGATGACTCTAATTTTATCTTTCTCTTCTCCTCTGAAAATTCTGCTATTTCTTTCTTGCCATATGAAATACACAGTGGCTGCAAGACACAGCTTCATTATGACAGTGTAGATGTAGTTATGTTTGTTGTTTCCAACTAAAGTATTCACTATCTCCTCCCAAGTACTTGCATTCTCAATAATATTGGCTTTCACTTTAATGATCTCCCACACTTCTCTTGCATAATCACATTGGAAGAAGAGGTGATCATGAGAATCAAGTACAATATTACAAAAATGGCATTTAAGGTCTCTTTGAGGATACCATTTCAGTAACTTATCCTGAGTTTCTAGCTTCTTTTTAACAACTAACCAACGGATAAATGTGTGTCTTGGGATGTAGTTTGAGAACCACACTAATTTTTCCCAAGGAACTGTATCATCAACTGCAGATTTAGATGCAATTGTGCTTCTTGCTTTGATTGTATGTGCTTGTTTTGTGAATGAAAAGCGGGTTTTTGGAGTTGGGAGGGAAAGGGGAAGAAGAAAATAAAAAATACAATAGTTTGGTTGATCAAATGATAGATAATCGAACTGTTGCATCGAGTTATGTTAATGCGAAAGAGAACTCGGCTAGTGGCTACCTTAATGATGATGGAACTGGTCCATGTCCATCTTTATTTGATGCATATGGCAGTTTGAATCCCTCTTCGTTGGTTGGTAAATTCGTGACATTGAAAAGCAAATGCTAAAGGGAAAACTTGTGCCTTTAGGTGACGATGGAATACCACTAAAATCTACTAACGAGGCGTTGTTTGGTGGAGATAACTTTGAGACGTATGTGATCAAAGAATCAACTAACATGCCTCGTGCTACAGAGGTTGCTACTAGAAGTGATCAGAATCATAAATCTGAATTGAATGGAGATGAACAGAAAGTTAATATCCAACATAAGGGTCATATTATTGGTGAACAGAAGCAAAAAGGATGTAACATATTGGATTTCACAAGCACATAAACAAACTCAATATGGGCGTATAATTTAGATGGTTTAGAGAGAGAAAGTGGGATATTCTAGAAAGAGAAACTCTTGGAAGGTTAGATTCCACAAAGAACATCCAACCTTCTACCTTGCAAGGTAGAGGGTATTTATAGGTTACAAACTAAACGACCTCCTGACGGCCTGTGGATCAGGTATATAGTGGGTAAAGACCCGTCCTTCCTCCACGGTGCTGCACTGGACTAAAACTAAGCTAATAACTTACTAACAACTAACATAACAAACGATATGTCTACGAGCTAACTTAAGCTAGATTATACTTGGGGTGACCGATGCTTCACACTAGAATTTCCAATTCCTAACAATCTCCCCCTAAGGGAGGTCACCCCATGAATTACATTGTGAATCCTAGCATTCTAATAAATCTTCAGTCTTGAGCTCGTAGACTTCTCTTCATCAGAGTATTCAAACTATGTGCTTCTGTGGTGATTTCATCATCGTTCAACTACAATGTATGTTTCGTGGAGGTTATTGAGCTGATCCACCTTGATGACCTTTGAGCATAACTAGAGATCATCAGCCAAAGCAAATTCTCAGCATCACCCATTGTTGTGTTACCAGCATATGATGTTGTGACATTTGGACCGACATGCTCACATTCTGGATCATGATTTCTTCTTATCAGAGTAGCGGAAGCTTTCGATGATTCATGATATTGGCAGCAGCGTAACAGAAGCATGGAGTGATAATATCAGAGTCATTGATGCACTAATCATGATTTCTTTGGAAATGAATGTGTTGTGTGAGCATGCGGCTAGTGATTTACCGCTTCATTCTGATCAGCTGCAAAAGTCGGGTGTTCCTGCATAAAACAGTTAGCAATAAAGCGCACAAGAGTGTCTTTGATCACTTTTGTAGAATTGAGGTACACGGCCCACGGTTCCCCGTTGATCAGTACAAGTACTGCCTGTGATCAGGTATAATTCTGAAGAATTTCCTTGACAGGGTTTCGCAGCTGCTCTAGCTGTTCTCAAACCGGAACGTCTCAAAGAAGACAACACGGAGTGAGTGAACCAGCGAAATGAGATTCAGTGATTGATGAGAAGAGATTTGAAAAACAATCGTGTACTGCTCAATAGAAATTGTTTTTGCAATACAACGAAGGTTTTAAGGAAAATCAATTATCAATCATAAACACCTTTTATTTTGAAAAATTAGTACACAGTCGATGTGCTAAGGAAAAGAGTTTTTAAGCACAACGACCGGTTTTTAAAAGGTATCCGTCAATCCATAACCTGAACCAGGATTGATTCAAAAGATTGAATCGCCCCATTGTTTCTGCTCAGTTGTCATATGGTTGATCTATTGAATAGATCTCACATGCCACCCACCAGGAGCTTTGATACGCTTACACAGCGCGTTCAGGGGTCAAAGGAACTTCCTTTTCGTCGAGCAAGTTTTTCAACACCCTAGGCAGTGAACCTAATCGTTGTAGTGTAGTATTAGGGTAAGCCACGATAATTGATATCGTTCTCTAGGGGAATAGGAATGCTAGTGAGAAGTTACTACGCTAAGGTTGGGGTTGAGGAAGATTATTTTTTATCTTTTTATGTTTTTTTAGAAAAGGAAAAGTACGAATCTCGGGGTTTGGATTTGGGGGGTTGGTATTTCTACCGATTACTCTACTATTATCTAATTATCTAAACTAAGGTGGTGGTAGTCTATGTCTAATTATTGTGTGCTCGTATGATAGTTTAAAGATGTGTTTACTTAGGTTTTACTACTCCTTAATTATCTCCTATTGGTGGTTGAATTGTCACGTCCTTATTCCTAATTGCATTGTGTGTCTAAAGTTGTAGGGTATGCGTTTCTCCCTACTCTTTGAAGTTACTAAAGGGTCTCGTCTATAAAACCCACAAGGGACGATAAACTCTAACTCTAAGGCCTCTTTGGATAGTTTAGCTTACAACAACTCAAGGTGCTATAACCTAAGGTTCACAAAGATTAATCAAGCATTAAGTACACAACGAATGACCTATCGTATTACTAGATCATTAATCAACTAAGATAAGAAACAACCAATCAATATTCAATAACTAAGTTTCATATTCCCTAAGCAAACACACAAATAAATTAGCCGGACATGGAGAACATGCAAGCATACACACAAATAATTGAAGACATAATTAAATTAATGAAGTAAACAACTTATCTTGGTGTAAGATAGGGTTTAGAACCCTAAAATACGACCTTGGTTCGGTTTAGGTTTTACTCCAAAAGTTTACCCAAAAGACCACTCTCTAAAACTGAAAAATTCGGATTCTATATATAAGATTACATGTGCGACGGCGTCACCTTATGATTTGTGACGCCGTCGTGTCACCGTCATTAGGGTTTCGTCTTGGCCAAGTTAATCTTGCGACGGCGTCACCTTATGCTTGTGACGCCGTCCTCTTCAGCTTCTGACGCCGTCTGAGTTGCGACGGCCTACTCTTTTATAACTTGACGTCGTCACTTGAAAATAGGAGTTTTGGCTTCTGTCCCGTCACAAAAACCTTCCGACGGCGTCGCAGATTAAGCAGTGACGCCGTCCCCTTGTAATTTAGCAGCTTGAGTGTCTCGATTCTTGACTTTGGCCATTTTCTTCATATATCCGCGCCTTTTCGTCCAAATAAGTGCCATTACAGTAGTTTGCCTGCAAGAGACCTAAAAAGTGAAAAGGAACGATATTAAGCAATAACGGATACAAAAGTGATCAAATAAGGGCTTAAACGAACCCTCAAAAAGGTACATTTTAAAACCTTATCAAATATCCCTACACTTGGTATTTGCTTGTCCTCAAACAAATGTACTTTTAGCCAATTAATTTATAAGTTAGGGGTCATGAAGCATTGGTTTAAAATAGTCCACAACACATATAAGCCCCGCAAAAGTCATAACAAGCACGGAAATTACATACTAGCACCTCACATGGGGTGTTTGGATACTCACATCTCTCGGGTGTATATGAAATATAACAAATTGGAAATGGAAGATAAACACTCATTAACCGGTCCTAGTACATAGATTACCATAGGCTTGAGAATAGATCAAACCTCCATCGCTTTGGCGTAAGCACCTAGGAAAGATTATCAAAGAGATCTTTAAAGGGTTGTAACGTAAGGCTTACGGTAGGGAAACAAAGGGTTTGGTGGGATAGGCTATTTAGTGGTGGTAAGTCAAAAATCTCAATGTTACATGCATACAAAGAATGGCGTTGCTAAGCCAAGACTCGACACTCTAAACTCTAGATAACTGAAATAAACAAACATAAATTTAAAGATAGATAGAGGATGATAGCCCGTATGTTTTTTTTTTTTTTTTTTTTTTTTTTAATCACTATATTTTTTTCTTTTTCTCTTTTTCTATTTTTTTTTCGATTTTTTTTTTCATACACTTTTACTCTACCATCCTCTACGATAACATCAAAACAGTAGGGATTTATATCACATCCCTACACTTGAGTTTTTATTACTCTAACACTAATATGACCTTAATTGAAAAGATCAAAACACTTGGGGTACATTATTATGCAAACAAAGGGATTTTGAATTTAACGTTCCCTTCCCGTCATTTCATAAACTTTAACTTTTCCCATGAATCCCAATCGTCCCAAAACTGTATACAAAGGATATGACTCGACTTAGCAACTCATGCAAGCAACCAGATAATTGAACTAAGGGTTTAGGGTGATAACAATAATGCACTAAAAGTGAGTGCATACAAGGTAGGCTAAGGCGATTTGGGTGTACATTTGGGGGTGGGGTGTAAACAATGCTCTTCATTGATATTCTGGAAAACCGAAACATCACGAGAACCGTGAAAAGGATAGGCTCTGAGGGGTTAACTAGGGGTATCGTGCACTAAAGATGAGTACAACGCAAGGGTGTGGGGGAATTACTCAACCGATGTGGAAGAAGTAATTATATTACGGGTATCAAACAAGGGTTATCCTAATGCCTCTTATCATTTAGTTATTCCTAACTACACAAGTGTAGTCTTACTAGCGATCTCGGGATGCATCACAAAACAAGTTCTAGAATCTAATATACTACCGGTTCACACTCTAAGCATTAAAGATGAATGCTTTAATTCCTACTAATCTAAGGGCGATCCTCACATTTTTGGTGAAATTTAAGTGGTAAAGGGTTTTGTGCTAGTCATGCAACTTCCTATCCGTGAGACGCTTTTGTTAAGACTAATGGCCCACTCCTATATATTATGAAAATTTTTAAATTTGGTGCCAAAATGACCCTAACCGACATTTTCTCATGGTTTATTACGCAAATACAATTGGACAAAGCAAATAATCAAGGATAAGCATAGTTTCAAAGTTCCCGTTTTATTTTCCCTCCCTACACTTAAACTGAACATTGTCCCCAATGTTCCCCGAAAGTATCAAAGTTATGATAAAAGAAGGTAATCAAAAACGAAAGAAACTAATACTCCCCTGATTAGCTCGGTAGGATCTGTGTGTGAAGTAGTGGTTAAATCCTTTCAAAGAAGAATGTATGCGTGAAAAGCTCCTCCAACTTTATGTATCTTCTTCTTGATAAACAAAACCTGCACACTTGAAGAAAAAAAACGAAACCTTCGCGTAAAATCGGCGGTAATAATATATATAAGACTCGATTTAAACTAGGATATAATGCTTGTGGAATGGATGTTTACAGAATTTCTAAGAAAATTAAGACCTGGAAAATTTCAAAAATTTTTAAGTAGCTCAGAAAACGAGAAAAAGTAATCTGATGTTTTTATTCCTTCCTGACGCCGTCAGGTTGCAATCCTGACGCTGTCAGGTTATCCTGACAAAAACTGGTCTGCGATTTTCTAGAAAAAATTCTGGAAAATTTTCATCTTTAGAATGTGGAAAAATTTCTGCAAAACATTCATTATGACTCGATACAAGCATTTGACTCGAACAAACACACAAATATATCTTTTAATCAATTGTTATTCTCATGTTCACGTTTCTTATGAAAACGTGTGTAATCCTCCCTACACTTATCCTTTATGTAAAATACCTTTATATGCAATTAAGACGAGGTTAAAAATAAAATAAAGCATTTTTACAAATTTAAACATGAGAATAAACAATCAATAAAAGATATATGACACAAACAAGCAAACAATTAATCATGGGTTGCCTCCCACGAAGCGCTTTTCTTTATTTATGAGTCTTGTAGCTAGACTCGTAGTCGTGCTCCTACGTTACTTCATTACCGTCACCTTCTTCCTCATGACGGTCTCCAGTGGGTGGTTCCGTGTTGTAGAAGTGCCCTATGATACACCTCTCTAAAAAATCGTCCTCTCCCCACTTATTTCTATATTCTGGTCCTAAGTTTAGGCAATCCTTATAGAAATCGAAAATCTTGGCCATTACATAACCCACTCCTTTCTTTTTATCCTCTTCATTCCTATAATAGACCGACAGTTTAAGTTCCTTTTCATCATTAGAGAGTGATGAAAACTTCTCGATCTTAAACGGCATTTGGTAAGCTATGTCGTCAGTCTCATCTTTGAATCGCACCGTGCCTAACGAGGGATCATAGGTCATCCCGGTGCTTTCTATGAAAGGTTTTCCTAGAATAACGTGGGACAAGCTAGGGTCTATGGTCGTGCTAATATCATCCACAATTATGAAGTCCGTAGGAAACGCGAAACTACCTACATAAACGGGCAATCCCTTAATTCTTCCGAGAAAATTGCAACTAACATTAGGATCATTGGGGTCTTGCCTAGTTGGAATAGGCTTCTTCAATATCCAATTGTAGTAGGTGCTAGTCATTATGTTGATTGGGGACTTACGATCAATGTAGGCCTTTGCCACAAAAAGGTGTCCTATGCAACATGGTATGTTAATATTCCAAGGGTTCCCAAACTTGATTCTAGGGCTTTTCCTAACATACATGTGACGGAGGTCACGTACTAAGTGAGGGTGGCGAGATAATTCTTCTTTCGTAGGAAACTTATTGAAATAGTTATTGTCTACTTCATCTACTTCCTTGGTTGTTTCATTATTCTCAAGTGTATGGTCCTCTTCGTCATTAGGTTTCACTAAGGCGATGGTATTGACGAATTGAACGTGCTTAGCTAGCTTACTTGGGTCCTTAATCTCTACACCGGAAGGCTCGGGAGTTGAGATAGCACTAACCTTCCTATCACTATTGGTTATGGCTTTTAAACGGTTGTCTATCTTCCTATCCATATCGGCTTGTTGTTGGTTGAAATGGTCCGAGAGCTTAGCTATTTGGGCTTCTTGGGATGTGACAAGTTGTTGCAACATTCCTTCAATGTTTTGGCTAGGGCCATGAGATAGGGGTAATGAGAAATCATTAGAAGTGAATTCTTTGGTTTGTCCCCAATAGAAGTCGGGCTTGCCCTTCCATGCTTCTCGGGTGTCATTAAAAGTCCTAGGTCCGGGTGTTGCAGGGAATCTTCCTCCCGTTCCATTAACACGCGAGGATGCGTAGTCAATGGAAGCATGTTCGGGGGATCGGGTGTAAGTGCGCGTGTTATGAGGATCATTACACGGCTCACACGAGGAGGAAACTTTGTTCACATGGCGTGAAGACTTAGGATTTTCGTAAGAGCTCATAAGGAATTTTACTTGATCTTCAAGTTCAAGTATCCTACGGTCGGAAGGTTGTGAGTCAATTGGAGGCAAGGAGATTGCCTTAACGGTTTTGGGCAACTCACGGGGGTCATTCCAACTTTCGTTGTCATAGAGAGCAAGGTCCTCTATTATACCCCATGATTCTTCCGCGGTGAGATCACTAAGTTTTCCACCGGCCGCTTGGTCAATGGATCGCTTGGTGGGGAAGTTGACATGATCATAAAAGATTTGGACTTGGAGCCAAAAATAATTGCCGTGATGAGGGACTTTATGAAGTAAGTCCTTGAATCGAGTCCATGCTTCGTAGAGAGATTCACCTTGACGTTGTTGGAACATCAAGATGTCATTCCTAAGTTTTGTGGTTCTTCTCGGTGGGAAAAATTGAGCAAGGAAACGAGTGGTGAGATCATCCCAACTTGAGATGGAGCCGGCGGGAAGTCGCTCAAGCCAATTACTAGCTTGGTCCCGTAGAGAAAATTGGAAGAGACGCAGACGCGTGGTCTCCCGAGTAGTAGCATCAAGGTCAATAGAATCGACAATTTTAAGGAAGTCCTTAAGATGCTGATTAGGATCTTCATAACGAAGTCCATGGAATGCACATCCATTTTGCACCAACCGGATGGTGTCGGATCGCAGGGCCGTAATTTGGGCTTGGTCGGGAAGCTCAATGGTGTTCCAGTAGCCTTGGTGGCTAGGTCTCGAGTATTCACCAAGAGTACGGTCTCTTGGCGGGACAATGATTTGAGGGGGGTTTTCACCTTCCATGATGAAAAGTGATGGGGTTACGAACAAAGGTCACGAAGAAGGAGGATAGACTAAAAGAAAGCTAAAAATGAGAAAAAAAAGTTTACTTGATAGGAATCAAGCAAAGAAACCTAAACGAGGTGGACTACTAACTAGCTATTCTATTCCCTGGCAGCGGCGCCAAAAACTTGATACGCTTACACAGCGCGTTCGGGGTCAAAGGAACTTCCTTTTCGTCGAGCAAGTTTTTCAACACCCTAGGCAGTGAACCTAATCGTTGTAGTGTAGTATTAGGGTAAGCCACGGGAATTGATATCGTTCTCTAGGGGAATAGGAATGCTAGTGAGAAGTTACTACGCTAAGGTTGGGGTTGAGGAAGATTATTTTTTATCTTTTTATGTTTTTTTAGAAAAGGAAAAGTACGAATCTCGGGGTTTGGATTTGGGGGGTTGGTATTTCTACCGATTACTCTACTATTATCTAATTATCTAAACTAAGGTGGTGGTAGTCTATGTCTAATTATTGTGTGCTCGTATGATAGTTTAAAGATGTGTTTACTTAGGTTTTACTACTCCTTAATTATCTCCTATTGGTGGTTGAATTGTCACGTCCTTATTCCTAATTGCGTTGTGTGTCTAAAGTTGTAGGGTATGCGTTTCTCCCTACTCTTTGAAGTTACCAAAGGGTCTCGTCTACAAAACCCACAAGGGATGATAAACTCTAACTCTAAGGCCTCTTTGGATAGTTTAGCTTACAACAACTCAAGGTGCTATAACCTAAGGTTCACAAAGATTAATCAAGCATTAAGTACACAACGAATGAACTATCGCATTACTAGATCATTAATCAACTAAGATAATAAATAACCAATCAATATTCAATAACTAAGTTTCATATTCCCTAAGCAAACACACAAATAAATTAGCCGGACATGGAGAACATGCAAGCATACACACAAATAATTGAAGACATAATTAAATTAATGAAGTAAACAACTTATCTTGGTGTAAGATAGGGTTTAGAACCCTAAAATACGACCTTGGTTCGGTTTAGGTTTTACTCCAAAAGTTTACCCAAAAGACCACTCTCTAAAACTGAAAAATTCGGATTCTATATATAAGATTACATGTGCGACGGCGTCACCTTATGATTTGTGACGCCGTCGTGTCGCCGTCATTAGGGTTTCGTCTTGGCCAAGTTAATCTTGCTACGGCGTCACCTTATGCTTGTGACGCCGTCCTCTTCAGCTTCTGACGCCGTCTGGATTACATCTAGGCCGTCTGAGTTGCGACGGCCTACTCTTTTATAACTTGACGTCGTCACTTGAAAATAGGAGTTTTGGCTTCTGTCCCGTCACAAAAACCTTCCGACGGCGTCGCAGATTAAGCAGTGACGCCGTCCCCTTGTAATTTAGCAGCTTGAGTGTCTCGATTCTTGACTTTGGCCTTTTTCTTCATATATCCGCGCCTTTTCGTCCAAATAAGTGCCATTACAGCAGTTTGCCTTCAAGAGACATAAAAAGTGAAAAGGAACGATATTAAGCAATAACGGATACAAAAGTGATCAAATAAGGGCTTAAACGACCCCTCAAAAAGGTACATTTTAAAACCTTATCAAGCTTGTTTGATGTTGGCTCCAGAAGGCTTTCCATCTTCATTGTGAATATGTTTGCATATCACTCAGATGTTCTGGCAATACCACAAGGATAATGCGTAGGACTCAGAAGATATAATCTCTCTTTCCACATTGTGTGAAACAGAGAGTCTTCATTCAAAGTGTCCTAAAGAGATTTATAGATGATCTCGAGGCTCTAGACTCAATTGTGCATATTTGGTTCCTATGCCGGAGACAAGGGAGAGGGTCTTCTTCTTCAATATTAACAATCTCTAAGAGAAAGTTGATAGATAATGTCGGTTCCCCGTGAGAATAAAACAAGTCCTTTTAAGAGAAACTTGAGTGGCTTGGGAAGTTGTAGTGCAGTGCATCACTGGGTCCATGACGTCTTGTCTTCAATACCGATGTTACCTTGGTAACCACCAGTATCATATGAATTGAACCTGGTATCTGCCCTAAGGTTGAATAAATGGAGGGCTATTTCTTTTCACCCCTTTTCACATTCAATTCTTTTTCATTCTTCAACCCCTTCAGTGCTTACCGAAACTTCATAACTAGAACCTTATTGGGTTTATTCCAGTACTAGCTCAGTTTCAGTCCGCACTCTTCCCATATCTCATTATTCTCCTTTTTTCAATATACCTAAGGACTCTACACTATCAAGTGGTTTTGTCCCTGGTTAGATCCCTCCGGTTCTGGCGGATCATTGGACCTCAACCTAACCTTATCATCCTTATATCACCATGCATAAAGTAAAGTTGGTCGGTCTTTAGATATAGTTTTTCCGCCTTGAAACCAATTGAAAACCATTTAAAAATCAATCAAGATACTTGTGATATAAAATCAAAGTATTTTGTATCTTTAATTGTTTTGATATTTTAGAAATGCTCCCCCTCAACATATGCATAAAATTCAGAAATTGTTTAGCACATGGAGGCAAGAGATCTTTGAAATCGTTAGATTAAGAATGAAAGGTCCAATCTTTTGATTAACATTTTCTAAAATGATCATCATCACTTCCCAATCAATTTGAGTAGATAAAACATATTGAGGAAGGATGAGGTTTTCAAAAGTTTGCTCCCCCTCAATATGTGCCTCGAAGTTTGAAAGAGTTTTGCACATATTAGAGGGAAAGAGTTCTTAGAAGCACATTCACGATCATGTAGCCATACTGAAACCATTAGAAAGTCAATCCAGGTACTTTTTATTGAAACTTAAGAGATTTTGTTTTGTAACTTGAAGGTTTGTTTTCTTTTGAAGTGTTCCCCCTCAATATGTGCTTCGAGCTTCGAAAGCGTTTAGCACATATGGGAGAGTAGTATGCACATTGAGACAAAAATGGTCATCTTTTATCATCTTTCATATTTATATCACATATTCTCCCCCGATCAAAAATTTCAAATCCTTTGAGATTTTGGATCTCAAGTGATTTAAATATGTATGAAATAAAACATTTGTTGGAGAAAAATGTGTCCGGTTTTATATGATCTGAAGTGGACAATATTGAGGTTCCCTTTTTACACGCAAAGGGAAACCTCAATACACAACCTAGCACTATTACATACATTATAGTTGTTTATAGTAATTACACCACTTTTTACACATCAAAATATAAAACATAAACTACTTCCGGAAGATATCTTCAATCAGTTATTTCAAGCAGTTTGTAATGACCTTCACGAAGTCTACCACCAACAAAACTTTCAAGGCTGCGGAAGATCCTTCGAGTCTTGAGTCTTCGTCTGATCGCAGCAATGAAATCTTCACACCTCTTCAAGTCATCATCAGTCCAGAATTTAGTTTTGTTCTACGGCTTCAGATCAACTTTAATTTCATTCACTCTAGAGTTTAATTCTTCTTCGACCATTTTGAGAGTACCATCACTGAATTTGTAGAGCTCGCACAGTCTCATTAGCATGCGAGTCCCGTATCTGTCGGTGAAGATTACGGCTCTAGGGGTGTCAAGAACTCTATATTCGTGACGAAATTCATGTCCTGCTGCATTCCATTATGGACTTGTATGGTTGACCCGGGTCTGGTAGCTTTCCATTCCAAGCTGAAAATCCTCAACCCTTTTTCGAATGACTAAGCCCCTGATCTAAAGGTTGACAGCGGCAGAGAGAGTCTTTTTCTCACGGATAGGCAAATGCTCAAGGTGTCCTTGGAGGTTCAAGAGATAGAGATCTTCGAAGTCATTTGGCAGCAGATGTTTGAAGTCGTTTTCTTCAATAACGTGCTCTTTCAAATCAGCTCTTCGTAGAACAATCTTCTTCAAGTATTCATAGCCATAGATTGAGAAGATCTCTATGCTGATGACACTCAGAATGCGAAGCTTGGATCTAACAGCTTTGCGTCTTTTATCAGCTCCATGTCTCTCGATGTAGAAATTCTTCTTTTTGTACCACCAATGAGAAATACCATATGAAGCGGCAATGTCATATTTTTGTTCCTTGTCAGCCCAGAATTGATCAGGAACCATCTGTTTAAGTCCCTAATCAGAGTAGGTTGCAGCTTTCATCTTTGAAATCGATAGAGCTGGTCTTCTTTCAGTAGAACAAGCACACAGATAATCCAGGTCATGATTGAAGAAGAATTCAACCTGAATGGTCATTTGTCCAGGTTCACCACCTAGAGGAAGAGGCTTGTTTACATTGAAGCGACTGATCTGCTCACTGACTTGATCATTCAGCATCTTATGGCATTCTTCCATCTGGTATTGGAGCTGGTTGGCATCTGAGTGAAAAACCTTGACAATTTCAAAAGCTTGTCCTTCAAGATCCTTTGGAGTGATGGATGAGATATTCTTCTGTTCACAAAACCACCTAATAAAGCTTCCCATATCACCAGTGAAGTGCAGAAGAGAGTCTTCAGCTGGGACTTCATAATTATTGGTGATAGTTGATGCCCAATTGTTGTCAGGAATCATTGTATCTATCTTTGGGATGGACCATGAAGGTTCTGGAGTATGAGGTCTCTCTTCGGTGAGCCAACTTCGAATGGTGTCTTTTGAAGGTGACTCTAGATGGGTTAGAGCGTTCTCCTGCCATGTATGTATCAAACCAATCATCTTCAGACGGCTTGGGAATATGCTTGGTGGATGCATCATCATCATCAGATTCAGAGTCTGCCATGACATACGATTCTTCATGAAACATTTGATCTTCAGGAATAGAAGAGACTGTGGGTGTGAACCTTGAATCAACCGTTGTCCAGGCTGTAGATTTCTTCTGTGTTCCCTAATTTCTAGATGAACTAGGTTTATTGGGAGGTTTTGGTGGTGATGATGGTGGTTGTGGTGGAGGTGTAGAGGTTGTTTTAGAAGATCCACCAGCTCCAGAAGTTCTAGCACCCCCAGTTGGAGGCGAGGGAGGAGGAGGAGGATCTTTAGGACCTTTACGCAATGTCTCTAACACCATGGTCCTCCTTTTCTTCTTAGCTTCTCTTTCTCCAATGTCCTTCAAAAATTGTTCATGATTGTCGTGCTAAATTGATTCATCGAGAGCCTCAAATAGCTTCTTATGGACCTCATGCTTATGTTCGTTAGCATCATACATCTTATCTGAAAGCACAACTCTCATATCTGCAATGGGTAGATCTTTGAACCGTTTAAGCAGTGGAGATTCCATTGCAGTAACTGTAACCCCTGGTTCAAGGGATAGATCCTTCTCAGATTCAGGTGGTGGAAGTGCGGTTGTTTGAGCAGGTTTGAGAGGTGGAAGTGCGGTTGCGAGAGAAGGTGCTGACATAGGTGGAATGGTTGAAGTGTCTTACTGAATATCGACAGTAAACATGGATTGGGCTTCCTCTTTATCATTATCTTGCTTAGAAGATTCAGTATCTATGGGTTTTTCATTTAAGAATTGATCACCGAAAGAGAGGTCTGTATCTAGGTTCTTCAATGAAGAGAGAGAACCGGTAGACAGATTTGGTTCTTCCATGTGCATGGTCTCATCAGATCTTGATTCAACGTTCTCCTGTGAGTCTTTTTGCATCCCTTCATCAACATTTTGATCAGTCTGAGTATCACTTGATGCAGGAGTTTCTTCTTGTGCCTCGGATACCTCCTTTTCCAATCCAGATAGTTCTTGAGCTGAAGATGATTCAACACTTCTTTTCTTCAGTTCAAATTGAGTTGTAGATCTTGATGGTGAGGAGGAGAAGGTCAGAAGCATGTGAGCAGCTTGTTCAGCCTCTACACCAACAATCCCTTTCCCTTTGTCTTGTGTGAATGGTGTTGTTTGGCGAGGCACTTGTTCAGGTTCTCTTAGTACAACACCTCCAACTGGTGCTCTCACATTCTGACTTTCTAGGCTTTGCTTGATTCCTAGTTGCAGAGTAGCATCATCTTCACAATCAAACTCGTATTACCCCTCGAAACCTCAGTTTCCTCAATGTTTTCTTTTTCCACTCCCTTCTTCTTTCTCTTCTGCTTCTGGGTTATGGTGTCAGAAGGTTGTGACCTTCCACGTCTCTTTTTAGGAAGAGCAGCATACGAAGACTGTGAGCCTGAAGTAGACTTAGCAGTTTTGGGTTGTGGTGGAGTGGGAGAGACATCAACATTAGCACTGGATCTGGAGGCCCTTTTCTTGTATAGTTTGAAGTGATCCGTCTTCTTAATATCGTCTGTGAGAAGAATATCAGGAATTGGCAATCCAAAGATCTCTTTATCTATACCTTTAGCAACATATTTAAGGTTGCCCAGAACAAATTCATCCTTAGCATAATGAAGGACTGATTCACTCCTAGGATTGAAGTTATGAGTCTGTTGCAAGTACTGGATAACAAGCTTCGAAAATCTAATGCTAGGAATCACAAGTTTGTTCAGTTTCTTTCGTCCCTGAGCTTTATTTTGAAAGTTAGTTCTATCAGATATAAATGTGTTCATTGACAACGAAAATTATTCCCAGATACGTTCTGAGACATTCACATTCACCCCATTGACGATACCCCATAGGATTTGCAAGATGGGAATTCTTACTTTATCGAACCCTGATGTTTTGCCAGATAAGCACAAGTTGAGAACTGTTGTCATTGCTCTCCAGGGTTGATACATGTGTCCGGTGATGATGTCAGAAGCCCTTGATATGCCAATCTGATATCCCAAACCAATTAGAAATACTATTAGCTCTTCAACACTAGGTGAAGGTTCAGATCGTATGTTGGGGTTACAGGGAGTGATTCCTAGGGCCTTGCTAAGAATGTCAGAATCTATCACAAATTCCCTATCATCCAGTTTGCAGGAATATTTAGCTGTGATTTTGTCCCATTCAATGGTGTTCCAGAATTGTTGTATGTAAATGGTGGGAATTGTGCATTGTTTGGTTAGAGCACTGAAGAAGTTTGTGTTTTTAAGGATATCAATAGACACTTTGAGGATTGGATTTTGTTGCAACTTTTTTAAGTCCACATAGCAGTTACTTTTTCCAATCTCTGCCCATTGATTTTTAGGAAGGATTTCGTCGTCTGAAAGGACATTGGGTGGAGCAGAAGATGCAATGTTCTCAGCTGAGGTTGTGTTTGCCATTGAAGATCTAAAGATACACACAAACAACAACAATTATTGAGAGCATGTTAGATTATAAATGGTTAGTTAAGCAACATTGAATACACCCTTATGTCATGAACACAATAACTTAGTATCTTAGACAGAGTTCCCATAAGCATATTGAAATAGATTGGGTGGCATTAGAGAGTTTTTTTCAAGGTAAAGGTTCCATTTGACATAGTTTTCGAGAGACAAGTTGTATTAGAATCAAATTATTTAAACGCACAGTTGCTATTAACTAATTACATGAGACAAGATACTATTATGTGGATGATATAGCAGGTCATTTGAGACAAGTTGTCATACCAAGTTACTACAAGAGAAACCATGTACAAATTTGCTCAAACAAAGATGCTATAGCAAGTTGCTAAGAGTATGTTGTTAAAGCAAGTTGCTACAGGAAAACCTGAATCAAGTTGTTAATCATGAAATTACAATAGCAAGTCGCCTTGAAATAATTCAACATACCAAGTCGCCACTTGAACATTTAGCCAGCAAGTCGCTAAACTTATAAAAATAAGTCGCTATCAAAAAATGATAGGACCAAGTCGTTATAAGATTAACAACTTGCAGACTTGTAAGTACAAGTCGCTACCAACTTTAATAGTGATAAGTCGCTACGAGTTACATAGGTAAGTCGCTAAATAAGAATAAGCAAACTAACACGCCACCAAGAATATTGGTAAGTCGCTACCAAGAACACACAAGCTAACTCGCTACGAAGAACACATCTAAGTCGCCATCAAGAATATATTCTACTCTAACGAAAAACAGCACCAACCAACCAATCATTCATCACCATTACATGAGCACACTTTACAAATAACATCAAACACACTTGCAATCGACCAATAACATCAAACAAAACACTTTCAGCGACACCCTAATGACGCAACGCAATAACCATTAATACATTCCAATCATCTCCTAAACATCCATCATACGCATGAAAAATGATCCCATAAAAGCATATTCATTAACAAACCTACGTGAGAATCAAGTGATACGGATCAAATGCACGGTGGGATCTGTGTAGAAAACTGTGTTAGTCTAGCATCTATGACATATAATTGAAAGCAGAGAGTGTTAGATGCAAAACATACCACGCTAAGTCGCTAGCTTGAAATGTAAACGAGAGAGAAAAAAAACACAAGTAGTTTAAGAGATTTTGAAATAGTGAATAGTAAGAGGTAAGTCGCTAGGGTATGAGGAAGGGTTTTTACAAGAATACCAACATGACACTTTCAGTCCTTGTATTTTAGAGACTCGCTAATTAAGTCGCTAGACAATAAACAACCAAGTCGCTAGGGGTTTACACAGCAAGTCGCTAACATATCATGAACTTATCAGATTGCAAACTAGCACATAGCACACATATCATAATTGAGATGACATAATAGGATAAGCAACCTAACACATTGGAGAACAAGACAAGACAAAGACATGCATTTGAGCACCCTACATAACCAGCAATTGTGCATATATAAACGAGATAGCTTGTAAAATTCTTTCCCTCAATCAATGTCATCAATGACCATTGATTGAATTAAACCCACTTGTGATAAAAACATGAATATATCTTTTGTTTGAACTTCATCTATGATCTCGTATCATTATTGAATGACATTTCTAGGACCGTAGATGTTATCGATAACAAAGGATATATCCTTTATTAATTTGAGGTAAATGACTAAATATGAATTAAAAAATTTTAAACAGATTTTTTTTTTTTTTAAACAGAATTTGTACACAGATTAATAAGAGCGAGTCCTGATTCAAGTCGAATAGGAGTCAAAGTACAAGGTACATCAATTCTGGCATGCTATAGATCCTGAGTGAGCAATATTCATTTCTGATGGAAACCAAGTCATGAAGTTCCTGAATGAATTGAGCATTGTACCTGAAAAAGACTGAGAACACATTGCACTAGAAGCACATGTAGTATTGCAAATAGATGAGTTAGTGACATGAGTAGTCTCACTATTGGATGTTGTACAGTTTGATCAAGGCATGTCATTAATAGAGATCCCTTTAGGTTCACTATTCTTGAAGAGTTTTCTTGTGGGCATCCACTTAAGGAAAGATCTAGGTATGGAAGTCAGTTTGGATCCTGTAAACTTAAATAGTCTGCCAGTGGGAATCCATTTGAAATAGCTGCTAGTAGATTTGGATTTAGGCACTTTCTTCTTTTGAATATTGGTCCTGTTGTAATCATTGGGTTTCTTAGGGGATTGATCTGCCATTTGATGCATCTTATGAGAAGTAGATGAACTCCTAGAATTCCTGATCTTAGAACATTGAACATTAACCTTGGGTTTGTTATTCATCGTATCGGAACGAAGTAGTGAAGTGACTGGTTTTGACAAAATAGTATTCGCATCAACTTGGGAGGCAAGCCTAGATTTCGATGGTTTAAATCTTTCAGTTCTAAAAGCATTCGGCTGCCTAACTACGGTATGTTTTGAGTTGTTCTGAACAGTTGATTTTCCCAAGGTCGATGGTTTTGCAAACTTAGTGTTCACCCTATTTTCAATAGATTTCCTAAGCTCATTTTTTAAGACAACAATATTGAAGCTCTTATCATGAATTTGGGCTTTGAGGGCATCAATGTCAGCCAAAAAGAAATTTGTTTGATCTATCAACTTAGAATAGTTTTCTAATAAGTTCTTTCTTAAGGACTCGTTTTCTCTTAATAAGTTGGATACACATAAAGCCAATTCATCATTCCTAGATTTAGGCTCACTATTCACCTCATGGTTAGGATTGCTTATCCTAAGATTGCATTTCTTATGCAGATCTGAAAGTTGACATTTCAGATTGCATATAGTTGAATCTTTGTCCTGAATCTGGGTTTTTAAGTGATTAATTTCAAAAAATTCTTGAAATTCTGGAAATTCCGGATTAATGCAAGATTTTGTAGCACGAAAACTTTCTGCCTTTTGTTGTATTGAAATTTCCAGGGAAATACAATATTTTTCAAGAATTGAGTATTTGTTTGAAAGTTCATCATAAACCCCTTTTTCAACCATGTCATTTGTTTTAAAGATTTTAGATTCAGACTCAACCAAGACACATTTATTGATATCACATTCAAAGATAGGGTCAGTTAAGGGTACCTCAATGCATGACACGTGTTCACTTGTTGGTATGGCATCTGTATTCACCTCATGCACAGCAGGACTGTTTGACATGCAAGCAATTTCAAGCTTTTCGGACTCTGAGCCTTTGTGTTTAGTACATCCAATTACATCATTCATTTTTGTTTATGAAATTCCGCAGTCAGCATCAGCATCATCCGTTCTTTCAACTGATCCATTACTCAAAATATCACAACTTTCCTTTACTTTTCCATGACACTCATTTGACTCATTCAAATAATCACTCCTTTGAGCAGCATCCTTAATGTACGCTTCCATACTATTCATAAGTTGGATATATGTGTTGATGAACTCATGAATTTCCATTCCAGTGTGTTTCTTGAATGAAATTCCAGTCACGTGTTGATCAAAGTCAACAGAATATTCCCCTTTGATAAACGGCTGAAATTGGTTGTAGATAACTTGAAGTGCAGCATAAGAATCATCAATTAATACCTTCTCATTGGTAATTTGAAGCTTCAGTTGTTCTAAGTTTAGCAACACAACCTTTTTCAACGTAGGTAAGTCTTGGCGGAAGAGAACACCGCATGTTCGACCCATAGGAGTGTATAACAGTTGTGTGAGGTGCTGATGAAGTAATTGAAACGGATCAATGTTGCATTCAGAATGCTTTGTATCATGGGTCATTGACAGGTGTGATTCGTTGAAGTTTGAATCAGAAGGTGAAGAGTTTTGATCATAATTTGTTGAATCAATCAAGATAAGACATTCAGAAATACAACCAGTTACATTGTTCTGTGAGGTATCATAAAGTTCAAGCACTTTGGAGATAAAAGGGTCAGTGATGTAAGACATTGTGGGTAGACGAGTATCTGCTGCATGAACGTCCTCAGCCATAGTAGAGATGATTGTAGGCATGTTGGTAGACATGTTGACAGATAACACGGGATTTTATAACTCTATGATTAAACCGGGAAATAGATTCCTTCACGGGATTTTACTAAATCAAGAGAAAACCGTATTACACACAAAAGTTAACCAAGTCGCTAAGAATCCTTGACCCAGGTCGCTAAGCACCAAGTTGCTAAGTAATAAGATGACAAGTCGCTAAGTTCCAAATCGCTACGAAATTTGACAGCAAATCGCTATGCACCAAGTCGCTAAGAAATCAAGTCGCTAGATAGCAACTCGCTAATGTCCAAATCGCTAACACCAAGTCGCTAAGAAACTTAAAGAACAAGTCGCTATCAAAATTGAAAGCAAGTCGCTACCTTACCAAGTTGCTACCCGTAGTGGAGAATCCACTAAGTGTACTGTTTGTCGGCTTGTCTCAAAAGGCAAGTCGCTATAACCAAGTCGCTACCAAAACTCACTACAACTCGCTAGCTTTTACTGAAGCAAGTCGCTACCAAGAAATTCACTCCGAGAGCCAAGTCGCTACCAAGAAAAACTTTAAAAACACACTTTTCAATCCAAAACAAGCTCAACCACAGTGATTCAAGCTTACCAAATCAAGACCCAAGCACATACAATGATTCTAAACACAAAAGTACACCCAAAATTCAAACTTTAACACAAGAAATGAACCAAATGATGCAAAAACCACTAAACTTTTTTAAACTAAAAAGCCATCTAAAAACCACTAGAAATCCAAGGATATGTAAGAGATGATCTAACCATGGCTCTTGATACCATTTGTAACATATTGGATTTCACAAGCACATAAACAAACTCAATATGGGCGTATAATTTAGATGGTTTAGAGAGAGAAAGTGGGATATTCTAGAAAGAGAAACTCTTGGAAGGTTAGATTCCACAAAGAACATCCAACCCTCTACCTTGCAAGGTAGAGGGTATTTATAGGTTACAAACTAAACGACCTCCTGACGGCCTGTGGATCAGGTATACAGTGGGTAAAGACCCGTCCTTCCTCCACGGTGTTGCACTGGACTAAAACTAAGCTAATAACTTACTAACAACTAACATAACAAACGATATGTCTACGAGCTAACTTAAGCTAGATTATACTTGGGGTGACCGATGCTTCACACTAGAATTTCCAATTCCTAACAAAGGAAACACAAAGATCAGGTAACAAAGAGCCTAATGATCATTCAACAACTTAAGAGACTGGTAGTTGTAAGATATTGGATATCATAACACCATAAAGAAACAAGCTATGGATCATGTGAGTTCTAGAGAGAGAATGGGATGTTTTAGAGAGAGAAACAAATGCAAGGTTAGATTAACTTGTGAACATCCAACCCTCTCCCTTGTGGGGAGAGGGCTATTTATACAATATTCTACGCCCTCCTTTGGGCTATGGATCAGACATTGATAACATATAGTCCTGAATATTAAGTGTCAATTTCCCCCGTTAATGCTCGTTATTTATATCATTTATAAGGATTTACGCTTGTTTTCCACTTTCAGGTAAATTAAGAGCATTGAAGCTAAAGAGACGCGGAAATGGAAACATTACTAAAGATTTACCACATTATGCTTATTTTGAAGAAGTTACGGCGTAACTCATCTCTCACATTACGCCGTAACTATTGCGTGACCCAGAAGTCAAACTTATCAAGAGGTTACGGCGTAACTCTTCCCAAAGGTTACGACGTAACTCCATTAGGTCAAAAGAGGTTCCACGCCGCTGATACTTACGCCGTAACTACTGCATCACTTACGACGTAACTGAGTTTATTGAATACTACGGCGTAACCACTTATAAGGTTACGCCGTAACTAGCAGATCTAGTGCATTTACGATGAAATAGAAGGTTACGGCGTAAGTCCTCTATTAGTTACGCCGTAACCTAGACCTGGCCTATAAATACCCCATGAATTCCAGCATTTCAAAGCATCCCATTCCACACACAACACTCTGAGAACGTGGGAAAAAGCACAAAGGATGTCTAGGGAAGCATACAGAGCTGTTTCCAAGGGAGAAGTCACACCATTACGATAAGCTTTAGCGTTTATTATTTCTTTTACTTTCAATTCATGTATTTCGTACTTTTGAATATTGAATTGATTTACATGATTAATATGAGCGGCTAAGCACCCTTTGGTGCTAGCCTAGTTATGATTCCTTAATTGTTTTGTTTGCGTTTACCTTTACTTCCGTACAATTATTTCTAAGTGTATGCATGCATAGTTCTTTGGTAGTCACCTCTGGTTCGGTAGTTTTGAATGACGATAGAGGCCAATTGCCTAGGAGATATGACCAACTGACCCTAGGTGAGCGGACTGAGACCGGAAGGGTAAGATATGACCAACTGACGACCCTTTCTACTTGTGCAATTTGACCAACTGATCACCTATCGTTTGGATGAACTTAAGAATTGGGGGTGTAGTGTCTAAGTTCCTAACGGCCGGGCACTCACTATTTAGAATCTAGCATATAGCGGTACTTAATGACTCGGGTTAGGGGACCAGGAACAACGGGACTTATTACGGTGCGCCTGATTTCTCCTGTGGTGGCATCTTTGCTGATAGGTTAGAGCGAATTGACCAAATGCTGTCCTCTCGAATTTGACCCCACCTGAAGTAATTGGAAGTAAGTAGACATAGACATAACTAGCTAGGAGGATTAACTAGGTTAGCACCACTATTCCTCTATTGATTTCCCTTCACACATTTATTTGCTTTTATTTTATTTTCTGCATTAGTAGTTTAATTAATCAAAACCCTATCAAACCATTTATATTCTGTGACATTTAGACTTAGTAATTATCCGACACACATAGCTCTTGGGACGACCTCGGCTTTACCATTTACTACACTACACACGACCGGGTACACTGCCCGTTAGTGCATTAGGGTAGACCATAGGTATAGCGAGACACTATAAATATTCAGACCTGGTCAGTAAAACCTGCATCAAGTTTTTGGCGCCGCTGCCGGGGAGCTATTTTAGGATTTCATATTAAGTTTGTTTTTAATTTTCTTTCTGATAATGTCAGGATACAAGACTCGCAGCTCTAGGCCCTTTCTGGCTACCCCATTTGTTGACCCGGAGAGGCAATTTCGGAAAAAGAGGATCTATTCTCCGGTTCCTATTCACAACATCTTCTCATTTTACGAATCAGACCAGTCGGACTCAGAACCAGAGGTCATCGATGAAAATAATATCAATGACCTAACCATGGAGCAGTATTTGGACCGACCAAATGATAACTGCCAACGAAGCTTCACTAAGGATTCTCCTACCGAAAAATACTCCATCCCAGATCATATTATTCGAGAGTTACATGAGCTTAAGTTTTCTGGAGACGAAGATGAGGACGTTCAGGATCACGTAGATGAAGTTCTCCACTTATCTTCTCTTTTGAACGTCAGGGGTACTCCAAGTTATTCAGTCACTGCAAGGATTTTTCCTATGACTCTCACTGGAAAAGCAAAAAGATGGTATAACAAACTTCCTAGTGAAAGTAAAGAAGCATGGGGAAAACTAAGAAAGGAGTTCATCCAGCAATTTTGCCCTCCTTTAAAAATGGCTAGGCTTCTTGGGAAAATCTATCAATTCGTGCAGATTGGAGAAGAAATGATGTACCAAGCATGGGAAAGATTTAACGAGCTTCTCTATCGATGCCCTACTCATGATTTAAACAAACATCAGATCGTATACGTCTTCTATCGGGGGATTAATGCACAAACACGAGAACTCCTTGATTCACCAAGACCTATTCCTAGCATGACTCCTATCAGGCCTTGGAATGTATTCGGCGGATTTCTGAACATTGCTACAAGTGGCACATAGATACTAGATACGGATCGAGAGATAACTTTGATCATAAGGTAATGAAGACAATAACGAAGCAAGGATACAATTACGGGGAAATTTTTGAAAAACGAAGGTTGGAAAGAGAAGCTGAAGCGTGTGGGGTTAAGAAAGTTAAAAGTGTATTTGAGACCAATACCGGGAACAATATTGAGAAATAGATTCTCGACCACATCAAAGAATCAAGAGAGCGCGACGATAGGATAGAAAAGATGATGAAAGCATTCGTGGATAATACAGTCTCTTCTATTAAAATTCACGATGATAGGATAAAAAGATTGGAGAAAAGTGTTAGTTCATGTTCAGAAGCCATCTCTGATTACCTAGCAGCTCGGGAGGAAGAAGTTGTCCACACTGTAGAAACTATCCTCGAAGAACCCTTAACCTTTTCAGAAAAGGTTAAGCGACGGATCAGCATGGAGAAACAATCACTTTTGGACCAAACTTTGCTGGTAATCCCTCCTACTAATGATTCTTATAATACTAATCATCATGATACTACACGGGAATTAAGTTATGATGAGACTATTCGCCTCAACGAAAGATGCTCAGCGGTTTTGAGGAACGAGCTACCACAAAAGGAAAAAGATCCAGGATGCTTTACTCTCCCTTGCTATATTGGGAGCCTAAACATGTGTAACGCCCTGGCAGATCTTGGAGCTAGTATTAGCATAATGCCTCGTTCGATGTTTTTGTGTATGGGAATTGGCAACTTAAAACCGGCCAAGATGAAAATTGAAATGGCCGATCGATCCATGCAATCTCCATTAGGAATTGTTGAAAATGTATTAGTGAAGATAAAGAGATTCCTTTTCCCTGTAGATTTTGTGATTCTTGATATCCCGGAAGACAACAGGATACCTGTCATTTTAGGAAGACCCATGCTTGCTACTGCTCACACTAAAGTGGATGTCTTTGCCAGAAAATTGACTTTGGAAGCTAATGGAGAGATCGCCACATTCAGACCTAATGAACATTTGTCTACCCCAGATAAGGTGTGTGTAATTGACCTAGTGGGGAATTTTGGTGAAGCCCTTGAAAAGTTTCTTAGCGACCCCCCGGATCCTGGAGAGGTTGACTCGGGGAAGGATTTTGATGTTTTCGTGAATTTTGAGGAAGAGGATAACTTAGGATTAAGTGCTGAAGACCTCTCTAGTGATGTCGAGATGACACATTGGCAAGATAACTTTGAAAAAAACGTTCTTGCAATCGGACCAACCACAGTTTTATGAGATGGGGGCACGAATCCATCATAGGAATCCCCACTATCTGAAAATCTCATGCAAAATTGGGTTAATTGATTTTCACCCATTTATCGACACAGATTCCCCTGTCAACATTATCTCTAAGGAATGCTACAACCAGGTTATGGAAAAGGAGCTTGATTACAAAGGAAACAACTTCCTTGGGATAGAAACAAACATACGAGTTTTTGTTGGGACACACTCGTTTCTAGTCGACTTTGTGGTTTTGGATGATGTTAGCGAATTCGTGGCAGATGGGCTGACTCGGGTGATTTTCGGAAAACCCTTTAAAGAAATATCTGGGCTTGATAAAAACGAGAAGGAAGGACTGGTTTGGTTAAAAATTGGCGATGATAAAATTGTTTTCAAAATGCCAAGGACGGTCAAAAACTTTAAAAATTGGACTAAAAGACAGTTGAGTTGTGCTAGACCGCTGCTTGGTATTAGTGAAGAAAATAAAGCCAAAGGTTTTGATCACCCCTACCAAAAGATCAAATTTTTTTACTTAGGGTGTTTAGAACTTGGAGATGGATACAAACGGGATGAGAAATTGATCAGCTGGCTTCAACATGGAGATTGCCCAGTCCACGAGATGACGGACAAACACTGGTAGCCCACGGCTAAGAGTCTAACTTAAAGACTCGTAAATAAAGAAAAGTACTCTTTCAGGAGACAACCCGAATTATCCCTTTCTTCTGTTTTTATTTCATTTCTGGTGGGTTTTGTGTTTTCTAACCATTTTTGCAGGAGACAGGAAGTAATTACTGCTGCAGTTGTTAATCTGAACAGAGTTACGGCGTAACTCATCTTGGTGATTACGTCGTAACCAACATTTTAGCAGCAGAATTCTTGACGCATTACCAATTACGGCGTAATACCATCTCAGTGGTTATGCAGTAACTATTCGCTTCACAGCTCATACCAGGTTTTGCCAAGTTACGGCGTAACTCTCTTATAGGAGTTACGACGTAACTCTCCTCTGCTTAAATTCTTTCATTTTAAAACACACTAACCTTGTATTATTTTTTAAATGAACTTTGTGGGTGTGTTCCCTGTAAACCCTCACGAGACTTCACTCGTCCACTTGGGACACCTAGTGGTTTAAAAGGCTTGTTGCATTCACTAAATGCAACTGTGATTCCTACGAAAGTGAGTTAGGTTTGTTTTTCATTTTAATTTTTTTCTTTTAAGAATTATGCTTGTCGGTATTGTGATTTCAGGGATTGAAGTTTGTTCATGACGCTTAAACGAAGGCACGATCCTCTCTCGTGGGCCTTCTTCTTTTTGGAGCAAATTTCAGGGAAGTTCTCACTCTAATTTTACCTTTCTCTTCACCTTTATTTTAATGCCTAGTACAAAAGGGACTTTGTACAATTCAAGTGGGGGGACGGGAGTAGAATTATCTCTTGAACTTTATTTCTCCCTCATTTTTCTAGTTTATTTTGAAAATTATGCCATTTTTAAAATTTTGACATGTTTTTCCGAACCCAACTAGATTAGACCTTAGCCGAGCACATACAACCCTTGATATTACATGGTGAGATTAGCCTTATCCGTTTCCATATTTTACCCCAAATCCACCAAATTATAAGTGTGCCGGTAGCTTGTAAACTTTAGAACTTGGCCTTTGCATCATTTTGAGACCATAGACGAGGTATGTTGAGTTAGCTCGATGTATTTGGACTTTTCAGTTTTAGAAGGCAGTATTATAGGATTATCACCCAAAAAGCCTACCATTGTGAGTCTATCGATTAGTCACCTCGACTTTTCGACCCCCATGTGAAACCCTTTTGTTGCACTCCCCTTTAGTGCAAAATACCCCTAGATACATGATAACGCTACACGCGTCGTTCGGGGTCAAAGGAACTTCCTTTTCGTCGAGCAAGTTTTTCAACACCCTAGGCAGTGAACCTAATCGTTGTAGTGTAGTATTAGGGTAAGCCACGGGTATTGATATCGTTCTCTAGGGGAATAGGAATGCTAGTGAGAAGTTACTACGCTAAGGTTGTGGTTGAGGAAGATTATTTTTTTATCTTTTTATATTTTTTAAGGAAAGGAAAGGTACGAATCTCGGGGTTTGAATTTGGAGGGTTGGTATTTCTACCGATTACTCTACTTATCTAATTATCTAATCTAAGGTGTATGTAGTCTATGTCTAATTAATGTGTGCTCGTATGATAGTTTAAAGATGTGTTTACTTAGGTTTTACTACTCCTAAATTATCTCCTATTGGTGGTTGAATTGTCACGTCCTTATTCCTAGTTGCGTTGTGTGTCTAAGGTTGTAGGGTATGCGTTTCTCCCTAACTCTTTGAACTTACCAAAGGGTCTTGTCTACAAAACCCACTAGGGATAATAAACTCTTACTCTAAGGCACTCTTTGGATGGTTTAGCTTACAACTACTCAAAGAGTCATATTCTAAGGTTCACAAAGATTTAATCAAGCATTAAGTACACAACGAATGACCTATCGCATTACTAGATCATTAATCAACTAAGATAAGAGACAACCAATCAATATTCAATAATTAAGTTTCATATTCCCTAAGCAAACACACAAGTAAATTAGCCGGACATGGAAAACATGCAAGCATACACACAAATAATCAAAGACATAATTGTATTAATGAAGTAAAACACTTATCTTGGTGTAAGATAGGGTTTAGAACCCTAAAATACTGTACAAGACAGCCTTGGTTCGGTTTAGGTTTTTACTCCAAAAGACTACACACTCAATACTGAAAAATTCGGATTCTATATATAATATTACATCTGCGACGGCGTCACCTTATGTTTTGTGACGCCGTCGTGTCGCCGTCATTAGGGCTCCGTCTTGGCCACGTTAGACTTGCGACGGCGTCACCTTATCCCTGTGACGTCGTCCTCTTCAGCTTCTGACGCCGTCTGGATTACATCTAGGCCGTCTGAGTTGCGACGGCCTACTCTTTTATAACTTGACGTCGTCACTTGAAAATGGGAGTTTTGGCTTCTGTCCCGTCACAAAGATCCTCCGACGGCGTCGAAATTAACACCTGACGCCGTCACCTTATGTTTTCAGCAGCTTTGAGTGTCTCGATTCTGACTTTGGCCATTTTCTTCGTATAATCGCGCCTTTTCGTCCAAATAAGTGCCATTCCAGCATTTTGCCTTCAAGAGACCTAAAAAGTGAAAAAGAACGATATTAAGCAATAACGGATACAAAAGTGATCAAATAAGGGCTTAAACGACCCCTCAAAAAGGTACCTTTTAAAACCTTATCAAATATTCCTACACTTGGTGTTTGCTTGTCCTCAAGCAAATGTGCTTTTAGCCAATTAATTTATAAGTTAAGGGTCATGAAGCATTGGTTTAAAACAGTCCACAACACATATAAGCCCCGCAAAAGTCATAACAAGCACGGAAATTACATACTAGCACCTCACATGGGGTGTTTGGATACTCACATCTCTCTCGGGTGTATATGAAATACAACAAGTTGGAAATGGAAGATAAACACTCATTAACCGGTCCTAGTACATAGATTACCATAGGCTTGAGATAGATCAAACCTCCATCGCTTTGGCGTAAGCACCTAGGAAAGACTATCAAATAGGTCTTTAAAGGGTTGTAATGTTAGGCTTACGGTAGGGAAACAAAGGGTTTGGTGGGATACGGTATATAGTGGTGGTAGGTCAAAAATCTCTATGTTAAATGCATACGAAGAATGGCGTTGCTAAGCCAAGACTCGACACTCTAAACTCTAGCTAACTGAAATAAACAAACATAAATTTAAATGATAGATGTAGGATGGTAGCCCGTATGTTTTTTTTTCATCACTCTATTTTTTTTTCTTTTTTTCTTTTTCTATTTTTTTTCGATTTTTTTTTTCATGCACTTTTACTCTACCATCCTCTACAGTAACATCAAAATAATAGGGATTTATAGGCACATCCCTACACTTGAGTTTTTATTACTCTAACACTAATTTGACCCGAATTGAAAAGATCAAAACACTTGGGGTACATTATTACGCAAACAAAGGGAATTTGAATTAACGTTCCCTTCCCGTCATTTCATAAACTTTAACTTTTCCCATGAATCCCAATCGTCCCAAAACTGTATACAAAGGATATGACTCGACTTAGCAACTCATGCAAGCAACTAGATAATTGAACTAAGGGTTTAGGGTGATAACAATAATGCACTAAAAGTGAGTGCATACAGGGTAGGCTAAGGCGATTTGGGTGTATATTTGGGGGTGGGGTGTAAACAATGCTCTTCATTGATATTCCGGAAAAACCGAAACATCACGAGAACCGCGAAAAGGATAGGCTCTGAGGGGTTAACTAGGGGTATCGTGTACTAAAGATGAGTACAACGCAAAAGGTGTGGGGGAATTACTCAACCGATGTGGAAGAAGTAATTATATTACGGGTATCAAACAAGGGTTATCCTAATGCCTCTTATCATTTAGTTATTCCTAACTACACAAGTGTAGTCTTACTAGCGATCTCGGGATGCATCACAAAACAAGTTCAAGAATCTATTATACTACCGGTTCACACTCTAAGCATTAAAGATGAATGCTTTTAATTCCTACTAATCTAAGGTGATCCTCACATTTTGGGTGGAATTTAGGTGGTAAAGGGTTTTTGTGCTAGTCATGCAACTTCCTATCCGTGAGACGCTTTTGTTAAGACTAATGGCCCACTCCTATATATCATGAAAAATTTTAAATTTGGTGCCAAAATTACCCTAACCGACATTTTCTCATGGTTTATTACACAAATACAATTGGACAAAGCAAATAATCAAGGATAAGCATAGTTTCAAAGTTCCCGTTTTATTTTCCCTCCCTACACTTAAACTGAACATTGTCCCCAATGTTCCCCGAAAGTATCAAAGGTATGATAATGGAAGGTAATTAAAAACGAAAGAAACTAGTACTCCCCTGATTAGCTCGGTAGGATCCGTGTGTGAAGTAGTGGTTAAATCCTTTCCAAGAAGAATTTATGCGTGAAAAGCTCCTTCCAATCTTATGTAGCTTCTTCTTGATAAATTAAACCTGCACACTTGAAGAAAACAAACGAACCATTCGCGTAAAATCGGCGATTATAATATATATAAGACTCGATTTAAACTAGGATATAATGCTTGTGGAATGGATGTTTATAAAATTTCTGGAAAATTAAGACCTGGAAAATTCCAAAAATTTATAAGTAGCTCAGAAAACGAGAAAAATGTAATCTGTTGTTTTTACTCCTTCCTGACGCCGTCAGGTTGCGATCCTGACGCCGTCAGGTTATCCTGACAAAAAGTGGTCTGCGATTTTCTGAAAAAAAATTCTGGAAAATTTACATCTTTAGAATCTGAAAAAATTTCCTGCAAAACATCCATTATGACTCGATACAAGCATTTGACTCGAACAAACACACAAATATATCTTTTAATGAATTGTTATTCTCATGTTTACGTTTCCTTGAAAACGTGTGTAATCCTCCCTACACTTATCCTTTATGTAAAATACCTTTATATGCAATAAAGACGAGGTTAAAAACAAAATAAAGCATTTTTACAAAATTAAACATGAGAATAAACAATCAATAAAAGATATATGACACTAACAAGCAAACAATTAAGCATGGGTTGCCTCCCACGAAGCGCTTTTATTTATTTAAGAGTCTTGTAGCTAGACTCGTAGTCGTGCTCCTACGTTACTTCATTACCGCCACCTTCTTCCTTCGCTTTCCCTTCGTCGAAAGGGTATTGACGTTGTATGCTTACAGTGGATTCCTTGCCAACGTTATCTATTATGGTGACGGTTTTATCTTTTAAATTGGTTTCCTTCACTGTGAAAGGTCCAAACCATCTTGGTTTGTTTCTACCTTGTAATGCCCTTATCCGTGATTTGTATAAAAGTACTTTTTCTCCTTTTAGAAATTCCGTAGGGTTCCTTTGTGTCTTAGGTATCGAAGTGGGATTATTTCCTAACTTCTTGTCGGGTTTCCACAACGTTGCATACAATCCTTGAACCATAAAGTCCCTAAGCCCTTTTTCCCAGTCATTCATCTTTTTCTTAACACTATTGCTAGGGGCTTTTCGATTTCCACCCGTAATCATTTCCATGATCTTAAGAGGATACCTTGGGATGATGGGTATCCTAGCGTACCCCTTCCCGCTTTTGAGTATCATGATGCCCTCTCCGCATTTGATGGTTGCCTTGGCGGTGGCCAGAAATGGTGTCCCAAGAATGAGAGGCACGTTTTTATCTTCCTCAACATCAATGATCACGAAATCCACCGTATAAACGATATTAGCCACCTCAATTAGAACATCCACCGCGATTCCTATGGGGTAGACATAGGTGTGATTAGCTAAGGAAAGTCTAAGATCGGTCTTGGTTGGTTTCTCCTTAGTTAACTTATTATAGATTGATAATGGCATTATGTTCACATTAGTCCCCGATCAGCTAAGGCATTTATATTATCAATATCACCTATGCTACATGGTATCACGAAATTCCCTATGGCGTCTCGTTTTCTTGTTAATGGCTTTTTTATGACCAACTCATACAGGGGTCCCATAGGCAAGGCGTCATACTCTTCTTCTGTCATTTTTCCTTCAAGAGCCTCCCTAAGAGCTTCATTGTACCTAAAGTTGTTTACTTGGTTTTCAATGGTTTTTTTGTTAATTTCGTGCTTAAGGTAGTACTCAATGGTCTCAGGCTCATCATTAGGCACAGACTCCTCCTTCTTGCTTTCCTCAGTTTTCCTCATCTCAACCCTTGTATCCTCGGGCATAATGGAAACGGCGTTAACAAACGAAGTGGGATGACAATCGTTGCTTCTTACTAGTACCTTCTCGGGAACTTTTGTTTTGGTAAAGCTGAACACATTGAGTCTGAAGTAGAGTCTAATGCAACGCTTCCACCCCTGAAACCTCTTCATGGTGCCATTTGTGTCTGGTGGCATGATTACCAATATGTTGACTAGTACCAAGCCTAGTGATTGGATTGATTGGGTTAATCCTGATAGTAAGCTTCCTAATTTCGATTCTGGAAGAATTCTAGAGCCTGAGAGTCAAGCTCTTAAGAGCATGCATGGACTCCCTGATGTGCCCAGTAATACTGAACACATTGAGTCTGAAGCAGAGTCTAATGCAACGCTTCCACCCCTGAAACCTCTTCATGGTGCTGCACCAAGCTCTGAGCTTACTCCAATGCAATTCAATCCTCATTCACCAAAAGAAAGGTCTGGACTTGGTAGAACCATCCTTAAAAGACCATCAAAACCAACTCAACAAGAGTCTACTCCCACTGAGACTTCCACATCCTCGATCCCCACTGAAGCTGACCAAATTCAGCAACTGACTGAACTTGTGAGGAAGCTAACTGATAAGATGGAATCCATCGAAAAAGTCCCTGAATCAATCAAGGAAACAAAGTCAGCTTCCTCTAGTTCCTCAAAGTCAAAAGCCACCACCAAACCAAAGCATAAGTGTGATCTATGCCACTATACCAGTCACACAACTGATAACTGTTATAGAATCTTTTTTTGTATGATCTGCAAAAAGGAGGATCACAGAACTTCTGATCACTTACAATACGTAAGTTCTCTCAGTAAAGCAAACTATACCAAAGTTAGTCATCAGTATACTTCAACCTCAAAATCTGCTCAAAAGCTTAGAGCTAAACCCTTTCCTCCTTGCCCACACTGTGACTTTAATGATCATCATCCTGATGATTGTCTCATGAACACATGCTGTGATATTTTCGGAAATCCAGCTCATGAGACATCCCAGCATGACAGTGTCATTCAAGCAAGGAGAAGTACCAAGCAACCCAGAATCACTGAGTCATCCTCAGTCTCTAAATGCAAAACATGTGGTAGCACAATGCACTCAACCACTGACCATGAGTCGATTGCTAAATTCACGCAGACCATTAGACCCAAGCCCACTAGTAAGTGGGTCAGTAAGAGAAACTAATCCACTTTACTACTTGTGCAGAGACACGCCAGGGAGCCTATCTGGCATCTAGATAGTGGATGCTCAAGAAGCATGACTGGTGTTAAGGAGTATCTGCACAAGTATGTAAAGGAACCAGGACCCAAGGTAGTATTTGGTGATAACTCATCATGTCCCACTGAAGGTTATGGTTCAGTATACTGTAATGGAATAGTTTTCTCTAGAATAGCTTATGTCAATGGTCTAAAATACAATCTCATCAGTGTCAGTCAACTCTGTGATGCAAAGTACATTGTGCAATTCAATGACAAACAAGGTACCATTTTCAATGCCAACAAAGAAGTTGTTTTGATAGCTCCTAGAAGGGATGATGTTTATGTCTTAGACATGTCAACACTCTCTCAAGATGGAACCTGTCTCTTTGCCAAAGCCACTGAAACTGTCAACTGGCTATGGCATAAGAGACTCTTTCACCTAAACTTCAAAAATATCAACAACCTGGTAAAACAAAACAAGGTCATTGGCTTACCATCACTGGTTTTTGCAAAAGACAAACCATGCTCAGCCTGTGAAAAAGGCAAACATCAAAGAGCATCTTTCAAAACAAAATAAAATTTCTCCATCAAAAGCTGCCTTCACCTCCTGCATATGGATCTCTTTGGACCAGTCAGTCCTAGATGAATCCAGCATGAGAAGTATACACTTGTCATTGTTGATGAGTTTTCAAGATACACTTGGGTATACTTTCTTTCCAAAAAGAGTCAGGCAGCTGACACTATAATGTCATTCATCAGGAACATTGAAAACCAGAATGACATTACTGTTAAACAAATCAGAACTGACAATGGTACTGGGTTCATAAATGAAGAGCTTGAGATGTTCTGTGATGAAAAGGGAATCTCCCAAAAATTTTCATCTCCTTACACCCCTGAACAAAATGGGGTAGCTGAAAGGAAAAACAGAACTCTCATTGAGGCAGCTAGAACTATGTTAAATGGCTCAGCTCTTTCAAAACATTTCTGGACTGAAGCAGTCAAAACAGCCTGTTACACTCAAAACAGGTCAATCATTGTCAAAAGACATAACAAAACCCCATATGAGATATTCAAAGGTAGACTTCCTGATATCAGCTATTTTCATGTGTTTGGATGTCCTGTGTTTATTCATAACCACAAGGATTATCTAGGCAAATTTGATGCTAAAGCTGATGATGGATACTTTCTAGGTTACTCACTGATCTCCAAAGCCTTCAGGGTATTTAACACAAAGAGAAAATAAGTTGAGAAAACCTTTCATGTCACCTTTGATGAGAGTTCAGAAAGCATCAGGTTCACCAACACCTCAGTGGAGGAAATAGGAATTGATAACTCATCAAGATATCCTCCTGGTGAGTATAACACTGAAATCAATTCCTCATACCAAGCTGATGCTGACATCTCATATTATGTCTTGCCTCACAACTTGTCACAACCAACTATCAGTGAACTCATTGATAATCAACCAGTCCCTGCTGGGATAGGTAACACTGAACAAAATGTTTAGGAACCGGTGACTCATGAACCCCAACCTGAACAAGACATCTCAACAGATGTTCTTAATGATTCTATGGCTCATGCTCCTGAACTCACTCCTGAGTCTCCAGTGACCTCTTCAAGCTCAGTTCCTAGAACATAAAGTAAGTGGACAAAATCTCAGGACATTGAGCTTGTAAACATCATCGGTGAACCCACTGAGGGCATGCTCACTAGAAGTATGGCTGCTAAGTTAACTGCAGCTTCAGCCAATGAATGTCGATATGCTGATTACCTATCAAATATAGAACCCAAAAGTGTCACTGAGCCTCTAAAACACCCAAGCTGGGTTCAGGCCATGCAAGAAGAACTTCAACAGTTTGATAAAAACAAGGTCATGACCTTGATCAAATGTCCTCAGGATGTCATAGTCATAAGAATGAAGTAGGTTTTCAGAAACAAAACTGATAAAAATGGCATTGTCATTAAAAACAAAGCCAGACTTGTAGCCAAAGGTTACAGTCAACAAGAAGGCATTGACTATGATGATACATTTGCTCCTGTTGCAAGAATGGAAGCCATCATGATCTTCCTTGCCTATGATACCTACATGAACTTCAAAGTTTATCAAATTGATGTAAAAAGTGCATTCCTAAATGGTGAACTCAAGGAAGATGTGTATGTTCAGCAACCTCCAGGCTTTGAGAGTAGTGAATTCCCTGACTATGTCTGCAAGCTTGATAAAGCCCTTTATGGACTAAAGCAAGCTCCCAGGGCATGGTATGAAACTCTCTCAGCCTTCCTGATTCAAAACAAGTTTGTCAGAGGAAAGATAGACAACATATTGTTTATCTACAGGACAAAACAAGTTGATGACATCATCTTTGGCTCAACAAACTACACACTTTGCAAACAGTTTGAAAAACTGATGACAAAGAAGTTTGAAATGAGCATGATGGGTGAACTCACATACTTCCTTGGACTACAAATCAGGCAAACTGATAAAGGATCAGTCAAGAGAAATACACAAGGAATCTCTTGAAGAAATATGAGATATCTGACTGTGCTTCAATGAAAACACCAATGGTCCCTCCTAACAACCTTGGACCTGATCTCACTGGCAAATCAGTCAATCAAACCCATTTCAGATGGATTGTTGGCTCACTGATGTATCTTACTGCTTCCAGACCAGACATACAATTCTCAGTCTGTCTAATAGCAAGATATCAGTCCAATCCCAAAGAATCCCACCTCACTGCAGCCAAAAGAATACCCAGGTACCTGAAGGGAACACCAAGCCTTGGACTCTATTATCCAAAGTGCTCAGGGTTTGATCTCAAAGGTTACTCTGATTCTGATTATGCTGGCTGCAACATGGAAAAAAAAGTACCTCAGGGTCCTGTCAATTCCTTGGAGGAAAACTGGTTTGTTGGAGTGCTAAAAAGCAACAATCAGTGGCTATGTCTTCAGCTGAAGCTGAGTATGTGGTTGCTGCAGGATGCTGTGCCAATGTTTTATGGATGAAAAGTCAACTCAGTGACTATGACATCCATTACAAAATGGTACCCATCTTCTGTGACAACACCAGTGCCATTGCAATTTCCAACAACCCTGTCCTTCATCAAAGAACCAAACACATTGACATCAGATATCACTTCATCAGGGACCACATAATGAAAGGAGACATAGAGCTTCATTTCATCCCTACTGAATATCAACTTGCTGATATCTTCATCAAACCTTTGGATTAACCTACCTTCCGGAGACTGAAAGCTGAATTAGGAATGTTAGACATTGAAAGTCAACAAATTGAAAATCAATCCTAATCTCAGTGAGTCTTCTCTGAAATGGTACATCCTCCCTGAATACCCAAAATTCCTTTCTCACTGAATGAGCAAATTGAAAAAATCAATCCTAATCTCACTGGATGCAAACATTGCGTAGTGGATTGACATGAAAAGTGAGAAAATCATCAAAAAATATAATTTGCAACCAAAAGAGTAGATTTATTTGTATTTCGTAATTTCCTTATGTTGTAGGTTTCCTTTATGTCGTATTTTTTTTATTTCGTATTTATTATTATAGCAGGGTACCCGCGCGTTGCAGCAGCGCCATACAATTAAAATATTCAGCGAAATTTTTTTTTAGATCTATATTTTATAATACAATAGATATACGGACAACGATAATTTTAGTTTTGAATACTGTTATGCAATAACAAAACTTTTCATATAAAAGTTGTAGATTATCCACGTGATGTAGTGACAATAATGAGTTGGTAGTAGGTATATTGTAAAGGTATGAGATACAAGTAGTTGACAATAGCCCGTAGTCATAAGTTATCATTAAATAATAACACCATAATGACTTTTAAAAATCACTTACATTATACTAAGAAAATTTAGTTCTAAAAAATAATGTTTGTTAAATTTGTCCCACATAGATGGATGATACAAGTAAAAGATTACTTATAAAGATAAAGTAAAAATAAATATTCAATAAATCATGTGGGTTACTTTAAAGAGTATAATTATTAATATTCAAATATATATTTATATATAATATATATAATTAGCACTTAGCACTTTGCACCTTTGCTTTGAAAAAAATCATCCGATTTTTATAAAACAAAGTTTTTAGTTTTTACGGTAAGTTTTATTAAAAAAATTCCAAAAGGCGCATATGTTGATTCTCGAGGCACACTTGCGATTTAATAATATGTTTTGAACATTGTATTTTAGTATGCATTTTTAAACTCTATTGATTTAACAATATCGTTTTCGGATGACTTTTATGGGCTAGCCGAACCGGTGGTGACTCCGGTTCCCGGTTGAACCCGTTGGCCCGGTCCGTTTTTTAAAACCATATGTACCATGAACTTGTTTACATGTAAATTGCATAAAGATTTGTATGCTTTATTAGTTTGTACAATATGTGTAAAAACAAGTATTTTTCATATTAGGGGTATTTTAAAAATAACATTTATTAGGTATTTATTGTTATGAACGTTTTTTTCTTATATTAAATTACTTTGTATTTTTCTATTATTTTTTTTTAAAAAACATGTCTAAAAAAAGTGCTTTAAAGTGTTGCAACAAATGCTATTATAGATATAATTATTAAAATTTGCCATTATTAGCAAGTATTGAATCTTAATTTTTTAAGTCTTCTTTTTTAGGAATGTCCCAAATGCTTTATAATGTAGTATAGATATGTGTAAATGTGTATAATCATGTAATTAGGACTTTACACCTTTACACCTTTGCATCCTTTGCTTTGAAAAAATCATCCGATTTTTATAAAACAAAGTTTTTAGTTTTTACGGTAAGTTTTATTAAAAAAATTCCAAAAGGCGCATATGTTGATTCTCGAGGCACTCTTGCGATTTAATAATATTTTTTGAACATTGTATTTTAGTATGAATTTTTAAACTCTATTGATTTAACAATATCGTTTTCGGACGACTTTTATGGGCTAGCCGAACTGGTGGTGACTCTGGTTCCTGGTTGAACCGTTGGCCCGGTCCGTTTTTTAAAACCATATGTACCATGAACTTGTTTACATATAAATTGCATGAAGATTTGTGTGTTTTATTAGTTTGTACAATATGTATAATAACAAGTATTTTTCATATTAGGGGTGTTTTAAAAATAACATTTATTAGGTATTAATTGTTATGGACGTTTTTTTTCTTATATTAAATTACTTTGTATTTTCTTATTATTTTTTTTAAACATGTCTAAAAAGAGTGCTTTAAATTGTTGCAATAAATGCTATTATAGATGTACTTATTAAAATTTGCCATTATTAGCAAGTGTTGAATCTTAAATTTTTAAGCCTTCCTTTTTAGCAATGTCCCAAATGCTTTATAATGTAGTATAGATTATTATTATTATTATTATTATTATTATTATTATTATTATTATTATTATTATTATTATCATCATCATGTTGTAAATTCTTTTTTTTCGTATTGTAATGTTTAAGTTTTAATGTTATGTTATTTATCAAATGAAATATTAGTTTTAACTTAGGTATTAAATTTGTAATTTTTAATTTTTGAAGAAAACTGCGGTCCAAAATGTAGTGTTATGGTGGTGTTATGATAAGGGTGTTTTTTTGGTGTTAATGTTGAAATTATAAAGCTGATGTGGCGCTAAAATGACGCGACGTTATTTTATAACACAAGTTACCACACTTTGTGCTCCGATGATGAACATGATGCATTCTTGCATTAAAGATACAAAGGAGAGAATATTTAGTGGATGCGTAAAAACTTTTTGTGCATTGGATGCAATATTCAACTTAAGCTTATCCGAGACATTGATCAAATCTTGCATTTTGATTTGTTGCTAAAAGAAGAGAAGTGATAACTTTTTTTTTCCTGGTACCATGTTTTCCGAACTTTTGGCTGTTCCATGAAGTTTAAACTCATTGACAATCAGATTTAAATCGAGTAAAACCCTCCTTATTCAAGAGGTTATCATAATCACCTCAAGGTTGTTTGCTCTAGCAAGAATTACACTTTAGAACTCCTACACATTAGATCACATCATATCGAAATATTAAAATCTTGTAGTAAAGATTGAGATTTTATTAAGATTTTATGCTTGCAAAGATGTAAGCTACGATCATGATCATTTTTTGTTTGTAGCGTGATAAAACCATAAGTTCATAAAATCAAAATCAGGATGTTAACAAGCATGATTTTAACTCACTTGAGTATTCGCTTTAAAACAATAATAACATTTTTATAGTTAATGATTTTTAAACTGTCATCTATCGATCTGTACAAATTACGTACATAATATATTTGCGGCTATTCATAAAAAACGTGGTTCTTGGTGCTCTCAAGAAACCATAAGAGCACTTGCAATGGTAATGTTATTTCGGTGTTATTTGAGTGTTATTTGGGTGTTAATCATTGCAAGTGTGGTGTTATTTGGGTGTTAAAGTTGCACGTTACTAATATAACGTGCGTTACTTGCATTTTTTTTTTATTTTTTTTATTTTTTTGCCCCTAAATGAGGGGTTGTTTTTGTAAATTGTTGGTGAGTTAAGGTTTAACTTGGGAATGTTATGATTGCGGGTGTTTTTTTGGTGAGTTAAGGTGAAATGTTAAAGCTGATGTGTCGCAGACGTGACATGATGTTAAACCATAACTCAAGTTATGGTTGCAAAGTGACATATCTAATAATGTGTGATGTTTTAAGTTCAATTCCTGCAAAGTGCAAATAACTTTAAGTGGACACGCCAACCTCTTAAAAAGGAAGGTTTTACCTGGTTTGAGTTTGTGTGACGGTGAGTTCAAACCATGTGGATTAGTCGGCCAAAAGGTCGAAAATTATGGTTACTAAAAAAAATAACATTTTAATTTTTAACGACGATCCTATTTATAACTTGGTGGAGTCATTTTCGTTTTCTTTTTTTGGGTCGACATTTCAGAAACACACAACACAAAACAATTATCCCAGCTTGCAAACATATAGATCAAAAGGCCAAAACCTCACAATCCTACACAACCTCAGTTAATTTGCAACTATCCCACTGTAAATTATTAAAGTGATTTTTAGCTGTCATTCATTTAAGAGATCCACCAAATGGAAATAAAGAATTTAAGCTCCTCGATAGTAGGTTAGTCTTTGTGGGGTTATAATTAGAAACTATTTCAAGTCTTAAGAATTAGATATACTAAATATGCTCCAAAAATCAAAGCTTATTACCGTACACAAATATAAATACATCGACCACAAACTCATACTGCAATGAAGTAATTCTATTTTTGCCCCACCAACAAAGAGTGCCCATGGGCGTGCTTCCTCCTTTTTTTTCTTTCTATTTCTGTAATTTTGTTTGTTTATAAAACTGTGAAATGGAAACTGCGAAAAAAAAATATAAAATTTGATAAGTTAAAAGTATTAAACTAACAGAAAATACGAAACATAAACTGACAAAAAACTTTGTTATATATATATATATATATATATTAATGAGTGACCGTTGGTAGAGAATGTAAAAAATAGGGTAGCATCCTATGCTTTAAACACCACAAAAAAGTAGTAGTAACAAATTTCTGATTTTGCACATAAATTAAGATCAAGTTGAAACATTGTTGCATAACTGAGTTAGAAACAGAGTAAGTGGCATTAATCAACAGCAAAACCTAAGAACAATATCACATACAGAAAATATAGTCCTAAAACCTAATAAGCACATATAAAGTTATAAACACATATTTAGCATTGTCTCTATCAATTAATCAATTAACTCGAGCAACATATAAGAGCTAATCTACACTTGGACCCCTCAACTATAAGATAATATCAAGACTATATATATATACTCAACAACAACATTACTCTATTCGATAATGAAACAGGTTTATCTTATTTTATAGATATCAAATTGCTGTATATGTTTTTCTGGGTAGTTCCTTGCTAAATTTTCTAAGTTTGAAGCCAATAATAAAGATGATACTTTTTCTGGTGCAATAACAATAGCGTCTGTGTCTGTTTTTCTGGTGCAATCTTGAATGATACTTTTTATTATTGATATGTTGCAATCAACCAACACCAATCAAACATATACATCTAGAATGAACAATAAAAATAAAGACTAGTTGAAATCAAGTTCAAGAAAAGTTATTAAGAATGATCAACCCCAATAAAAAACGTGACATGAACTAATTAATTCATTTCTTGACTTATAAACCATAGTTTAATTCATTAGGAGAGGCTTCTTCATCGACCAAGCATCTAATATCTCAACAGTGACTGTCTCAGTACCATTGTTAAATAGATACAAATGTGCGTTGTCACCCACTGCTAGTGTTGGATAAATCCTTGATGTTATAACCGTCTTTCCACCCTGCCCAAAGCTTTCTACCACAGAGTGATCAATCAAGCTCCTAACCGAAAGCTTCTTTTCAGCTAGATCGACATCCACAAATCCAGCATATGATGGTTTATTACACACATTCTGGTTCAGAGACGAACTGCATACAGAAAATGAAAACAATTAGGGACGGAATTGATAATTTTATCGGACCCTTTTATGAGAAACTTGACAGCGGTTGAAAAAAAAATGTTAGCTATGAATCTACTAGAGAAGAGGCTAAAAAGAGAAAGAAATCTTACGCTGAAGCATCGGAACACATGAGAACTTTATGCTTGTTGTCGACAGTTTTGAAAACACTGAAGAAAACAGGAGTGTATTCTTCGAGCATTTCTGAGGCCAACGTTAAAAGTCCAAAAGGCCCTAAGCCCCCTTTTTTAGTACCCTTACGGGCACATATCTCCATTGCAAGATTTTCCTTGGGTAATTTGGACCATTCTGGGTCAAAAGTCTCAGCTTCATCCAAGCTCAAAAATGTAAAAGTCACATCCACGTCAGCCTGTATTATATCAATCGTAACAAATGAATCTTATTGTACCAAAAGTTATCAAAATATGCGCTACAAATAATGCCAAAGTAACAAACCTGAGCAGCTGTAATTCCTTTGATCTCAACAATATCACCCTTGATAAGCTTCACATTGCTTTGGTGCACATTGTCACCTCTTAAAGTTTCCAATTCATGAATTGGCCATTGAAGCAATTGCTTTCCACTGGGGTCCAGCCATACCATACGTGGAATCAACTACGCATAATAAGTTCCAACTTACAAGTTTAGTAAGCAATTTTCAATCATAACACAGTTAAAAAAAAAGTTACTTATATAGAAATTTTTAATTTAATGTATTTTACCTGAATTCCGGCCCATCCCTTTGTGATATTTTCAAAACTTGTGCTGGACTCATTAGCCCAACCCCACAAAATCCTCCGGTTTCGAGCCGGGTCAAAGAATGTTTTTGATGCATAAAAGTTACCATAATCATATCTTAAGCCATCCCAACCATCAACAGACGACTTGTCTGGGTAATATTTGTCTTTAATTGCGTTATATGTCCCAATCGTGTAATACTCAAACCTAGTAACATCAAGACTAACCTTAAAAATATGTTTAATACCTCCCTCTAATACTGAGGTTTCGACCCCATTAATTCCCCTAGTTGATACTGGATAAAAGTCAGGGCACTCCCACATACCCGTGTCCGGTTTGTCATGGAGTGTATGCTTGGCCTTAGTCCACTTAATAAAATCACGGCTTCTGTATAAGTAAGCAATGCCACGCTGGTTGTGCTTGCTACCAACAATCATTTTCCAATGACCGTTGTTGAACCAAGCGGTTGTAGGGTCACGGAAAGAGGACACATTTTCTGATGTTGGTTTTACAATTGGGTTGTCATTGGGCTTGATCCATTCCTGGAGAAATGGATCTGAATAGTTTGCAGGTATAGCGTAGTTTTGGACCTGGTAACCTGGTGCTGGCTTTTGGGCAACTATTCCTGTGTATAGAATAACAGGTTTATTCCCCGGAAGGATTGTGGCTGAGCCAGACCAACATCCGTACTTATCAAAAGGTTTTGACGGTACGATTGCTGGCTCTAAAGGAATCCAGTTGATCATGTCTTTTGATACAGAATGAGCCCACACAATATTTCCCCAAACAGCATCTTTTGGGTTATATTGGTAGAACAAGTGATAGTATCCTTTGTAATACATTGGTGCTGCAAAAGCAAATAGCAAATATAATTATAATTCTAAAGCTGTAATCATAAAATATATGTAATGAAGAATTGAGAAATAAACTTACCATTGGGATCTATGTGATTTAAATTGTTTCAGCATCGCGCGTCATGCAAAAAACAAAAGAAAAGCATCAGTTTGATAGAGAGATAAGACACACAAAGGTAACAAAAATAAACCAAAAGAGCATATGTAATTGCTTTTCTCTACAAAGTAACAAATGTATAGTTCATCGAGACATATCTATTAAACACAAGAAATTACCATCTTGTAGTTGAATTAACTTAAGCTCGTTACTTTTTTCTTGAGTTAAATTAGCAAAAGAGTCAAGGGTACTTTGGTAAAATGTTACGCTCTCGATACTTTTTTCTTGAGGTAAATTTCAGGTTTTTGAAAAATGTCTTGGTCGCTTTCGGTACACCTTCCCTCCCAAGGGTATTTTAGTTAGTTCACTAAGTTATGTCCTTGAATGCAATTGAAGGTTAAGATGAAAAACTAAGCTTAATTTTCCTTTTATGACTTTATTTTTGAGCAAAATAAAAATAATATCTTAGTATCATATAGTATACGTATATTAGTATATAGATAAACTAATGAGAGCTAAGTTCTATTTTCAACAATAAATATCTAAAATGATTTGTTGCTTGTTGAACTTGATACTCCATAGTAATCAAGGTAATAAAAATCGCGATCCTACTTAGGATCGTTTTTGTCTCCGCAAGATCGGGAGCGTAAGATCATACAAAAGTGTGATTTTTTAGGGTAGGGGTTGTAGTGTTATGGAGTTCTAAATTAAATTCGATATAAAAGACCAATTTAAGTGAATACGGATAAAATATTCAAAGTTTAAACACCGTAATAATATAAATCATGCAATTACTTCATGTTTTAGTCATTTGATAAACGCTTTAAGCAGAAATGAAACACCACACAACTAAAGTTAGGTCATGTATAGAGGTCAAAATTTGAAAAGTAAGATTAATTTTTGTAAAAAGTTTGTTTAATAATAAAAATAGGCTTTATCGTAGGATCGGGATCGATAATGATCCTAGAATCTTACTAGCTATCTCACGATCTTACTTCGATCCTATGGTATCTCCGATCTTGCAAGATTTTCTAATGTATGATTTTAAGATCTACGATCCTACTATCAAGATCGCGATAACCACGAATTATTAATAGCTTTTTATTGTTACGTTATTCAAATATGGTTGACTATTTTCTTCCCACACAGTTAAGATTTATTAGACTTATTCCATGTATATTTCAAAGATAATTAAAGGTCGATAAACCCTTAGTACAATTCCTAATCATAAACTAGTGATTTTCTTATACTTGCATGTTAACTCATACCCATGTGCAGTTGTGATAATCAACCAGATAAATAAATCATCATAACAAATGCTTTCATGACAACCACCTAGCTAATAGCCCATTGTGTATGTTTAAAGCACAAAATTATAACAAGATCAATATATAAAAACCATGAAACCATCCTATATATAGCTACATGCATACATATTACACATGCAACGATATTACGCTACACAATATGCAACATATATATTTACATTTGCTAATCTCAAATATGTTGGAGCAAAAAAAAAGTATATGCAAAGTAACTTGAAAGGAAAATTAGGGTTTATCACGCGCATAGTTTCGTGTATGGAGAAAATAAAAAGATGAAATGAAAAAAAGACGTACCATTGATCCAATTTTGTTTGGGCTGAAAGTGATATCCAGTTCTGTAAACTTGAGTAACATTCTTTGTGGTCAAAGATTGAAAGTTCATATAAACTTTGTGAAAAGCCATAACTCCTCCATTATTCAACAATGGAAACAAACATACTATCAATGCAAATAACCAAAATAATTTACTCAAACCCCTCATCATTTCCACAATTTTGCTCCAAAAAAGATTCGAGAATTATATATTAATGTTGGTTTTTTAAATAAGAAGGGGAAAAAATCGAACACACCAAAATGTGTTTGTGTATGTTTATAAAGAGAAGTTATTGAGGATGAATCAGAAGAGTATGTTACGCTGAGTATTTATAGAGATGGCTTTGATTCTGCATGAGGATAAGATTAAATTATAGAGTTTTGATATTCATGTCTAAGTAATAGACCTAATATTATGCCTAATGATACCATTCCTTATATACCCTTATTATTGATTATTGATTGAATCAAGTTTTTAATTCCTATGATTTTAATGGAAAGATTGAGGATGGAAGATTGTTTCTCAAGCATCAATAATATAAGGTAAATGTTCGCTTAATTTAAGTTTCCCTCTAGAAATATTTCAAAACTTAGGATATGGTTTCTTCTAATATTACACTAAGCACAAAAAATAGAATAAAAAATAAAATAAAATAAAAATAAAAATTTTTTTCAGAGTATGTGAATTGCATACATGATAATGTCGATATTTAAACGACAGTTTTAATGCTTTATACATCCTTTTTAGACCTATCTGCTGGTTGGTTTTTGCGAAAATAATCAGAGTACTTTAATTGTTATTTGTAGATTTTTTATTAATTTATTTGCTCATTTATTCAGGTCGAGGAGGACATATGCAAGTTTGCGAAGATACCTATAGATGCTCATGGGATTAACAAGGAAAATAGCGTAACTGTTGGGATTTATAAATCAAGTTAACTATTTAACTACGAGTACGCATCGGATAATAGATCTAGTTTAGCAATTATGATTAACACATTTAATAAACAAAAGAGATAAAAGGGAAACAAGAAAAACTAACCCTCGAAGCAAGTAATTAAAACAATCACCTCTACGAGTGCTCACACAAACACGTCAAACAAATATACCCGGATGCTAGCCGTATCACACGTAACCCAAAACACCAAGTGTCAAAGCTCAATACCGGATCAAAACCAAAACAACCAAAACCCGTGTGTTGTCCGAGAACCAGAAGCCACCCAAGATCCAATCTATGTATTGTCCGATATCAGGCGCAAACCTACCGGATGTGGTTTTTCCATTTCTGTCCGAGAACGCACCAAACAAACAAATACCTTTGGCTTTCTGCTTCAACTTGTGACTAATAGAGCACAAACTAAATACCTATTAACCACGACTTGGATCGAGATGCAGGTAATAGGATTTGAAGTGAAAGATCGATAACCAAGAACCCTAGAAAAAAGCTTGGTGTGATCGGTGGAAATAGAGGCAGAAATCCTATGAATGTTTACTGTGTGTGTCGTGTAAATGGAGGTGGGTATGAGGGTGTTTATATACCTTCCTAACCCTAGCTCATGATAAGCTTCAAGGTTTAACTTAAACCTTATCACATGTCGCTCCTAATCATATCACACTTCTCCTCTCCAACCCTTATCACCTCATAATGAATCTAGACAGAATATGCCCTCCCTAGACCCTCCTTGTGACCGGCCATAAGGATTATGATAAGACAATGTTATGTCTAGTTCACTTTGTGTCCAAACAAGTGACTTTGAGCTTTACATGAGACGTATTCTAATGTTTAATGTGTGTGCCCCCAATAGGCTCACACACCTTTAGTCGTATTAGTCTAATCCAACTCTCACATTCCAACAACTCCCACTTGGGATTTGGAGTAGCAGATAGCACAAATACCGACAACGAAAACGTCTAGCAACGCTCTCACTCGCTATTTAAACTAAAGGTGTCTGAGAAATAGTTTCATAAATCATTCTCAGTAGCATGGTCATTTATGTCTTGCTTTCATCATCCTCTGTAATAGATACCGTTAAACCATGGATATGGATCCTAACTCATTCCATATAGTTTAACCAATTAGATTCTCGTTATAGAATTTTGATTAAATATACCAAATGTGATCAAGAATCATCTTGCATTACCCTTTGGGTTCGGCCGAACAATTATCTGATTAATTCTGGAGAGGGCCCATGGTATCTTTCTGCACATATCAAGTGGGGTAACAAATCCTTTGTTGACTACAAGTGTTGTGGATGCTGCTTCACATCACTCTAAAAAATAGCTTTTATAACTACCTTATTCAGGACAACGTTTGGCATATAATTACAAAAATGATATCCACACATAACAGAACTTGCTTGTATCTCAAGTCTAAGGCTGACTTAACAAACCATTTCAACATTTTACTCATGACAAGGATCCAAAACTAAATGTTTGAAAGTTAGGGTATCCAATATGCATCCCTTGTGAATACATATGAGTCTGGCGGGAACAATTCACATTCCCATAGAATATAACCAACACTCACATTTGTCTTGCATAACAATATTCCCATATCATTAACCGAAAATGGACATATTTAGAATGATAAATCAATTCATGAAATAAACATGCAAATATGGAATAACAAATTGTATGAATAAAATAACAAATACCTCGTATCTTTATTTATCAGAAAATAAAACTATCTAACAATTTCAAATTATCCAAATACTAATTAACACACAGATTTACATGAGACTACTAGCTGGTATCAAACGAACATTCCTAGTCAATTTAGAATGCTTAGGATATGCTAAAGCCTTCGTAAAGGGATCAACTAGATTGTTATCTGTGTGAACTTTTAATATCTTCACGTTACCCATTTCAATGGTTTCTCGAAGATAATGAACTTTTGCGAGGTAATGTCTAGCACCCCTGGTGATTCCACTTTTATTAGTTATAGTAATGGCTCCTGTATTATAACAATACATATTTGTGGGTTCTTCAATTGTGGGAACAATGCCAAGCCCAGAAATAAATTTTCGAATCCATACAGCCTCTTTAGATGCATCATAAGTAGATATATACTCAGCTTTTGTAGATTAAGTTGTAGAAATACTTTACTTTGTACTTTTCCAGTCAACAACACCTCCATTTTAAACGAATACATATCCAGTCTGAGATTTTAGGTAATCAGCATCTGTCAGATATCCAGCATCAGTGTAACAAGAAACCCTGAGCTCTCGTTTCATATCACCTCCATAAACCAGAAACATATCCTTAGTATTGCGTAAATACTTAAGAATATTTTTAATAGCAGTCCATTGAAGTTTACCTAGATTATGTTAAAAACAGTTTGTCATGTTCTGAGCGAACGCAACATCAGGACGAGTACATCTCACAACATACATAATTGATCCTATAGCCGAGGCGTAGGGAACTCTCTGCATGCGCTCTTTTTCAGTAGGTGTCTCAGCACCTTGTGATTTACCCAATTTAGGCTCATCTTGCATTGGGATAGTTCCTCGTTTGGAATTCTCCATGAAATATCTTTTCAAGATTTTCTCAATGTATGCACTTTGACATAAACCAGTTATTCGTCTTGATCTATCTCTATAGATCTTGATTCCAAGAATATATGCAGCTTCTCCTAGATCTTTCATGGCAAAACATCTTCCAGGAAAAAATTTGACATCTTGTAACATTGTAATGTTGTTTCCCATGAGTAATATGTCATCAACATATAGAATTAAGAAAGTGCCATAACTCCCACTAGCTTTCTGATATAAACATGGCTCATCTTGATTCTGAGTGAAACCAAATTTCTTAATCTCATCATCAAAACGTTTATTTCAATGCCCAGATGCTTGCTTAAGTCCATAAATGGAACGCTTGAGCTTGCATACTTGGTTAGGATATTTCGGATTAACAAAACCTTCAAGTTTCACCATATAGACTTCTTTAGAAAGATGTCCATTGAGGAAAGCGGTTTTGACATCCATTTGCCAAATCTCATAGTCATAGAACGCATTTATGGCTATGAGAATCCTTATAGCTCTAATGTCTGTAACAGAATAAAAGGTCTCTTCATAATCAACCCCGTAGGTTTGAGTGAATCCCTTTGCTACGAGACGAGCTTTAAAGGTGTGTACTGCACCATCCATGTTAGTCTTCTTTTTGAAGAGCCATTTGCTACCAACTGTTTTACAGTTAGGAGGAAGATCAACTAATTCCCAGACTTCGTTGTCTTTCATGGATTGCATTTCCACATTCATCGCATCAGGCCATTTTTTAGATTCAGAATTCAACAATGCAGCTTTATAGTTAACGGGTTCACCAAGATCCCCCAACTCATGCTCCTCAGCATCGACATATAAGCACATTCGATCTGGGGCACGGCGTGTCCTTGCGGACTTACGAATGGGATTGATATCACTTTGAGTTTCATAAATTTCTTGATCATCCTCATCATGACCTAAGCTAGTGTCTACAGAAGGATTTGTATCTTCTTCTTGAATAATTTCAAGATCTTCTAGACTCCCACTTGCTTCTTAATCCAAGAGATTATTCTCAAAGAATTCAACATTCCGAGCAATAAATACTTTGTTCTCGGATGGAAGGTACAAAGGATATTCCATTGTTTCCTTTGGGTATCCTACGAAGATACGCTTAATAGATCTCGGTTCTAGTTTGTCAGGTTTGGTAAGTGTATCACGCTTAACAAGTGCCTCACAACCCCAAAATTTTAAGTAAGACAACTTAGAGGCTTGCCCATGCCATACCTCGTATGGTGTCTTATCAACCTTCTTAGTTGGAACCATGTTGAGAATGTGTGCAGCAGACTCAAGGGCATAATCCCAAAAGGACTTTAGAAGAGTAATTTGACTCATCATGGAGAGAACCATGTCTAGCAGTGTTCGATTTCTCCTTTCAGACACACCATTATGTTGTGGAGTGTAAGGAGGAGTGCGATGGGCAATAATCCCATGCTCCTTAAGATGATCCAAAAACTCTTGACTTATATATTCACCTCCACGATCAGAACGTAGTGACTTAATGGTCTTCCCTACTTGGGCAATAATCCGGCTATGTTGTATGGGTCTGAGTGTTGGCCCATCTCCAAGGCTCATGCTTACAGAGTAGAGGTAACAGAATTGAGAATGCTAAGATGTACTTGTGGGAAAACCTTGCTTGACATGATCCAGAATGGTGTATTCAGAGCTAAACTTGAGGTCGGTAATATTCTCTCAAAGATGAGAGAAGGAAGGTTGAGGTGGTTCGGTCATGTCAGGAGGCCACAATCAGCTCCTGTAAGAAGAGTCGAAGCTCTAGTAGTTGATGATATGAGAAGGAGGGGTAGACCCAAACTCAGGCGGGAGGATAGACTTAAGCTCGACATGAAGGAGCTTCTCTTGTCTGAGGAAATGACCTCAGATAGGAATGCGTGGAGAGATGGAATTAGGATATGCGGGTATTTCATGCTAGGTGTTAGGATTTTTAGGCGTCTCTTTGTCGCCTTGCCCCCCGAGTTTTTGGTTTTTGGTGCCTCGTTTTGGCTTTGCCTTAGCTTTAGGCCTCGTGCGTTGATATGCCTTGCTCAGTGTTGCTCCCTTAGGTTGGCCTGCTTCTCTTTGTGCCTTGGATCTTGGTTTTGTTTGCGTTTTTGGTTTTTTGCTTCCTTTCTTGTGCTTTTCCCGTACCCCCTTGCCTTTCGTCGGGTTCTTTGTTTTGGTTCTGCTTTGGTTTTAGGTAGTTTTTGGTGTTAGGATTTTTAGACATCTCTTTGTCGCCTTGCCCCTGCGTTTTGGTTTGGTGCCTCATTTTTGCTTTGCCTTAGATTTAGGTCCCGAGTGTTGATATGCCTTGCTTTGTGCTGCTCCCTTAGGTTTTCCTGATTCTCTTTGTGCCTTGGCTCTTGGTTTTGTTTGTGGGTAGGCTTTTGTGCTTTTGTTTGCGTGTTTGCTTGTTTTGACTGCTTTTTGCATGTTGTTTACTGACCTTTTTTCCGTCATTTTGCTCTCTCTTCTTTTCTTTCTCACCCGCACACCTGCACTAGCCGGAGGTCTCATTGAAAGCAGTCTCTCTACACCCGGGTTTATCATGGGGTAGGGGTAGGATCTGTCTACATTCTACCTCCCACATACCCTACCCTGGCAGGATTAGGTTTGTTGTTGTTGTCGTTGTGTTGTACATACTTTATACGTGTTTTAAAAAAAACACTTATTATTATAAGTTTTGTTTTTATTTATTTATTATTATTATTATTATTATTATTATTATTATTATTATTATTATTATTATTATTATTATTTTAATAATAAAACATCACTTTATAAGAAACTCAAAGAATTTACAAGTAATTAGTGGGGAGCCGTGAAATTATTATTATTATTATTATTTTTTATTTATTTTTTTTTTTATTATTATTTTATTTTTATAAAAACATCCCTTCATTAGAAACCAAAAGGATTTATAAAAAATTAGTGGGAAGCCGAGACGCTAGTTGGGCTCCCACTCCTTTCTAGATACAAAAACTTATTATTGTTGTTGTTGTTGTTGTTGTTGTTGTTCTTATTATTATTTTAATTATAAAACATCCACTTCATTAGAAAATCATAGGATTTACAAGAAATTAGTGGGGAGCCGAGAAACTAATTGGGCCCCCACTCCTTTAGCTATCGCAAAACTAATTGCTCAGCAGCACGTGCACCAATCTCTTAAGTCAACGAGAAACTTCGGATGCGCTTTAGTAGGGTTACCACATCCTTCTCAAGCTCTCCAAAAGAAGAGAATGAGAAGGGGAGAAACCTATATCCAATGTCCGCACATTTAGCCTCATACTTAACACGCTTACGATGCGCTGCTTTGACCACCGCAAGACCCGGTGCGAAGTCAACCATATTAGTTTGTGTCAAGGGAGACGACCCTGTTAAATCGACACATGCATCCTGCCCACCATCCCAAGAATAGAGCAATATATCAGCCGGACGTAAGGATTTGTCCCTATCACCACAGAGCCCAATATCAACCTCTTTACGAGCCGAAATCCCAGACCGAGATCAAATGTCAACAAGGGTATCACGCACCACATTGTGCCAATGTTTAATACCGATGATACCAACATAGGATACATCGTGATCCCCATAAATGTCTCCAAAAAATACCTTGGAATAAGCCGAGCATGGCATCTGAGCAGAAAAAGGGGGATACCTAACCGGTAGCATAACACACATCGGTAAGTTATAGCATTCATGGTCTGTCCCAACCCGGATATCGAAACCACTCTAAGCCAGTTAGAAGTGTAGTCCTTTTGTTGCTATCTCTATAAAGCCATCTGTCGAGTAGATAAGCAAAAGGTGGATTTCAGCCATTTTGGTAACACGTGTGAAATATATATCTGCCAATTTCTTCATGAGTCTGGGGGCAGCGATCTCACATGAGTTGTCTAAAAGGTCGGTCTCCATTTTCGCATTAAAAGCATGTAGGGCATCATCAAAGGAAGATCGAGAAGTTATAATGCCAGAATGTCAGAGGAGCTTAGTCTGTAAATTGGCAGATTGGAGTCTAGAAGCAAGGAAAGCATAGTTCAAGACATCACCTGCGGAGTATACACCAAGCCCCCCAAAATCAAAAGGTAGTGTGGCCAGTCTCCATTGCCAATCACCAAAACCAGGTCAAGAAGCAGTGACAATACGCTCCAGAGAAGAGCGAAGCGCTGCATCAAATGAAATTTGAGCACGCTCAAAGACCTGAGGGGGGCATATACACATAGAAAAATATAACTTGGAAATACCGGCACAAGCTCGAAGGAGCAGCAATTCACACTGAGGGTCATTAAGCTTAGCAACAACATGCATAAGCACAATGGTTTTAGCAACCCGTTTCATAACAAGCTCGCTACTAAACTCAAAGTCTACACTAGCAGGTCCACCCAACAATTTAACCCCACGTGAAGGTCGGGCAATATTAGGCGGGAAAACACCTACAAGCTTGCTTCTAGGATCTTCCTTTGGCCAGAAGATCTCAGTTTCGTCGACATTAAGGTGCAAACCGTAGCGGGGTCCATCCATCATAATAAGCTCCAAAACCTTTCCAACGGTCAAAGTATCTCCAATGATCGTGCCATCATCTAAGTACCAAGCTTGAAGAGAGATACAGAAGGAGTCTCTAATCTTGCACGCCAAAGGATGTAGCACCAAGACAAAAAGGAGAGGTCCAAGTGGATCACCCTATTTCACTCCTTGATGCGACCATAAAGTGTGTTCCCCATAATATAATCTGGCGGGACTGGAGTAGCAAAATTCGACCCAACGCGATATGGTAGGACAATGGAGGCGAACCTCTTGTAACATAACCTCACGATCCACCAAATTGAAGTCGTTTTTGAAATCCACCAACAACATCGAAAGACCCACATCATCTCCACGGTCTTCAATAAAACGATTTACGGCATGAAGAATAGCCTCTCCTCCTCCAGAAACTCCAACTCCAAACTGCAAATCATTCAAGTAACCATCTAAAGAATGGCCAATCATAGAGGCACCCACCTTGGAGACTAAACGCCTCCAGACGGTCCCTACAACAATAGGACGGATACCACCACCTGGTTTGATCAGCGGTGTGAAAGGAGCACTGGCAATATACTCGCCCAACGCTTTAGGGAACTTACTATCAAGAAAAGATTTACCATTTGGGTGATAGAATCGATTAACTCATCAGATATAGCCACAACAGCACCACTAAAACAATCCAAAAGGTGTTGGGCACAAAAACCATCATGACCACAAGATGTACCACGGGGGAATCTCTTAATCATGTCAAGAACCATAGCAGGAGATGCAATGAGGTTATGATGAACAATAGGTATGTCTGGCAGGAAGGGAGCAGACTTGAAGGGATGCTTAGCCTTTAACTCCTCAAGAGTAGTATTATTATAAGGAGCAACACCTGAAGAAGAGAGAACTCTGACAGCAGCGGTATAATGACCATCACAAATCTTCCTCCTATATTGCTTGACATTACGCTCACTCAAATCCAAGTTTTCCTCATCAATATTAGACCAAGCAGGGGAGGGTCGTTCAGCTAAAACCTCTTTAACAAGCTGCAAACTACCACCAGGCGTACCCCAAGATCGAATGGCATTAGCGATATATTCTTCTTGACGTTGGCGTTTAGTAGTAGACCTACACTCCATGTTACTCCTCGGGCAAAAGGTTTTAGGGAGACAAAGATGCAAGACCAACATACCAACCCAACAATAAATGTCATCAGGTTTGTAGATCACCTTATCAAGGGCTCCTTTCAATACGCGAGAGAATCCCAACTGGCACTTTGGAGGGACGGATTTGACAGTGTGCAACCCTTTAGAGAGCAAAGTGTCAAGTAAGTGTAAATCAAAACCATGATGCTCCTCCAAAACCAAATCTTCAACACGAGCAAGTTGAACAGAAGAGGGAACTTGTGGCTTTGTGAGATCAAACAACACGAATCTAACAACACCATTACCACAATCAGTAGGAGACACAGTCAGATCCATGCCTGCACTTAGAACGAAGAGTGTGCGTCTTAAAGCAGGTCCCACATAGCCAGAGACCAAGCGTTTCAACGTAACTTCGGCTGCCTCAAAAACCGCGAGATTAGTAGTCAAAGAATATTTGGTGATGGCTACCGCATCCTTGTTGAAATGACGATCCCGAAGATGAGAAATCAACGAGGTTTTAGTTAGCCCATTACCACTACCGTCCTGACAACCACTTAAACCTGCAAAAGGACAATGAAAACGCATGATTGCCATAATAGCACCGCACGACGATCACAAAGCTCCTGAGGCAAAAAGTAGGTCAAACCGCACTCCTTGACAACTCGCAGAAATTTCAAATCGCAATAGTCCCCAAACCGCAATACTCTCAAGGCGCAAAGTTGCTCAAACCCAAGCAATCCTCAAAACAGGCAAAACAAAACCGCAATACCTTCCCAATCCAAAACACGGGTCAACTCGCAATACAACCCAAAACGCAAATAAAGTTAGACAAAAAGCAAAGTCCTTAAACCGCAATCAAAACAAAACGCAAAGTACCACAAACTGCACTCAAACTTGGATAAAACGCATAACAAAAGGGACAAAACGCTGGGGCCAACTCAAAATAAAAAGAACAAAACGCAATCTTCAACACGAGGCCAACTCAAAACGAAATCTGCAAACTGATTATAGCCAAAACGCAAAGCCGGGTCCACCAAGACAAGAAACCTGGTATTATCCAAAAAGCAAATGCGGGCCCACCAAGACAAGCAACCTAGTATTATCCAGAGGGGAAATCGCAAAAGGCTGATACCTTCAACAACAACAAACTACAACCAAGAAAAAGGAACGGAAGACCTACCCAAACATCCACCAAAAGGGAGGATCAAAGGAAAGCAACCAGATTTGGAGGATCAAACCATAACAAAGAAAGGAAAAGGACAAACGAACAACATTAACAAGAACCCAGCGGGCAAACAAAACGCATAAATAAAAAAAAGGACACATGAAATAGCAAATCACAAAACAAAAGGTAATCCAACATAGGGGTTGGATCACAGGGAACGAGTAAGATCGAGACGATCGGGGATGATCGCCAAAATCGCCCATAGAAAGGAGAGAGATTATTATTATTATTTTTATTTTTATTTTTATTTTTTATTTTTTTTTAATTATAAATCAACACTTTTATTAAAAACTTATAGGATTACAAAAGATTAGTAGGGAGCCGAGAAACCAACTGGGCTCCCACACCTCTAGCAATGGTAAAATCAATCCTATTAAAAATATGAACTGCGACACGCGTTCCAATGTCTTGAGTCATAGAGAATCGTCGAATACGCTTAAGTAAGGTTACTGCATCCTTCTCAAGTTCTCCAAAAGAAGAAAAAGAAAAAGGGAGAAACCCATATCCAATATCCGCACATTTGGCATCGTACTTGACCCGCTTACGCTGTGCGGCATCAACAACCGCACGCCCTGGCATAAAATCAGTCATCCCAGTTTGCGTCAAGGGCGACGATCTCGTAAGATCAACACATACATCATGCCCACTATCCCAAGAGTAAAGTAACATATCAGCCGATCGTAAGGATTTGTCCCTATCTCCATGAAGCCCAATGTCCACCTCCTTACGAGCTGAAATTCTGGACCGAGAGCATATATCAACAAGAACATCACGCACAAGGTTATGCCGATGTTTAATGCCAACAATACCCGCACACGAAACAGCGTGATCCCCATAAATGTCTCCATTAAATACCTTAGAACATGCTGAACACGGTACCTGAATAGTGAAAAGAGGAACACCCAATCGATAGCACAACACACAACGATAGGCCCTTGCATTCATACTTTGTCCCAATCCAGATATCGGAGCCACCCTAAGCCAATCTGAAGTATGATCCTCCTTTAGTGAACTCCATAACGCCATCTGTCGAGGAGAAAGATGGAATGTAGATTCAACAGTTTGGGTAACCCGACCGAAATATATATCTACCAATTTCTTCATAAGTTTGGGGGCAGCGACCTCGCTAGGGTTACTCAAAAGGTCAATATCCATATTCACATTAAAAGTACATAGAGCATCATCAAAAGAGGGACCAGCAGTTACAATACCAGAACTATGGAGAAGCTTAGTCTGTAGGCTAGCAGATTGAAGTCTAGAAGCAAGGAAGGCATAGTTTAAGACGTCACCTGCAGAATATACACCAAGCCCCCCATAAGCAAAGGGTAGGGTGGCGAGTCTCCACTGCTAATCACCAAAACCCGGCCCAGAAGCAGTGACAATGCGCTCCAAAGAAGAGCGAAGTGCCGCATCAAAAGAAACCTGAGCACACTCAAAGAACCGAGGAGAACATGTGCGCATAGAAAAATATAACTTGGAAATACCAGCACATGTGCGGAGTAGCAGCAACTCGCATTGAGGATCATTAAGTTTGGCAACAGCACCCATAAGCTCAATAGTTTTAGCAACCCTTTTCAGAACAAGCTTACTACCAAACTCAACATCCACACCAACAGGTCCACCCAATAATTTAACACCGTGTGTAGGGCGAGAAATATTGGGGGGAAAAACACCATCAAATCTGCTTCTGGGGTCCTCCTGTGGCCAAAAAACTTCAGTTTTATCAACATTGAGGTGTAAGCCACGACAAGGTCCATCCGCCATAATCAACTCTAAAACCTTACCCACAACCAAGGTATCACCAATAATAGTGCCATCATCCAGATACCATGCTTGAAAGGAAAGGTCAAAAGAATCTCTAATCTTACATGCTAGGGGATGTAACACTAAAGCAAAAAGAAGGGGCCCAAGCGGATCACCCTGTTGCACACCTTGATGAGACCAAAGAGTATGCTCACCATAATATAGTCTGGCAGGACTGGAGTAACAAAATTCCACCCACCGTGAAATAGACGGGAAATGAAGCCCAACCTCATGCAACAGAACAGCCCGATCCACCATGTTGAAGGCGTTTTTAAAATCAACAAACAACATAGACAGACCAACATCACCCCCACGGTCCTCAACCAACCGATTCACAGCATGAAGAATAGCTTCCCCTCCCCCCGATAACCCAACAGCAAATTATAAATCATCTAAATAACCGTCTGAAGAGTGGCCAATCATGGAAGCACAAACCTTGGAAACTAAACGCATCCAAATAGTCCCAACAGCAATAGGACAGATACCCCCTCCTGGCTTGACTAAGGGTGTGAGAGGAGCACTAGAAATGTACTCACCTAGCGCCCTCGGGGCATTTACCAGCAAGAAAAAGGTTTACCACTTGGGTAATAGAAGCGACCAACTCATCAGAAATAGCCACAGCAGCACCATTTAAACAATCCAAAAGGTGTTGGGCACGCAACCCATCCCGCCCAAAAGAAGTACCACGAGGGAAACTCTTGATCATGTCAAGAACCGTGGAAGGAGATGCTGTAAGGTGATGATGAGCAATAGGTATATCAGGCAAAAGAGGAGCAGACTGAAGGGGTGCTTAGCTTTTAAGTCCTCAAGAGTAGAAACATCATATGGTGCAATACCAGAAGACGAAAGAACTCTGACCGCAGCCATATAATGACCATCACAAATCTTCCTCTTACATTGCTTGTCATTACGATCACCCAAATCCAAGCTATCATCATCAATATTAGACCATAAAGGAGAAGGTTCGGCTAAAACCTCACGCACAACCTGCAAACTGCCACTAGGGGTACCCCATGCATGAATAGCATTAACAATATACTCTTCCTGGCGTTGACGCTTAGTGACCGACCTACCTTCTTGACTACTCCTCGGGCAAAAGGTTTTAAGTAGGCAAAGAGGCAAGACTAACAAACCAACCCAACACGAAGTGTCATCAGGCGTGCAGATCACCTTATCAAGAGCTCTTTTCAAAACACGAGAGAACTCCAAACGGCACTTGGGAGGGATAGATTTGACAGTTCGCAACCCCTTAGAGAACAAAGTATCAAGAAGAGGTAAATCAAAACCACCAGGCTCGTCCAAAACCAAATCCTCAATAAGGGCTACATGAGAAGGAACCTGCGGTTTGGTGAGATCATATAACACGAACCGAACAACACCATCGCCACAATCAGGAGGAGACACAAAATCAGACCCCGTATCATGACGACACTTAGTCCGGAAGGTATGCGTTGTGAAACAACCACCACACAACCATAAACCCATACGCTTAAGAGTAACCTCAGCCCTTTCAAAAATAGCCAAATCCGACAAAAGAGACTGCCTAGTGATATCTTGAGCCTCAACACTGAAATGCCGATCACGGAGATGTGTGATCAAAGAGGTTTTAGTAAGACCGTTTCCACCACCATCTCGACATCCATTAAGACCAATAAAGGGACAATGAAAACGTATAGCTGGCATGGGAACAAAGCAAAACCACAACCTCTTGTAACTAAACCTCAAGAACAGAAATACTAACCACAAAAAACCATCAGTAGCAACCATGCAAAACGAGTACCCTAACAGCGATAAACCCCACCAAAAGCAACCAAACTCTATGCACGTAACCCAAAACAGCCAAGCAAGCAACACCTGAATAGAGAGCAACCAAACAGCAACCAAATGTGGCAATTGGGACCTAAAACGCAATGAAGAAACAAGCTTACCCACTGCGTTTAGAGCAGCAAGACCACACCAGCAACATCTCGATAAAACCCTAGAAAACAGATTTCGAATACCAACCTAGTGACGAGGGAGAGCAGTATTGGTTGGGGATGATGGAAGCCCACAACTATCAGCGCAAAACTTTGCAGGAAGCCACACGCAAAAGGGACCAACAGCAGCACAGCAGATCCAGGAAAAAGGGGTTTCAAAACGAAACCCTAAAAAAAAAAAAAAAAAAAAAAAAAAAAAAAAAAAACCATATGATTATTATTATTATTATTTTATTTTTTTTTAAACATCACTTTATTAGAAAATCATATGATTTACAAGAAATTATTATTATTATTATTATTATTATTATTATTATTATTATTATTATTATTATTATTATTATTATTATTATTATTACTACTGTATTAAATTAAATTTATTGCAATACTCAACACTCGTATATATGCGAGATTATATACATTAAAATGAAATCACGAATGTATAAAACTACTTCAAAGTAAAAGTAATACTATAATAAATTGGATCAAATTTATGAATATGTTTATAAAACTAGACGAGTATCCGCGCCTAGCGGCAACGGTGTCTAGTTTTATGCAAAATTCCGATGACTCATAGGTTTCTTTCAACAAACTGTATTTGTAGCGTCAGAGAATCATTTTCGAATAACTATAATTCTGATGCTTGGTTGCATAGCATCATAAATATACAGTTTTCAAGAAAATTATGTGAAGTCGATCTAAGTGTGAGAGTATATTTCTAATAGAATTGTTTTAACTTTTAATTTATTAAGATTTTAGTAATAATAGATTCAAGCATTACAAAAAGCAACGGTATTATGTAGTTGGCAATATTATATTGTAGTTTAGAGATATAGCCAACGTGTGTGACCGCATTTTCTTGTTTTGTCAGTAATTTAGGCAGTGATAACTAATTTTTTTTATACGTGTAGCGTTTATTATTTGGTGTGTTGCTTTTAAACTTGTAACCTTACAAATTTAATATAACCATAATAAGATTATTTTGTACCATCAATTTGCATAGATATTTAAGCATTGCTCAAAGCTATTTGTTTTGGGGTACAAATAATTATCGCTAAAGATAACAATACTATTTAATTTTTGTGATTCTAATAAACTTACATAACATTATTGATATACCGGAAAACGGGCTATACAATATATATTAACTTTTAAAAGACGATTCATATATGCTAGTCCCTTAAGTGGTGCAAGACCAACATTTTTCAAAATAACATTATACAAATGACAGCGTACATGTGTCAAAGCAAAATAAATAACAAAAAACTACAAGTACTTGGTCTATCATTTTTCCAAATTTGTCACGGGTTCTACAACTACTTCATCATTTCTCATATAATTTTGTCAAATTTGAAACCTGGTTCGACCCGGGTGGTTCAACCGGTTGAATCGTTCCGGTCAAAAAAAACAAGTTGATTTAAACCGAGTCAACTCGACAGGTTAGGTCGAAAACAAGTCAAATTAAATCGGGTCAACCCGCCGGGTTTGAAGCGTCCTGGGTCAACTCGGTTTTCGATGTGTATTAATAGTTTCCTTTTGAAATATATGTCTTCAACATTTTCACTTTTAGTTTCAACTTTTTACTTTTTACTTTTTGGTTTTTCCTATATAACTAGTATATAGCAGGGTACTCACGCGTTTTGGCGACGGGTACCCTGTGACGATTAAACGAAGAAATGGATCTCGATGAGACCTGATCCATCAGTTTGTATCGGTTTTAACGGGTCTCTTTGGTTCATTTTCGGATGACTTTAATTGGTTAGCCAAACCGGTGGCGACACCGGTTCTCGGTTGAACACGTTGGTCCGGTCCGGTCGGGTTTTCAAAACTATATGTAATATCAACTTGTTAGCTTGTACGAATTTTTGTGTGTTTTATTAATTTCTATAATGTGTATAATAACATGTATTTTTTATTTTAAAATATTTTATGTAACATATTGGATTTCACAAACACATCAAACCATGACTAATATGCGGCGTACACTATAGGGTTTTAGAGAGAGAAAGTTAAGAGGTTTGGGAACTTAGTGAGAGAAAGAAAAATCTTATTATGAGCTTCAACCCTCTACCTTGGGAGGTATAGGGTATTTATAGTACCTTACATAAAACGCCACCTACGGGCTGTGGATCAGGCATACAGTGGGTAAAGACCCGTCCGTCCTCCATGGTGTTACTTAACTAAATACTAACTACCATTAAATAGCTACGACTACGAGCTTTCTAACAATTACATATACTTGAGGTGACCGACACTTTAACAACTGGATTTTATAAATCCTAACAATCTCCCCCTAAGGGAGGTCACCTCAAATTACACAGAATACAAACAGATATTACATTAAGATTGTTCTTGGATTCTTGTTTAAGTTCATTGCTCTGTAGCCCGTAGTCTTTGATTCTTCATGTTTTGCATGTTTGGTTAATCCAAGTGGAGGTCTTTAACTGATCCACATGATGATGAGTTTTGAGCCTTCTTTGAGATCACCAGCTTCCATAAATCTCTGAATCTTCCTTTGTAGTGTTGACATTATGTGATGTTGTGAATTTTGGACCGACATGCTCACATTCTGGATCATGATTTTTTCTCATCAGAGTAGCGGAAGCTTTATTTGATTCATGATATTTGCAACAGTGTAGCAAAAGCATGGAGTGACAATATCAGATTCGTTGATGCACTTATCATGATTTCTTTTGAAATGAATGTGTTGTGTGAGCATGTGGCTATGGATTGACCTCTCCATTCTGATCAGTTGCAAACGTCGGTATGTACCTGCAAACAACAGTTAGCAATAAAACATACGAAAGTGTCTTTAACCACTTTTGTTGAATTGAGGTACACGGCCCACGGTTCCCCGTTGATCAGTACAACTACTGCCTGTGATCAGGTATAATTCCGAAGAATCTCCTTGACAGGGTTTCGCAGCTGCTCTAGCCGTTCTCAAACCGGAACGTCTTAAAGAAGACAACACGGAGTGAGTGAACCAGCGAATTGAGATTCACTGATTGATGAAAAGAGATTTGAGAAACAATCGTGTACTACTCAATATAAAGTGTTTTTGCAATACAACGAAGGTTTTTAAGGAAAAGTCAATTTATCAATCATAAACACCTTTTATTTTGAAATATTAATACACAGTCGATGTGCTAGAAAAGACTTTTAAGCACAACGACCGGTTTTTCAAAGGTATCCGTCAATCTATTTCCTGGACCAAGGTTGATTCAATGATGAATCGCCCCATTGTTTCAATCCAGTTGACACAAGTTTGATCTATTGAATAGATCTCACATGCCACCTACCAAGAGCTTGTTTGATGTTGGCTCTAGAAGGTTTTCCATCGTCATTGTGAATATGTTTGCATATCACTCAGATGTTCTGGCAATACCACAAGGATAATGCGTAGGACTCTTAAAATATATTATATGTTTCCACATTGTGTGAAATAGAGAGTCTTCATTGACAGTGTCCTAATGAGATTTATTGATGATCGCGTGGCTCTAGACTCAATTATGCACATTTGGTTCCTATGCCGGAGATTAGGGAGAAGGTCTCCTTCTTCAATATCAACAATCTCTAAGAGAAAGTCGATAGATAATGTAGGTTCCCCGTGAGAATGAAACAAGTCCTTTTAAGAGGAACTTGAGTAGCTTGGGAAGTTGTAGTGCAGTGCGTCACTGGGTCTATGACGTCTTGTCTTCAATACCAGTGTTACCTTGGTAAACACCAGTAGCATTTGTATTGAACCCGGTTTCTGCCCTACGGTTGAATTATTAGAGGGCTATTTCTTTTCACCCTTTTCACATTCAATTCTTTTTCATTCTTCTACCCCTTTAGTGCTTACCGAGACTTCATAACTAGAACCTTGTTGGGTATATTCCAGTTCTAGCTCTTTCTCAGTCGGCACTCTTCCCATATCTCACTTTTCTCCTTTTTTCATCATACCTAAGGACTCTACACTATCTAGTGGATTGTCCCTGGGTAGATCCCTCCGGCTCTAGCGGGATCGTGGGAACGAATACCTAACCTAACCATCCTTATATCTCCATACATAAAGTAAATTTGGTCGGTCTTTTTGGTATTGTTCTTCTGCCATTGGAACCAATTGAAAACCATTTGAAAATCAATCCAGGTACTTGTGATATATTATCAAAGCATTTTGTACCTGAATTGTTTTTGATATTTCAGAAAAAGAGCTCCTCCTCAACATGTGCATCGTATATTTGAAATCGTTTTGCACATATTAGGGAAAACCTGCACTTTGAGACAAATCAATCACGTTTCAATCCCTTTTGGTTTGATATAGATACTCCCCCTTAACATGTGCATGGAAAATTTGAAATCGTTTGGCACATGTAGGGAGGAGAGCTTGCTAATCACTTACAAACCAGTTGTCGAATTATCAGTTTAAATCCAATTTAAATCCCAAATTCTCCCCCGATCACAATTTTCAAATCATTTGAGATTTGTGATCTCTATAGATTTAAATTGTTTTTGAAAGCTTTTGAGGAGAATTGTGACTTACTTATGAAAACATTTAACCGATAAGGATCAAATCTGAGACTTTAAACTCCAAAGATTATACATGCTTGAGTATCTTTTGAAAACATGACATAAGCCTTGGTCTGAACCAATTGTATGACAAATAACCTTTTGATTTAATTGAAATCATTCTCCCCCTCAATCAATGACATGAGTTGTTGATTGAGAGATATAGATATTGATAAATGTCAAGTCCAGATGATTTTCAAAAATTGAGTCCGAGTGATTTTTCAAAGCTATTAGTTTTCATTAGATAACAAATATTATTCAGAAGAATTTATAGAAGGAAAAATATTTGTGAAGGAAACATTTGTCTTTTTGGTGACAAACATTTGTTTTTAGAATCAGAGCATGAGATTTGAAAAGTAAGATAAAGCATGGCTCTGTTCTTTCTTTTAAAAAACGGGGTATAGTCTGAAATGACTATAAACCTTTGTTTTTCATTCTCTCAATTTTTTTATTTTTTTTAACAATTTATTTACATTCGAACCACATCTAAAGACCCGTGTCACTCTTTGAATGACAACACAAAGACCGTAGATGTTATCGAATCAAGAAAAACATGACAAAATGACAATAATTTTTGAAAATTTTCGAGTTTTTCAAATTTTTATGGATTTTTTGAAAGTTTTATATTTTTCTATTTGCTTTTTGTTGGTTTTGTAATTTTATATTTTGTTTTTGATAAGAATATGTACAAGGAATTGATGAAGAGATGCCTTTACTCCTCTTCTTCCTCTTGAAGACGTTTGAGTGTCTCAGGTTGAAGACTCTTGAGTCTAAGACGGGGAAGAATAAACTCGAAACGTTCTCGAGGGAGTGCCTTAGTGAAGATGTCTGCTAGCTGATATTCAGTTCTCACAAAGTAAAGTACCACACCTTTTTCCACTTGTTCCCGGATGAAATGATGTCGAATTTCGATGTGCTTTGCTCTTGAATGTTGAACGTTGTTGCAGGAGAGAGCAATGACACTTTTGTTATCACAATACAGAGGAATTTTGTTGAAGTCAAAGCCATAGTCAGATAGTTGGGATCTCATCCATAGGATTTGAGCACAACAAGATGACATGGTGATGTATTCAGCCTCTGTAGAGGATATCGATGTACACATTTGTTTCTTAGAAGACCAGCTTACAAGTTTTTCTCCCAAGAATTGAGCACCACCTGATGTGCTTCGACGTGTATCTTCACACCCTGCATGGTCTGCATATGCATATGCTGTTAGTGACATGTTGGTGTCCTTCGGATACCAAAGTCCCATATTAATGGTACCTTAGAGATACCGAAACACCCGTTTAACCGCTTCAAGGTGCTTTTTGGTAGGCTTAGCCTGGTATCTAGCACACATGCATACAGCGAACAGGATATCAGGTCTACTGGCTGTGAGGTACATCAGGGATCCAATCATACTACGATATTTCGTTTGATCTACTATGATCCCTGAGGGGTCCTCATCCAGTTTGGTACGCTCCACCATGGGAGTGTCAACGGTGTCACAAGTGTCAAATCTAAAATTCTTTAAAATTTCAATAGCATATTTAGATTGATTGATAAAAATGCCTCCGGGACTTTGTGAAATTTGTAATCCCAAGAAAAATGACATTTGTCCCTGATAAGGTTTTAAAAGGTACCTTTTTGAGAGGTCGTTTAAGCCCTTATTTGATCACTTTTGTATCCGTTATTGCTTAATATCGTTCCTTTTCACTTTTTAGGTCTCTTGAAGGCAAAATGCTGGAATGGCACTTATTTGGACGAAAAGGCGCGAATATACGAAGAAAATGGCCAAAGTCAGAATCGAGACACTCAAAGCTGCTGAAAACATAAGGTGACGGCGTCAGGTGTTAAATTGCGACGCCGTCGGAGGATTTTGTGACGGGACAGAAGCCAAAACTCCTATTTTCAAGTGACGACGTCAAGTTATAAAAGAGTAGGCCGTCGCAACTCAGACGGCCTAGATGCAATCCAGACGGCGTCAGAAGCTGAAGAGGACGGTGTCACAAGCATAAGGTGACGCCGTCGCAAGTCTAACGTGGCCAAGACGAAACCCTAATGACGGCGTCCCGGCGACGTCACAAAACATAAGGTGACGCAGTCGCAGATGTAATCTTATATATAGAATCCGAATTTTTCAGTATTAGTGTGTAGTCTTTTGGAGTAAAAACCTAAACCGAACCAAGGCTGTCTTGTACAGTATTTTAGGGTTCCAAACCCTATCTTACACCAAGATAAGTGTTTTACTTCATTAATACAATTATGTCTTTGATTATTTGTGTGTATCCTTGCATGTTCTCCATGTCCGGCTAATTTACTTGTGTGTTTGCTTAGGGAATATGAAACTTAATTATTGAATATTGATTGGTTGTCTCTTATCTTAGTTGATTAACGATCTAGTAATGCGATAGGTCATTCGTTGTGTACTTAATGCTTGATTAAATCTTTGTGAACCTTAGAATATGACTCCTTGAGTAGTTGTAAGCTAAACCATCCAAAGAGTGCCTTAGAGTAAGAGTTTATTATCCCTAGTGGGTTTTGTAGACGAGACCCTTTGGTAAGTTCAAAGAGTTAGGGAGAAACGCATACCCTACAACCTTAGACACACAACGCAACTAGAAATAAGGACGTGACAATTCAACCACCAATAGGAGATAATTAAGGAGTAGTAAAACCTAAGTAAACACATCTTTAAACTATCATACGAGCACACGATAATTAGACATAGACTACATACACCTTAGATTAGATAATTAGATAAGTAGAGTAATCGGTAGCAATACCAACCCCCCAAATTCAAACCCCGAGATTCGTACATTTCCTTTTCTTAAAAATATAAAAAGATAAAAAATAATATTCCTCAACCCCAACCTTAGCGTAGTAACTTCTCACTAGCATTCCTATTCCTCTAGAGAACGATATCAATACCCGTGGCTTACCCTAATACTACACTACAACGATTAGGTTCACTGCCTAGGGTGTTATAAAACTTGCTCGAAGAAAAGGAAGTTTCTTTGACCCCGAACGACGCGTGTAGCATTATCAAGTTTTTGGCGCCGCTTCCGGGGAATAGAATAGCTAGTTAGTAGTCCACCTCGTTTAGGTTTATTTGCTTGATTCCTATCAAGTAAATTTTTTCTCATTTTTAGCTTTCTCGTAGTCTATCCCCCTTCTTCGTGACCTTTGTTCGTAATTCCATCACTTTTCATCATGGAAGGTGATAACCAACTGCCACTTCCCCTTAGACAACTTAGAACCCGCAGTTCTACCAAAACTCTTCTTGAACCTTTTGCAGACGAAAGAGAGCTCAATAGGCGAGGAAAAGCTCTCCATGATTCGGAACCTCATGGCACTTCCATCAACTTTGATGAAGTCACCTCTAATGAAGAGTCCCCTCATTCCCCACAATCCCCTGAAACCATCATCATTGACGATCTAAGCCAAAATGGCGAGGACGTTCTTGCCACTCCGGTCAATGGACCCATTGATCCTCCTGAAGCAAAATCCCTCGGGGAATACTCTTCCCCCTATGCATCTGGATTCACCAGTGCCATTGTCTATCCTTCAGAGCAAGTCAATGAGGTACTGCATGCCTCTGACATTTGGCTGATCCAAAATGCATGTCAATTCCATGGATCCCACAGCGAAAACCCAATCCACCACATCAAACAGTTTTTAAAATTTGTTGATGCTATCTATGCCGACGGGGCATCCAAGGAGACATCTAGACTCCGGTTTTTCCCATTTTCTCTTCAAGGGCAAGCCAAGGAGTGGCTCGATAAGCTCCCTCCACGGTCTATTTTCACGTGGGAACAACTCACAACCAAGTTCACCAAGAAGTTCTTCCCCCTGGAAGAACTGCATCAATTAGGAGCAAAATTCTGCACTTCCATCAGACAGATGGAGAATCTATCACTAACTCCTGGAGTCGTTACAAAGATCTTATTCAACAAGCCCCACACCATGGTATCAACCTTTGGTTGCTTGTTCAAATCTTTTACGACAATGTCTCCCGAGAGGATAAAAAAGGGATTGATTTCTCAACTGGCCGAAGAATTGCGAACGTCACTGCAGAAGAAGGGTGGAACCGCATTGAGGAATACATTCAATACCAAGACAGCCATTGGAATGAGCCAGTAAACGCGCTAAGTATCTCTACTTTCTCGAATGAAGAGTTATCCTTCGATGATCGGATTAAGAAAGCACAGAAGAAGCTTGCATACCTCACAAAATCGCCAGAACCAAAAAGGCTAATTAACCCATACCTCATATGCGACATTTGTGGAGGGCCACACGAGAGTGATGAGTGTGATGACACACGCCAAGAGAGCGTCTTCTTTTCCAGTCATGATATTTATGATGACCCTTCACTCCTCACGTTCTATCAAAACGATGAATGTGATCCCTAGGGAAATCTGAAATGGAGAATTGAAGGAAGGGAAGGATCTGAATACATCATCCGTGATGCCTTTGAAGAAGAACTCGGGCAGTTTACCATGGAAGGGACCACACTCTTAAAAGGTCTTGAGGAGTTTATCCAAGAGCAGCAAGCTGAATTAGAAAGTCAATTCGCCAACCTCCACGAAAGAATAAGCGGATCTGGCCCAGCCCTTCACGATCCAACTTGCGCCATCACCACTCGATTAGGAACTACTACCAAGGATCCCCCGCATCCTGACCGGAACCCCACCACAAGGGAACCTGTGTTAGGAAATGAGGCAATTCCTGAACCTCTTCCAACCCCTCACGGTCCCCCTCCACAAACACCAGCACCGGCCCAACGACCAACTCTCGCACGGATTCCCTATCCCTCTCGTCTAAAAAATCAAAAGGCTGAAGAAGACAATGAAAGAATATTGTCTTATTTGAAACAAACGACCGTCAACATACCACTCCTCGATGTATTCTATCACATCCCTAAACATAGCAGATACTTCAAGAGGTTAATATCTAATCGGAAGAAACTTGAAGGTTTGATATCATTAGGAGAAGAATGTTCGGCTATCATTCAGAAAAGCCTGCCCAAGAAGAAAGAAGATCCGGGCAGTTTTACCATTTCTTGCTCTATAGGGGCGCTTTCTATGAAAAACGCCTTGGCGGATCTTGGGGCAAGCATTAACCTGATGCCTCACTCCCTGTTTCTTAAACTCGGATATTCAGGGCTAAAACCAACCAGGATGAGTATCCAATTAGCTGATCGATCAATCAAATATCCCATTGGAGTTTGTGAGAATGTTCTTGTAAGGGTAGGAGAATTCAAGTTTCCAGTTGATTTCGTGATTTTAGAAATGGAGGAAGATAACTCAGTCCCAATAATCCTTGGAAGACCTTTCTTGGCTACAGCTCGTGCCATCATTGATGTTCATGATGGTAAACTCACTTTACGAGTGGGGACCGAGAGCTTAACCTTTGACATCAAGGATTCTATGAGCCATTCCTCCTCCTGCGATCACCCCGTATATCTTGTTGAGGAAGTTGATGAATTTATTGATGACATAGATGACTGCATTGACGAGTATCTATTAAACGAATTCGTGAATAATGATAACAACACAATATACAACGACAAAGAAATTGAGATGGTTGGAGATGTCTCCTTTTATCCACGTAGGGAAGAAATTGAACCTATTGAGCTTCAAAAGCCAGAGAATAAGCTAAAACCATCAATCAAAGAACCCCCTACCTTAGAACTAAAATATCTCCCGAGTCACCTGGAATACGTTCCTTCAAGGAGAAGACCAACTCCCTGCCATCATAAGCTCTTCGCTAACCACTAGTCAGAAAGAGAAGCTCTTGGAAGTTTTAAAAGAGTACAAAGGAGTGATCGCGTGGAGTGTTGCCGACATTAAGGGAATTGATTCTACATTCTGTACTCACAAAATCCTCATGGAAGAAGATTACAAACCAACCGTTCAACCGCAAAGACGGGTTAACCCTAATATCAAGGAGGTAGTGAAAAAGGAGGTCATCAAGCTTCTTGACGCAGGTCTCATCTACCCCATATCAGATAGCCCATGGGTCAGCCCAGTCCAAGTGGTTCCAAAAAAGGGAGGAATGACGGTTGTGAAGAATGAAAAGGGTGAGTTGGTGCCGCAGAGAACGGTTACTGGTTGGCGTGTCTGTATTGACTACAGAAAATTGAATGATGCCACCCGGAAAGATCATTTTCCTCTGCCATTCATTGACCAAATGCTCGAAAGGTTAGCCGGGCATGAATACTACTGTTTCCTTGATGGCTTTTCAGGATATTTCCAAATTCCCATTGCCCCTGAAGATTAGGAAAAAACTACATTTACATGCCCCTACGGGACGTTTGCCTACAAGCGAATGCCCTTCGGGTTATGTAACGCACTCGCTACCTTTCAGCGATGTATGATGGCCATATTCCACGAATTAATTGAGGACAGCATGGAAGTCTTCATGGATGATTTCTCGGTATTTGGAAATTCTTTCGACCTTTGTCTTTCCAACCTTAGGAAGATGTTGAACCGGTGCGAGGAAACTAATTTGGTTTTAAATTGGGAAAAATGTCATTTCATGGTAAAAGAAGGAATTGTCTTAGGGCATAAAGTCTCTGGAAATGGAATTGAGGTCGATAGAGCAAAAATCGAAGCAATTTCCAAACTCCCCTATCCTACCACCGTTAAAGCCATTCGCAGCTTTTTAGGTCATGCAGGTTTTTATCGAAGGTTTATTAAAGACTTCTCGAAAATTGCCCGGCCAATGACACAACTTCTTGTTAAGGATGCCCCTTTTGATTTTTCTGGAGAATGCAAGGAAGCATTCAACCAACTAAAGACAGATCTCACTCAGGCGCCTATAATGGTCACCCCTGATTGGTCTCAGCCATTCGAAATCATGTGTGATGCTAGTGATTATGCTGTTGGCGCTGTGCTCGGCCAAAGAAAAGAGAAGCATTTTCAACCAATCTACTATGCTAGCAAAACCATGAATGTAGCGCAAAAGAATTACACGACCACCGAGAAAGAACTTTTAGCTGTAGTTTTTGCCTTCGATAAGTTCAGGCAATATCTCGTTCTCTCTAAAATTGTCGTCTTCACCGATCACTCCGCCTTACGCTACTTGTTTTCAAAACAAGATGCTAAGCCCCGACTCATTAGGTGGATCTTATTACTTCAAGAATTCGACATTGAAATTCGAGATAAAAAGGGGGCTAAAAATCTCGCTGTTGATCATCTATCACGCTTGGAAAACTCTGATCTTGAGAAATTCGATCACACCGAGATTCGCGACTCTTTTCCCGAGGAACGGCTAATGGCCATTAAGGAAATTGGCCATGGTATGCGGATTATGCTAACTACTTGTCCAGTAGGGTTTTGCCAAATTACATGACCAAGCAAGATAAAATGGGATGAGCCTTTCCTATTCCGCATATGCCCCGATCAGATCATTCGACGTTGCGTGGCCGGTAGAGAGATTGATCGAGTTCTGAAAGAATGTCATGCGGGACCATCTGGAGGACATCACGGTGTAAATGTCACGGCACGAAAGGTTTTCGATGCCGGATTCTATTGGCCTACTATTTTTCGAGACGTTAAGAGATTAGTTCAAACGTGTGATGCATGCCAACGATCAGGAAACATCTCGCGAAGGGATGAATCACCTCAGAACTATATCCAAGTCTGCGAAATATTCGATGTTTGGGGTATAGACTTCATGGGACCTTTTCCATCCTCCGGAGGAAATGAATACATTCTCGTAGCTATTGACTATGTATCCAAATGGGTAGAGGCTCAAGCCCTTAGGACTAATGATGCGAGGGTAGCTATCCATTTCCTTAAAAAGCTCTTTGCACGATTCGGGATTCCTAAGGCATTGATCAGTGATAGAGGGACTCACTTTTGCAATGCTCAAATGGAGAAGGTGATGAAGAAGTATGGTGTCCCACATAGATTTTCTACTGCATATAATCCTTAGACGAATGGACAAGTAGAAAACACAAATAGGACATTAAAGCGGATACTTGAAAAGACGGTCCACCAGAATAGAAAAGATTGGGCATTCAAACTGGATGAGGCACTCTGGGCATTTAGAACTGCTTACAAAACACCTATCGGAACAACCCCTTTTTGCTTGGTATACGGGAAGGCGTGCCACCTCCCTATTGAACTTGAGCAAAAAGCATATTGGGCACTTAAGGCCTGCAATATGGATTATTCTGAAGCAGGGTCCAATCGGTTCTTACAGTTTCAAGAATTAGATGAACTAAGGCTGGAAGCATATGAATCATCAATCACATATAAAGAAAGGGCAAAAATATGGCATGATCAACGAATAAAGAGTCCTAAAGAGTTTTTGGAAGGAGATAAGGTGCTCTTGTATAATTCAAGACTGAGATTGTTCCCAGGAAAACTCAAATCGAGATGGTATGGACCCTTTTCCGTAAGAAAGCAAATGAGCAATGGAGCGGTGGTGCTACTAGACCACGATGGAAGAGAATTCACCGTTAATGGACAACGGGTGAAGCATTATCAGTTGGATAATAATGAAATGGTGAACGATGAGGATATTGTTTTAGAAGGAGATGGTGGTAATGAAGTTACGTAGGAGCACAACTACGAGTCTAGCTACAAGACTCTTAAAAAAAGAAAAGCGCTTCGTGGGAGGCAACCCATGCTTAATTGTTTGCTTGTTAGTGTCATATGTCTTTTATTGATTGTTTATTCTCATGTTTTAATTTGTAAAAATGCTTTATTTTGTTTTTAACCTCGTCTTAATCGCATATAAATGTATTTTACATAAGGGATAAGTGTGGGGAGGATTACACACGTTTTCAAAAGAAATGTAAACATAAGACTAACAATTAATTAAAAGATATATATGTGTGTTTGTTCGAGTCAAATGCTTGTATCGAGTCATAATGGATGTTTTGCAGAAATTTTTCCAGATTCTAAAGATGTAAATTTTCCAGAAAATCGCAGACCAGTTTTTGTCAGGATAACCTGACGGCGTCAGGATCGCAACCTGACGGCGTCAGGAAGGAGTAAAAACAACAGATTACTTTTTTCTCGTTTTCTGAGCTACTTAAAATTTTTTGGAATTTTCCAGGTCTTAATTTTTCAGAAATTCTGTAAACATCCATTCCACAAGCATTATATCCTAGTTTAAATCGAGTCTTATATATATTATTACCGCCGATTTTACGTGAAGGTTTTGTTTGTTTCTTCAAGTGTGCAGGTTTAATTTATCAAGAAGAAGTTACATAAGATTGGAAGGAGCTTTTCACGCATAAATTCTTCTTGGAAAGGATTTAACCACTACTTCACACACGGATCCTACCGAGCTAATCATGGGAGTACTAGTTTCTTCCGTTTTTAATTACCTTCCAGTATCATAACTTTGATACTTTCGGGGAACATTGGGGACAATGTTCAGTTTAAGTGTAGGGAGGGAAAATAAAACGGGAACTTTGAAACTATGCTTATCCTTAATTATTTGCTTTGTCCAATTGTATTTGTGTAATAAACCATGAGAAAATGTCGGTTAGGGTAACTTTGGCACCAAATTTAAAATTTTTCATGATAGATAAGAGTGGGCCATTAGTCTTAACAAAAGCGTCTCACGGATAGGAAGTTGCATAACTAGCACAAAAACCCTTTACCACCTAAATTCCACCCAAAATGTGAGGATCGCCCTTAGATTAGTAGGAATTAAAGCATTCATCTTTAATGCTTAGAGTGTGAACCGATAGTATATTAGATTCTAGAACTTGTTTTGTGATGCATTCTGAGATCGCTAGTAAGACTACACTTGTGTAGTTAGGAATAACTAAATGATAAGAGGCATTAGGATAACCCTTGTTTGATACCCGTAATATAATTACTTCTTCCACATCGGTTGAATAATTCCCCCACACCCTTTGCGTTGTACTCATTTTTAGTACACGATACCCCTAGTTAACCCCTCAGAGCCTATCCTTTTCGCGGTTCTCGTGATGTTTCGGTTTTTCCGGAATATCAATGAAGAGCATTGTTTACACCCCACCCCCAAATATACATCCAAATCGCCTTAGCCTACCCTGTATGCACTCACTTTTAGTGCATTATTGTTATCACCCTAAACCCTTAGTTCAATTATCTGGTTGCTTGCATGAGTTGCTAAATCGAGTCATATCCTTTGTATACAGTTTTGGGACGATTGGGATTCATGGGAGAAGTTAAAGTTTATGAAATGACGGGAAGGGAACGTTAAATTCAAATTCCCTTGGTTTGCATAATAATGTACCCCAAGTGTTTTGATCTTTTCAATTCGGGTCAAATTAGTGTTAGAGTAATAAAAACTCAAGTGTAGGGATGTGCCTATAAATCTCTATCATTTTGATGTTACCGTAGAGGATGGTAGAGTAAAAGTGTATGAAAAAAAAAATCGAAAAAAAATAGAAAAAGAGAAAAGAAAAAAAATAGAGTGATAAAAAAAAAAAAAATAACATACGGGCTACCATCCTACATCTATCCTTTAAATTTATGTTTGTTTATTTCAGTTAGCTAGAGTTTAGAGTGTCGAGTGTTGGCTTAGCAACGCCATTCTTCGTATGCTTGTAACATAAGAGATTTTTGACTTGCCACCACTATATAGCCTATCCCACCAAACCCTTTGTTTCCCTACCGTAAGCATAACGTTACAACCCTTTAAAGACCTTTTTGATAGTCTTTCCTAGGTGCTTACGCCAAAGCGATGGATGTTTGATCTATTCTCAAGCCTATTGTAATCTATGTACTAGGACCGGTTAATGAGTGTTTATCTTCCATTTCCAATTTGTTATATTTCATATACACCCGAGAGAGATGTGAGTATCCAAACACCCCATGTGAGGTGCTAGTATGTGATTTCCGTGCTTGTTATGACTTTTGCGGGGCTTATATGTGTTATGGATTGTTTTAAACCAACGCTTCATGACCCCTAACTTATAAATTAATTGGCTAAAAACACATTTGCTTGAGGACAAGCAAATACCAAGTGTAGAGATATTTGATAAGGTTTTAAATTGTACCTTTTTGAGGGGTCGTTTAAGCCCTTATTTGATCACTTTTGTATCCGTTATTGCTTAATATCGTTCCTTTTCACTTTTTAGGTCTCTTGAAGGCAAAATGCGGGAATGGCACTTATTTGGACGAAAAGGCGCGAATATACGAAGAAAATGGCTAAAGTCAAAATCGAGACACTCAAAGCTGCTGAAAACATAAGGTGACGGCGTCAGGTGTTAAATTGCGACGCCGTCGGAGGATTTTGTGACGGGACAGAAGCCAAATCTCCTATTTTCAAGTGACGACGTCAAGTTATAAAAGAGTAGGCCGTCGCAACTCAGATGGCCTAGATGCAATCCAGACGGCGTCAAAAGCTGAAGAGGACGGCGTCACAAGCATAAGGTGACGCCGTCGCAAGTCTAACGTGGCCAAGACGAAACCCTAATGACGGCGACCCGACGGCGTCACAAAACATAATGTGACGCCGTCGCAGATGTAATCTTATATATAGAATCCGAATTTTTCAGTATTAGTGTGTAGTCTTTTGGAGTAAAAACCTAAACCGAACCAAGGCTGTCTTGTACAGTATTTTAGGGTTCCAAACCCTATCTTACGCCAAGATAAGTGTTTTACTTCATTAATTCAAATATGTCTTTGATTATTTGTGTGTATGCTTGCATGTTCTCCATGTCCGGCTAATTTACTTGTGTGTTTGCTTAGGGAATATGAAACTTAATTATTGAATATTGATTGGTTGTCTCTTATCTTAGTTGATTAATGATCTAGTAATGCGATAGTTCATTCGTTGTGTACTTAATGCTTGATTAAATCTTTGTGAACCTTAGAATATGACTCCTTGAGTAGTTGTAAGCTAAACCATCCAAAGAGTGCCTTAGAGTAAGAGTTTATTATCCCTAGTGGGTTTTGTAGACGAGACCCTTTGGTAAGTTCAAAGAGTTAGGGAGAAACGCATACCCTACAACCTTAGACACACAACGCAACTAGGAATAAGGACGTGACAATTCAACCACCAATAGGAGATAATTAAGGAGTAGTAAAACCTAAGTAAACACATCTTTAAACTATCATACGAGCACACGATAATTAGACATAGACTACATACACCTTAGATTAGATAATTAGATAAGTAGAGTAATCGGTAGCAATACCAACCCCCCAAATTCAAACCCCGAGATTCGTACCTTTCCTTTTCTTAAAAATATAAAAAGATAAAAAATAATCTTCCTCAACCCCAACCTTAGCGTAGTAACTTCTCACTAGCATTCCTATTCCCCTAGAGAACGATATCAATACCCGTGGCTTACCCTAATACTACACTACAACGATTAGGTTCACTGCCTAGGGTGTTATAAAACTTGCTCGAAGAAAAGGAAGTTCCTTTGACCCCGAACGACGCGTGTAGCGTTATCAGTCCCATCATAGACATTTGAAATTTGGAGCCCATTTCATTTGAAAAACGGTCACATTCAGTAGGGTCGGTCGAGGCAAAAATAATATCATCTACATAAATTTGAACGTGAATTAAGTGTTTGCCTGACTTTCGGGTGAACAATGTGGGATCCACTGCTCCTTTGTTGAATCTAGTAGATAAGAGGAACTTTGACAGAGTATCATACCACGCCCTTGGAGTTGTTTCAGACCATAGAGAGCCTTCGTTAAGCGATAGACGTGAGTAGGACATTCAGGATCCACAAAATCTTCTGGTTGACTGACGTACACGATTTCTTTCAGATCTCCATTAAGAAAGGCAGTCTTTACATCCATTTGATAAACCACCATTTTCTTACTAGCAGAATTAGCCAAGAAGATTCTGATTGCCTCAATACGTGCAACTGGAGCAAATGATTCCTCAAAGTCAATACCCTCCTCTTGACGATATCCTTTTGCAACAAGTCTTGCCTTGTTCTTTAATACATCCCCATGCTCATCAAGTTTCACTTTGAAGATCCATTTCAGAGCAATGATCATAGCACAATCAGGGGCTGGTACTAATTCCCAAACATCAAGTCGGTCAAACTCATGAATTTCTTCCTGCATTGCATTGAACCAACTGTCCTCTGACATTGCGGTTTTGACATCTTTTGGTTTGACTTTTGACAGTATGGAATTGAAGAAGCACCATAAGGCATCTGTTGCAAGCTGTTTACGGGTGGATACCAGACGAGAGGGATTCCCTATGATATTATCCAACAGATGATCGTGTGTCCATTTTCTGAAATGCTCGTGTGGTTGTGGTTGAAGAACTGAGGTAGCAGAGTTGTTTTCCCCTGATGAAGATGGTTCTGATGATGGTTCAGGAGCAAATATATTCTCAAAGGGAGCATCTTCGGGAGTAGCAAAGGGGTTATCTCCATCATAGGTGCCAGAAACATTTCCATGATGTACACTTGATGATTGAGGATTTGATGATGAGGATGAGTTATCTGCATTAGGCGCTTCCTGACTCAATGACATAGAAACTGAGGGGTTGTCTACGTTGACTGGGTTAGGGGCTGCCTCTGTTGATGGATTTGACTGATCATTAGCAATAGGCTCATAGTTTTCATCAAACATTGGATCAAGCAATTTCTTCAAATCGTCTTCCGAAGGGGGTACATATGGAATTACTGGTGAGGTATTTTGTACAAGAGAAGAACTAATGGGACTACTTAATGAAGGTTGTGATGCGGGTCCAGAACTTGATTGTCCTGGAGCCATTTACCCAGACAGCTCATCGAACGTAACATGAATAGTTTCCAAGATATCTCGAGTTCTTTTGTTGTAGATTCGGTAACCCTTTTTGTTTGATGCATAACCCACAAAAACTCCAATGTCCGCCTTAGCTCTTAATTTTCCTAAATCTTGACCGTCATTCGTTGGATAGCACAAAGCACCAAATACACGAAGGTAGGAGAGATCATGTTTTCGTTTATGGACAAGTTCGTATGGAGTTTTTCCATGAGTGGTGTGTATGAGGGAACGATTTTGGGTGTAGCAAGCAGTGGCAATGGCTTCAGCCCAAAGAAACATTGGAACCTTTGAGTAAATTAGCATTGTTCTTGCAGCTTCAATAAGAGTCCGATTTCGTCTTTCAACTACACCGTTCTGTTGAGGCGTACGTGGAACACTTCTTTGATGACTGATTCCGATGCTTTCATAAAATTGTCTTAGGTCTTTGTTAACGAACTCCGTGCCATTGTCTGTTCGAACAATTCTAACAGTCTTGTTAAGTCGAACTTGCAGCTGTTTGATAAGTTTGATGATGACATCTGGAGTTTCATCCTTTGTCCTCAAAAACTTAACCCAAGTAAATCGAGAGTAGTCATCAACAATGACTAATACATATTTCTTCCCATTTATCGTTTGCACTCTCATAGGACCGTACAAATCCATATGAAGAGTATGAAGAACTTCCATAACTGAGTTTGCAGGTTTGGGTTTGTGGGCATATTTCCTGCTTTTTCCCAATTGGCATGCTGAACAAAGATGATCTTTTTCATACTTTAATATGGGTAAGCCTCTTACAAGGTCCTTTCTGGAAAGATCATTAATGGTGCCGAAGTTCAAGTGATTGAGACGACGGTGCCATAACCATGACTTTGTTTTCGAAGCCTTTGACAACAAGCAGATTGGAGAAGACTTCATCATGTCTTCGATAGAGATGGTGTATGGGTTTGAACCACGAGTTCCTCTTAACAGTTCCACACTATCAAGTTCTCTAACAAAACAAGTATGTTTTCTAAAAGCCACCTCTAGATCGGAATCACAGAATTGACCAACAGAGAACAGGTTATGACCAAGACCTTCAACATAATATACCCTGGAGATTACACTATCACCAACAACATAATCTCCATAACCCATAATTGCACCAAAAATGGTCGTTCCCGAATCTAGCAGTCCTGATGAATTTACTCACGAAGTTCATGAGCCGCGAGCGATCTCCAGTCATATGCTTGGAATAGCCTGAGTCCAGGTACCACAGAACGATTTGAACGACCTGCAGTTGAACACAGACAAGAATGGATAACTAGATAATTGGGATCCCCATGCAAGAATGGGTTCCATTTGGTTAGTAACAGTGATTGGAACATCCACATCAGAAGCAGAGTCAATAAAATCATTAGAGGTAGATGCCGGGCTAGTAGAAATAGTAGATCTATTCAAAGTATGTTCTCTTCTTAAAGGTATAGTTCTACCAGTGGGCATCCATTTCCTAATGGGCATTGACTTAGATAATTTAGGGCACAACTCATTAAGATTAAATTTGCGGCCAGTAGGTATCCACTGATAACCTATATTACTAAATTTTCTTCCTGTGGGTTTCCAATGTTTTCTAACCTTCTTCCGCCTTTGCTTTCTAGCCTTCTTAGCTTGATTTTTGGCATTAACAATTTTAACTGGGTATTTAACAGCATTAATCAAATCATTCACACCACATACATGATTAGTAACAGAAACCAAGCAATCATCATTACATGTTTTGCCAAAACTAGCAGAATTTGCATTAATTACAGCATGCTTAGAGCTAACACTAGAATCAACACGATTCGTTTTATTCAACATAGTTTCATTCTTCCTAAGGTGATCTTCTACTCTCTTCCACTGAACATTCCTAGCTTGCAAGGTCCTATCATTCTTTGTGTTGCCTTGAGGCTTTGACCTGCTCGCTTTGGTGTCACTTTTTACTCCTGTAGAGGGAATGGGAACATTAGTTGGTTTTGCTACTTTTTGCATTTCAGGTTTAGAAGTGCCGGGATCTGAACTACTTGAAGGCACATTAAAGTTCACTTTCTTAACACTGGGCATAGTGCAAGGCATCACAACTTTATCTTTCTCACATAAGGATTTAGGGCATGTTGCTCTTAAACATTCTAACAGGTCCTGAGATCGTTTGGCATATATGCAAGCATACCTAATTTCACTATCAAGTGGCTAATTTATGCGATCCTCTTCTACAATCTCACGGAGACATTCTAGACTATCCTTAAGGTGACAGAAATAGTTATGAAACACAAGTTCGTTATTTCTAAGATGAGGAGGAATGTATTTAACAGTCACAAAATATTTAGAATCTGCAGATGTCTTTGATGCAACATTCTCATTAAAGACAAGTGGTATTTTCCCTTTTACCTGACTCTTCAGATTCTCAATTTCCTTTTGTAGCGAAGTTATTTTTTCATTATTCTTGTCACGAGTGACTTTCATTGAATCGTATAACTCTATGAAGTGTCGTTTGACCTTTTCATTTTCTTCAAGAAACTCTTATTTTCTTGTTGTAATACGTTAATGATATTTTGAAGATGAAAGTTTTGAGAAAATTGAGAATCTAAAGGAGGGGGCATTTGGGATCCAGTCACATTGTACTTTTCACCCTTTAATTGTGAAATTTGGGCTTTCAACTTTCTGATCGTGTTACAGTGAGCTTGAATCTGTTTGTCACGTTTGTTTATTTCAAAAACTGCATCAAACTCTGGAACATTTGAGGATGTCTTGATGTTTGAGGTTTTGACATTTTCTTTGAGATGTTGATATTTTAGTTGCAAATCAAAATGTTCAACTTCTAGCTTAGAAAAATGTTTTACCAAATTATCGTGATCATCCTGGTCAATTTTCTCATTTAGTTTTGAGTTTTTGTTTTCAAACTCAATGACACGATCATGGGAAACTTTCAAAGCAACAGATAATTCATGAAATTGAGAAGCAGTAATAGAATGCTTAGTAACAGTATAAAACACATCTTGAGCCACACAACTCAATACTAAGTTCTCATTTAAGATATGCAGATTCTTCCTTTCAATTTCATTATATTTGAGTTCCCGTTCATAATTATTGACCTCAACTATCATTGCATCAAATTCGTTTTCCATTTCTTTAATATCTGAGTCTATCCCTTTTTGAAGACTTTCAAATTGACCTTTTAATTGTTTAAAGAAAGGTATGATTTCAGTTAAATAGCATTCTTTAGTTTGCTCAAAACCCCTCTCCCCTTCAGTTATCCCTGTAGGTGTGATTCTTTTCTTACATGTCTTTTCAAAATCAACAAATAGTTGATAAACAACATACAGGCTGATTAAGGTCTTGCTCTTAGTGGGAATAGTTCTAGGAACTAAATGCATTGGTGTATTCGGAGGATACACAGTAGCTGGAGGCACTTTCCTAAAGGGAGTGTTTGTTTCAACAAATACATTTGCTTTTTGCTTATCCATGTCTTTTTTCCAAAAAAATTGTTCTGGGGTTAATTGAGTTTGAGGCTTAAACATGTTCAGGGAGATCTAATTTTCTTTTGTGTAATCATGGGGTTTGATCGTTATGTTTTGCTTTTTACACTCAGGATCTTTTAGCTTCTTATTCATTTTCTCCCTAGAGGCATCTTCTAATTTTCTATCCTCTTCCGTGCTTCCAATACATGATGGTGTTTGCCCAGGCTTGAGGATCTCATTACCATCGTATACAATCGTATGGAAAGCTTTAGCCTTTTTACAATACTCGGGATTTGGTTCCTCTACTAGGGGTATACTATGCTTATCGCTTAAGACTATGTGCTTAGTGATCATGTGAGCAGTCTGAATGGTATTCCCTTGTACGTACAACTTATTTTCAAGCTTGTTTTTCAAAGTTTTTAGGTTGGAAAAATCAGTTAAAAGTTTTGATTCCTTAGCATTAAATTCCTGTTTAAGCACTTTAACATTTTCTTGAAGTTCTTGCTTTTGCTTAACAGTTTTGTTTAGTTTGTCTTTTAAGTATGCTAGCTCTTGTTTTAATATTTCTTCCCTAAAATTACTTTTTCTGATAATTGTACGCATTTGGTCATCCATTTCCTGCTCACGGGTAGTCAGCTCAAACTTAGCACGTTGTTCATAAATGGCAACTTGTTCTTTATAAGCATTCAGTTCAGAGATAACAAAATCATCAGGGGCACATGCAGTGTATTCATCAAAAATATAGTCATCATTGACTGCAGAAGATGCATCACTTAGTACAATCTCACTTTCACTTTGTATCACATATTGATCATATGGGACAATATTACTATTATCCACATTATCTATATCTGATTCATTAGTTTCAAGTGATTGTACTTTGCTATGTATCTTTTGCTCATCAACTTCATCGTATAGTTTTAATACCTCTGAAATGATTGAATCTTTGGATGGACTAGCCTGTTGTTGTGATGAGACATTTGGAGAGACCATTGGTGAAATGCTAGCCATGAAGATTGTCTGGACAGTAGGTTCATCATCGACATCAGAGTCATATGCATCACAGTCAGCAACTTGAAAGGCATTTTGATGATTGTGACCTATTTTCTGAATTGGCTGCTCATCCACATCAGCATCATATGTTTTGGCATTTCCCTCAGCAAGAAACATCAACTCTTCTTCATTCAAAACCGCTCCATTGTCCTGAGCTTGCACCAACAGCATCTTGTCCCTGAAATACTCTGCATTTTGAGGGCGTTTTGGAGATGTGCAGTTCCTTGCAATATGTCCTTCACCACCACAGTTGTAGCACTTGATTTCCTTTCCTTGTCCTTGATTTCCATTCCTTCCACGATTCTGATTAGCCACATACCCTCCACCTACTCCACCTTTTCCTTGTTTATACTGTCTTCCTTGCACTGGTTGCACCATGATCTTACCATCTCTGACAATAGCATGATTGTGTAGATTGGATGCAGTTCTGATCTCATTGTTAGTGTGTGGAGTGAGGTTCATATTTTGCTTAACCATAAGAGCCAGTTGATTGATGAAATGTTCCATGATTGTGTTTGAGTCTGGAGGCTTATATGCTGGATCTGGAATGAGCTTGTGGTTACCGTTACCCGTTGGTATGACTTGAGAGGCTTTGGTGGTAATTCCTACATTTGTGTAGAATGCTGTTGAGTCATTTGATGAGCTTGCCTCTCCCTGATTAGATTTGAACTTTTCAAGAATCATTCGTTCAAACATAGCATGCTTCTCATTCTGAAGTAGGAAAGCATACAATTGCTCATAGTTGGTGTTCCTTAATCCTTTGGTTAACTTAACTGAGGTGAAAAATTTGTGCCATTCGGGATTCATGTTGTTCACAAACTTTGAATTGAGCTGAATATTTGGCATGGTTATTTTGATATTCCTCATATCATTCACAAGTTTGTGGAACCTTACATAGTATTCAGTGACACTTTCTCTAGGGTTTATTTTGAAATTCTCAAAATCATCATACAATTGAGATTCCCTGTCTTCTTTGGTCAATTCAGAATCAGAGAGAAGTATCTTAACATTGTCCCAAACTGCCTTGGCTTCAGTGTTGTGATTGATTAAATTGTAGATGTCTTTTGGAAGACTCTGAAGTATAATGTTTGAAGCCCTGATATCAGCATCGTATCTCTTTTTCTCATTATCATTGAGCTCATCATACGTCTTTGGTCTGTCCAAACCTAAGATCATTGTACCATCCGTAGCAGTTTCAAGTGTGTCTCTTGTAGTCTCAATCTGATAAGGTCCTTCATCAATTGATTTGAGAATATTAACCCCATTTTCCTTTCCCAAACAGTACAACCTAATTCGTTGAGCCCATGAGTCATAGTCAGTTCTGTCAAGCATAGGTGGACGAGTATCTGATCCAGCTACTTGAACGTCCTCAACTACAGAAGAGATGATTGTAGGCACGTTGGTAGACATGATTACAGATTTCACGGGATTTTATAACTCTTTGATTAAACCGGGAAATAGATTCTTTCACGGGATTTTACTAAATCAAGAGAAAACCGTAAAATGTAACAATAAGAAACAATACTACACCAAGTTGCTTCAAACCTTGAAGACAAGTCGCTTAGCACCAAGTCGCTAGGTATACAAGTCGCTTCAATGGACAAGTCGCTAGGCTCACAAGTTGCTAGAGTGACAACTCGCTAGAAGAACAAGTCGCTAGTGACACAAGTCGCTATGAAGACAAATCGCTAGACACAGAAGTTGCTAGAATAACAAGTCGCAAGATAGACAAGTCGCTAGGGACAAATCGCTAGACAAAACAATACGACCACTACTTTGTACTATTTGTCGCTTTGTCTCAAAAGACAAATCGCTAGAGCACAAGTCGCTTCCCACAACAAAGTCAAGTCGCTGAAGAACGTAGAGACAAGTCGCTACGAAGAACTCAAGTCCGAGACACAAGTCGCTAGATAGAAATATTCAAAAGCAACGCTTTTCAATCCAAAAACTAACCCAACCACACTGATTTAAACCTTCCAAATCAAAACCTAAGCACTTATAATGATGCTAAACACAAAAGTACAATCAAAATTCAAACTTTAACACTAGAAATTGTCCAAATGATGCAAATACCACTAAACTTTTTCAAACCCAAAAACCATACAAAACCACTAGAAATCCAAGAACATGTAAGAGAGATGATCAAACCATGGCTCTTGATACCATTTGTAACATATTGGATTTCACAAAAACATCAAACCATGACTAATATGGGGCGTACACTATAGGGTTTTAGAGAGAGAAAGTTAAGAGGTTTGGGAACTTAGTGAGAGAAAGAAAAATCTTATTATGAGCTCCAACCCTCTACCTTGGAGGTAGAGGGTATTTATAGTACCTTACATAAAAAGCCATCTACGGGCTGTGGATCAGACATACAGTGGGTAAAGACCCGTCCGTCCTCCACGATGTTACTTAACTAAATACTAACTACCATTAAATAGCTACGACTACGAGCTTTCTAACAATTACATATACTTGAGGTGACCGACACTTTAACAACTGGATTTTCTAAATCCTAACATTTTAAAAATTTAATTAATTAATGTATTTAATTATTTTATATTTTGAATTATGTTATAACTTTTTAAAGTTACAAAATCAAATTTATGAATTTATGCTAAAGTTAAGAGAAAAAAAAAAAAAAAAAAAAAAAAAGTTTACAAATAACTCAATCCAATCATTACGGCTCAACAACTAGCTAGTAAACAACTCCATTCATTCGCTAGAAGAATATTAAACCAGTTCCGATCGGAGAGATCTAAACCACCGCCGGTCGGAAAATATGAACGAAAAAGCTGGCGTCTCAAAGGAGCTTAATGCTAGGCACAGAAAGGTACCTTTACAATCACTTGATCTCTCTTTACTTTTTTCATCAATAACTTAACCGTCATATATACCCTTTAGATAAGCTGATCTAGATATATATTTTTGTTTAGTGATTTATTAGATCTGAATTTATCCTTGCCGGTCTATGTCTTACGTTAATCTAATTAATTTTGTGATGACTAGGCACAACACCTTGTCTGTAAACTAAGTAAGTATGTGCTTCATTTATGATCTTTTTTCGTTGCGATCCTTGTTTCCAGGTACTAGAAGGACTTCTTAAGTTGCCGGAGAATAGAGAGTGCGCCGACTGTAAAACCAAGTATGCATTTTTTAATTCGGCATGGATTATTATCTAATACGCAAGCTGTTACTAATAACGACTTCCCATTTTCAGAGGTCCTCGATGGGCTAGTGTCAACTTAGGCATCTTTATATGTATGCAATGTTCTGGAATCCATAGAAGCCTCGGGGTGCACATATCAAAGGTAAACCTTCATTTCCTTGTACCATTGTATGCAAATTACTAGATATGACTCCCTTAAAATCATGCTATAGAAGACGAATCAGGTTTTACATCCTCTACTTTTCAAGGTGTAGGCTGCCTATTAGTAGTATAATAGTTATCAGGTTTATGATCGGGAAGTGAGACAGGGTAACAAGTCAGTGCCGTTAAAGTTCGTGTTGTTTAAGTGGGTTACAGCTGTTTATTGTAAACACGTGCATGGTGATAAGTGTATCTTTTTAACATGAATCCTGAAGGTTGGTAACTTGGTACTCTAGAAATTGTTACTCTGCCTTCACCCCATCCTGTAGAAAGCTTTATTGCTAGCGCATTCCCATAGTTGTAGCGGACATTCATGTGCTTGACACATGTTATTACTTCATGTTGTGTAGTTGTATTACATAAGCTATGCAATAGGAGCTGATCAACTTTGACCGAGAGTTGGCTGTGCAATTCTGATTAGGCAGTTATATATTCTACTTTGGATTAATGTTACATGACTGTCCCGTAACCCCTTAGCAACTAGAATCCTGATTGTTAAACCCAATCTCTGGTGTGTTAGTGCATCTACCTGGGCATGTGAACGACCTTAAGAGCAAATAGTATTAGAGCAGGACAGGTACAATAAGCTAGGCATCCATTTACTTAACCTTCTTTTTTTTTAATGGTGGTTGTCATTGTCTCTCTTCATCTTTGTTTGTTGTTATTGTGAACATGAAGTTTTGGGGATACGATGTTGGATCACAAAGAAAGTGGGAGAGACTATAGAGTGAGTAGCACATGCACTTTGTATTAGAAAATCGATTTCGAATAAATCTGATGTTTACGATCTTCCATGTTTTTTAAGAAATGCAACCAAGTTTACGGTAGTTAGATACGTTGGCTTTAAGCCAACAAAGAGATCTACATTGTGTTGAAGTTCATTTATGTAGTGTTCTTCGGTAAATCTATTTGTTGGATGAATTGAAATCCAAACAAAGTCGATGTGATATGTAATTGTGTGTACATGTGTTTTTCCCCTTTTTAAAGAAGAATAGACCGTACTCAATTCATGTCACATACTTCAGTTTTCAGTAACATGAAACTGTTCTCATGAATTGCATACTACGAACTAAATGTATCATACATCCATATCATGAAGTTCTGAGAACCAACACATACAATTTGGTTTGTTAACATTGTTGGTATTAAGTCATTAAAAAAGTAAATGGGATAAGGTGTGTAAGGTTTGCGTTGAATTTACTTTTATTCTTACCCCAACCTCACTAGAGAGAGTAGATAATTTAAGAGTGATGGCTACTGAGTAGTCGACTTATTTTTTGCTTTGAAAGGTTATGTGTCATACTTTGTGCCACATAAATGCCAAGTTTTGAATTGTTTGCGTAGAAAAAGTTTCTTAGTTTTCTTTTGATTTAGTTGACTAGTATACATTTATTAGGACTTGTCTTAGTTTCCGTGCGTTTACTGTTTGCTTGGGTTTAGGCGCGTGAAAGCGTTTCTTCGTTGGTACTATATGTTAAAATTAGTGAAGCACTGTAATTAACATGGTCATTAATGCAATTCATTTGTGTACATTTATCTAGTATAATTCATAACAAGAAATGGCTTTAATATCAAGATCTTTTTATTGTGCAACACTAGTCATAGCCTAGATTATAAAGGCCACTCCTTGCTGTGAACTAGACTAGATAAAATTAGTCAATTGAATTGCAGTAATCAACATGGTCATTTAAGCTATCATTAATGCTAACCTTTTTGAAGAAACACTCCTAAAAAGACATGTGGACACTAAGCACATCGAAACATCATCCAAGTCCTCGCAGCAATATACTAGTGTACAACATCAAGAGAAATCAACTAAATACTTTATGAGCTAATTTTCACACTTTTGTGGGCACATATAATGCCAAACAACCTTCACTATTTAACAATGATTACTTCTGAATGTCCATCTCTTTTTATATGATGTTGAGGGTTAGAACCAAGATATAAACGTTGAAGTATGCGTCTATTTTAACATGACCAGACAGGCAAGTAATGTATTTGACCCAATTGCTTTCTTCTATGTCTAACACCAAGAATGCTGACCTTATCAACATAACCTAATTGGGGTATGCACTTTGTGAGGTTTAATGCATTTAGTTGGTAGTATGCATTCCATGAGAATAGTCTTATTCGGTACATCAGTTAAGTACGTGATATGTTGAAATTGCACTTTATTCTTCTATATACATGTATATGTACAAAAAAGTATTTATATATATTTACTTAAGAAGATAATAGGTCTATCCAATAATTCATTATTTCCAACCCTCGCTTAATGTTTAAGTTCATCTAAACCTACCCCATATCACCTTTTTTATACACCAAAAAAATTTGGCATGTTACCTTCTCCCCTCTCTCTTACACCACCACAAACTGTTAGCCAACTAAAAAAATTATAAACCACAGGATAAAATTCGCAGTCACAATTTTGTGCGGGTTTCTGCTTAGAACTAGACTTGGAAATGGGCCTATCTTCAGATGAAAGAGCTTCCTGTAGGCTGAAAGCCCCCCACGAAAGGAGAAGTTTCTTATGTTGAGCCTTTGCGTTTTGTGTATTATTGATAGTAGGCCTTTGTGCTCTTCCTTATTCAATATTGTTAAGATGCTCATAACAAAAACAAACTGTTTCTCTTTCATTAATTATTGGTGCATCCCTCAGGTGAGATCGGCTACACTTGACACATGGCTTCCCGAGCAGGTTGCATTTATCCAGTGTAAGAAATATGTTCCTCATTTTATCTGATCATGGTTGTCCTTGATGAACATTTATATTCAAACAAATTGATGATTTATTAAACTACATTTCATGGATTCAACCTTCTCTTTATACTCAGCTATGGGAAATGAGAGGTCAAATAGTTATTGGGAAGCTGAGCTACCACCAAATTATGATAGAGTTGGCATTGAAAATTTTATTCGGGCTAAGTATGTACCTTTTTTGTAAGATCTCTTTATTTACATGTCTTTATTTTTTGTATCTAAAGTTTTAATCTGCTTTGTAAAATCTAAGGTATGAAGACAAAAGATGGGTTGCTAAAGATGGAAGACCAATTCCATCTCCTACAGTGCGAGAGGAAAGCGTGCAGTCGCAGAAACCTGTTGAGAGTCCTGCTAGTGAAAGAAAGAGCTATCAAACACGTACTGCAACAAGCAACAGCAGTGTTTCAAGATTCAATCTTCGTGTGCCTCCAAAAGGGCCTGAACCTGTACGTCAAGTTGATAAATCTTTTTATAAATAATTATTACGTTAAGCATGAATTCACGATTACGAAAAGAATATTGTTACAATAAAGTCACTAATAATCCGTATTTGAATACATGGATTTCGGAGATTTTTGTGAAAAGGAGAAATATTATTAATCACAAAAAGAGTATTAGACACTCATTTACACTCATGGACATCCCCCATGAAGCATTAATGAGGCTTGAACAAATAAGCATTCATACAATCAACAACATACACTGAGATTAAGCTAATCTATACTCTATATCAAAACATACACAGAAATAACTATCTATTTTCAAAACCATCAACCAGACATTAAACTAAAGCTCTTTTGAACTTCACATTCCATTTAGCTTCCACATTTCTCACTGCATCTGATTCCTTGACAGTGAAACTCATAATCCTCCATTTAATACTATTCATAATATTCTGCGCAAGAGTATCAATACTTCTTTCATTGTTCATGGATTTCGGAGATTGTATGCAGTAAAGATAGACTTTGGGTAACTTCAACCGGTTAGGAAAGTAGATGAATATACTGGGTTCATAATATGTTTGTTATCTCTTTTAGATTAAGTAAGTTTGATGATATTTCTTTTAACTCAATAGGTGATACAACAGAAAGCTGAGGCAGCAGCTCCCTCTGCTGAGGTGGCAAAGGAGGTTGTTGATACCGTCTCTCCTCCTAAAGTTGATTTTGCTACTGATCTTTTTGATATGCTATCAATGGACGATGGTCCTACCGAGAAAGTTCCAGTAGCAGCTTCTTCCACAGATGATCTATGGGCAGGATTTCAATGTAAGTTTACTTCCCTTATATATACTAAAATGCAAGCTCTCTTTATGACTCAGTTTTCTTCACATTAACTGTGCCTAAATCATAGCCGTTCAAAATAACAGTAACACTTTATTTAACTATCCTTATTTGTCGTGGCAATTCCAGACATTTTATAACTTAATAGATATTACCATGACTCCATCTCACTTGACATATGATAAAATGTTGGTGCCTTACCTTTTTTGGCTGTTTCATATGCGGGGTGGCACTTAAAGAATTGGGCCATGGTAAATTTCTTTTAAGGATTATAAATACGGAGTAATGTTTCGAATAAAACTACTTAAGAGGTATAATTTTCCCCATTTGATCCATTTGTGTTAGCTGTCGTTAGAGACAACACATAACCCAAGTAAACTTTCCACCTTCAGGATTGAAGCCTGATGAATGATAGAAATACTATTATGTAGTTAGATAGGTGATGAGGGGATGGTTCTTTTCATTGGTCCTTAGGACACCCAAACACCGTTATCAGAATCTTGACTTACAGATGGTTATTATACTTAAAGATACTATGCTGACTGGCTTTTCCTGTATTATATTTGCAGCTGCCGGTGAAGTAGCAATTACAGGTACAACAGATGTTACAAAACCTGTTGACAATAATAAGGTCAAGCCCTCTTCTGGAATAGAGGATTTATTCAAAGATTCACCTTCTCTCTTACAACCTAACGTATCGGAAAAGCCTAAGAAGGATGTCAAAAATGATATTATGAGCCTTTTTGAGAAGGTATATATTTTTCATAACGGATGTCGTGTCTTCTTTCATTGTATCACTTTGGGTTGAATTTTAATTGTAACGGGTAAAATAGGTAATATTGTTTAATTTAGCTATAGAAGAAACGGGTCAAATAGATTGTGTGGGTCGGAAGTTGTCTAAACTCTAAAGTGTTTGCAAAAGGCTTATAACCTTCTATATAGCATTCTTTAGCAATAGGAGATTATACTTTTGAGAAAAAATTACATGTTTCGTCCCTTTGGTTTACCCCAAGGCACACTCGTCGACCCTATCCGATTTTAATTACATAAATAATCCTTAATTTTCAAATTATTTGCATTGACAGTCCCTACTTTGAAAGATAGGGAATATCCCTGTAAAAACGATAGGGACTACCCGTGTAATAAAAAACTATAGATTATTACACGTGTGATCCCTATTCTTGAAAATAGGGACCATCCATGCAACTAGTTTGAAAATTAGGTATCACTGGTGTAATTAAAATCGAATATGGACGACGAGTGTGATTTTGGGTAAACCACCTGAACGAAACATGTAATTTTTCTTAAAGTTTCTATTATCATATCTAATACATTAGTATCTAGTTATGCCTTTATGTGAGCAAATTGTTGTTTTCTTTTTAGTGCTTGAATAGTATACTGTTTATTGTTTCATCTTTTATGATCACCAGGGATTCAGAATTTATATTCCTCCTTTTTATGTTTGCAGGGTAATAATACAACATCACCATATGCTGTTCATCAACAACAGCTTGCAATGCTAGCTCAGCAGCAGTACCTAATAATGGCTGCTGCAGCTAAATCAGGTGGTTTGCCAAAATTTAATGGGAATGGGCAACCAGTAGCTGGTGGTACAAGTTTGCCCAATCAAAATTGGACAAATGTTGGCTATCAAGTTCCTGGAATGAATATGCCAGTTCCTGGGAATGATGACTTAGCGAGATATTTACAGCAGGTAATATATTTAATTCCAGTGTTTTGGGTTTATGTAGCAGCTGCAAAACGGGCCTGTTAGGTATCAGGTGGGTCAAATGAGGCATTATTGTATGTGTCGGGGTCGGGTTGACCTGAAACATGTTGTTGTTCAAAATGTCTATTTAATAATAAAAAAACAAATTGATGTGTCAAATATGATTGCTGAAAGTATATCGTTTTCATAAGTAATATATTGTTTCAAATAAAATAATGTATGGAGGTTATACACATTTAGCTACACTTTTGGCAGGTTGAGTTTTGACCAATTTGACTTGTTACCTTCTCAGTTATAGTGTTATACGCCTATACTTCAATCATACTTATTTGACTTGTTGGAGATGATACAATATAACATAACCTGAATGAGCCAATCTATATATTGAATGAGTTTATGGTTTTTAAGGCTATGTTAGCCATATTGCATTCTATTATCTTTAATTTGCTAGATCCGAATATTGTCTTATACATAAGTCCAACAAAGTATGGTGAAGAAAACAGTTTGCTTGCAATCTAACATATACTTTACCAATTTTAACTAGATGGGAAACATGGGAGCATCAAATCCAGCTGGGAATTCATTTCAGGTTCCAACATCCAGGTATGATTCTATCTTGAGTGCCACAGTGGGTGTTTTGGACGGGTTAACGAACGGCACATTTGCTACGGGCTGGGTTTACTAAACACCTTTTGCCTGACTTTTTGATGTTTTTATATACAGTGTGTCTTAAATACAATAATAAAAACTATATTATTAAGATGATCTATTTTTATTCCATTGTTTTATTGCTGAATTCCAGATGCTAATCAGCTTTATTCTTTCAGTATGTACACCATGGGCATGAACGCCCCTAACAATGGGATGACGCCACCCGGAAATATGATGGGACAAAGTTCATCTTTTAGCAGCATGGGCCCCTCTGGAGCATCTAAACCACAATCTGCTTCTCAAGTATCATCTGCATCTCCTTCTCAGTCTGCCAAAGACTTTGATTTCTCCTCGTTAACTCAAGGGATGTTCTCAAAACCGTAAGATTTTTCATGCGGTAGTTATAGTGTACCATAAAGTGTCATCACAAAGAAAGAAAAAAGAAAAAACTCATTTTTCCTGTATTGGGGATTGTAAACTATTTGTAGAGGATGCATTTTTCAACTTTACTTTCATTTCATCTATTCTCAACTACATGATGGTTCCTTTTGGCTGTACGAGCTTGTTTTGGTTCTCTTTTTCTTGCTATTTCTGGTTGTAGATTTTCCAATGTATTTTACTATGTGAATGAATCTTGAAATCAATTTGTTCTTATCCTACATTAGTTGTTTTTTATGGTGAGATACTTGAATGATTAGATTGCAGGATTATAAGTTTAGCTGAATGGGGAACAAGTCAAAAAGACCAGATTTATAGGTAACTAGGCCCTTTATTTTGTACTATTAGGCGACCCACACTGGATCGTAAAAAATCGGTCGGTTACCCAACTTGACCGATTTCAACATTGGTCGTTCCCACTGTGATGCTTGGGTCTGAAGTCGGTCGAGCAAGGGAAAAAAAAAAACAATCGGTCTAATATTTGACCGATTTTGCACAACACTGCAATCCAAAAAAATTATATCCTTTGAATATATAAAAAAAAGAGTTTTTTGTTAGATAGTTATGGCATATACGTGTAATGTTTAAACGATTCGGATACTACGAAAATAAAAATACATTAAACATTAACTGAGGACCAACTAGCCTTCTGTATTAACTGAGGACCAACTCATCCTGCTCAAGTTGGCGTAGTTGGTCCTTAGTTAAAAATCCCTGGATTGTCTCCGCGTAGCACACCTACTGGAGTGTTCAACACGTTCTCAGCCGGTGGGAGATTCAAGTTCACAGCCGGTGGAGTGTTCACCACGTTCTCAATCGGTGGAAATACCGGAAAGATATCTTCCGGTGGGGTGTTCACCATGTTCTCCGGAAATTGTTGTGAGAAGTCTCTAAGATCAGGAAATTGTTGTGAGAAATCGTTTTGTTGAGACATTGAAGAGATAATTTGACAAGTATTTTCCTGTGTGTAATGTGTGTGTCTATACATTACAAGTCTGTATGTCTATATATAGGCAGTTGAAAAAATCCCGTTTGAATTTTGAATTTCAATTTGAAACAATCCCGCTCATAGTTTGAATTTTTAATTTTTAATTTTATCCCGTTGAAATAATCCCGCTCATAATTTATTTTTAATACATTTTAAATTTGTTGTTTAAAATGTTTATATTAAAAAAAAAAAAAAAAAAAAAAAAAAAAAAAAAAAAAAAAAACTCGATCATCGATTGTGATAACTTGGTCGTGTCTGGTCACTGGAAAAAAAAACTGAAAAAAACTGATGTGCCAGACGATGACCCGTGTCGCGACTGTGAGTAGCCTTACAAGCACATTACTAACTTGGCGGTTGGCCCTTGTGTTTTGAAATGTGTGTCTTTTGTACAATTATAATTTTGACTTTTCGGAATATCTAAATAGACTAAAATACACTATTGGTCCTTAAACTTGTCCCCGAAACATCACGCTGGGACAAAACTTGCCATTTTTATCGTCGGTAGTCCAAAGTATGCGTTTTATAGGCTAAATCAGTCCCTTGACCATTAATGCCCAAGTCAAAGTCCCGTTATATTCCATACAATCACGTTATCCGTTTATTGTTGAGGGTAGAATCGTCTTATTACCTTGATGTACTATGTAGCAGATGTCTAATCCAATTTCTCGCCATAATGTCTAATATAACTAAGTTGTGTACTCATTGGTCATCCCCAAACTTGTTTCGGAAGCCTACCAAAAAAAACAAGCAGCAACATTGGATTTACTTTATAGCAAATCAAAGAACCTCCTTTCTTTGATAACCATGAGAAGGAGGAAAACTCTGCAATTAGGAGATACGGTAAGTGTTTTTTTCATTTTTTGTTATAATCGTATACACCTATATATTAGTACGATTCTTTAAGTTATTCCCCTTTTAGGTAAGTTTATCGTAACAGTGTTTTCTTTACATTTTTTATACAGCGGATATACCAAGTTCCTTTAGCATGAGGTTCCATCATAAAGATACATTCAAATACTGGCCAGGTAGAATATATGATGGACGTAAGGAATGCCAGGTTGATTATGTTGATATCAATGAGGTATCTGTTGCTGAAATGGATGCTTTCATGACCGAAACCGGTTATGATAATGGTCAAACCAATTATTACTACTTTGTTAAGTCTGGTATTACATTGGATGATGGATTGTTTAGTTTTCGTGAAGTTGCTAATCTTGAGTTGTTAAAAGACCTTGTCAAAGACCATAAGTTGATAGATGTGTATGTGGAAATAGGTAAGACAAGATTAAAGCTGCCTGAAATGTCCCCACAATCTATTAAGACTGTTTTTTGGGAGATGGATGAAAATAGTAGAAAAGTTGCTACTGTTGCTATTCAATCTTGTTGTAGACGATTGATCTTGATAATAAGCCTGCACTAGATCTTTTTATGCAACTTACACAAGCACCTATGGACCTCAATTATATTGGTGAATCTAGCAATTTGCCAAACATTGAGCCTGTATTTTCCACCCTAGACACATCATTTGCCAGCCAACCTGTTCATAACAGTGGTGGTGCTTTAGTACTTATAGATGAGGACAATACTATTAAGGAGCCTGATAATTTTGAGGTTAATCTGTTTCGAGTGACTCAGGGGAAGCAGTTAGAGAAAGTAGAAAGAGCACTAGTTGATGTCAATTACAGGTTTGAGGAGCCTGATGTTGATGTAAATATGTTCCAATTGACTCAAGATAAGCATTTAGGGAAGTAAGAAGCGCATTTGTTTATGCCAATAACATGGAAGAGGATTCTGTTGTTGATGTTACTCTGTTCCAAGTGAGTGAGACTAGTGACTTATGCAATGTAGTTGATGATTCAATTCACATAAATGAAGAGAATACTTGTCAGGAGAATGATGCACAACTTGCTTGGTTCAAGTAAGTCAGAGTAATGAGTTAGGTAAAGCAGGAACAACCACTAATATAAGTGATGACATGCATTTGAAAAATGATTTACCTGTGATGGTTGATGATGTCTTTTACAGTGATTATGTTTCTTACCCACAAGCAAATAAGTCTCATGTGCCAAAGGGTATGGCAGAGTTTGCATCTGGAGTTTATACCACATTCTTCTGTTGTGGTCAGGACTTTCCTACTGCAAAGGATGTCAAAAATAAGGTAAGAGAGAATTCAATAGAAACTAGAAGGGATTTGATTTTTATGAAGAATGACAGAACAAGAATAAGGGTCAAATGTAAGGGTTGTTTTCCACTTTCAGGCCCAAGTGAAGGTCCTGGACTGGATATAGGCCCATCTAGAAGTCCATTAACCAGAAGGGGTATAAATGCATTGTTTTCTGGCAAAAAGAACCCTTCCCAAATACTCTGCCCATGGCTATTGTTTGTCGACAGGCATGGTGAGACAGGTCCATGGTCGAGCATCATTAATCGAGGATATACTATAGATTCTTGGATTTTTCAACAAAATATCAATTCGCATTTGACTTCTGGGATTTGAATTGAAGTGACCGATAATTAGTCCTTTTTTGTGTGATTCCACATGTGAAGTAAGTCTATATAGTTGGTGAAACTAACTACTTAAAATTCAGCGGATCTTCTAAGAGACCTCACCATACTTATACTTGCAATCTATAATATACCGACAGAAAATAAATAGGCACTCAAAACAAGTATATGTTCAAGCATCATTAACCAAGTCCTTATTAATCTCGATTCATTTCTGAACAACAATTTAACCGATTTAATTGACTTTCTATTTTGGTATCCAAAGTCAAATAATAAAAGAAAAAACAAAGAAGATGTAAAAAAATTTATGCAATTGAGAGTATATTAAATCCATATAAAATAAAGAACATCGATTCCTATAGATGCAAGATAAAAAGAGGAGTTAATGCTTTCCTTTTTGCCATTTTTCATCTGTGAATTGTAAAGCTAATAAGCAATTCCCAACCATCGGGCGAATGAAATCCGATACATAAATTAGTTAATAAAAGAATTACAAGTGTTGGATTCAAAGTTAAGGTTAAAGATTATAAATTGACTTATTATACTCGTGTATCAAACCAAAGATACTAATACTTGGCATTTCGAGTAACTCCTTAACATGAAGTTCCGCCTTAAGAAGTAGGGGATGTCGAGTACACCAGCTACGCCTAGCATGTGAAAGGGATGCATGTTGTGCTTTGGAATATAATCATGAAGTTGAAAGTACAAGAAATTCCTAAAGCCATACTATCAGGATAGCTTTCTTGACCGATCGGATAGATCAATAAAACATTCCTAATAATATTGCCTTTGCACCCAAAAAATCCAAACTTAGGATTAAAGCTTGAAACTCATTTTATTAACTTCTTTTCATTAACCTTCAAAATGGGATAGATCTACGAGAAATCTCATTCGGTTAAATAAGGTAGATTAATGGAATAAAAAAGAGTTGACCGCCAAGCTGTTAGCTGTACCTAGAGGTGCAAAAAAACCGGTTTTTACCGGTTTTCGGTTTTTGGAAAACCGGTTTTCAAAAAACCGGTTTTTCTAAAAATCAGTTTCGGTTTTCTCGGTTTTTCCGGAATCGGTTTTTTTCGGTTTTAAATGTTCGGAATCGGTTTTTTTCGGTTTCAAATGTTCGGAATCGGTTTTTTATCGGTTTTTTACCGGTTCGGTTTTTTTGGTTTTAAATGTTCGGATCCGTTTTTTATCGGTATTTTACCGGTTCGGTTTTTTTGGGGAATTTAAAACATTTAATACATTTCGAATACAATCATAACTTTTATTTAAACAATACAATTATACAACTAAAACTATAAAATACTAATACATTTCGAATACAATCATAACTTTTATTTAAACAATACAATTATAGAACTAAAAATAAATAAATACTAATACATTTCGAGCTTCGGCATGGCCATCACCCAAAAACATATTAGTATACTCAAGTTTATCGAGCTTCGGCATTGCCATCACCCGTGTATACTCAAGAAATTAAATCATCCAAAAATTCTTCTACATCTAACTCTTCGACATCAAATGGTTCAAATTCACCTTTATCTAATTTGGTAGCTGGAGGTGATATCTCCATGTCATCTTCTTCTTGTGCTATAGTTTCTTCAACTTCTTCAATCGAACCTTCCAACGATGTTTGATGTTGTACCCTATCTACTCCGTCCATATAATCTTTCAAACATACACATACTTTCACGGATTCGGGGCTAAGTTTTGTCCTTTTTTCCGATATAATTCGACCACTATGAGAAAAGGCCGATTCGGAAGCTACCGTCGAAGCTTGGACCGCTAATAAGTCACGAGCCATAGCGGCTAAAATTGGAAATTGGATTTCCCTTTCTTTCCACCAAGCCAAAATGTCAAAGTTTGCAAACTTATCGGGACTTAAAGTTGTTAAAAAGTTTGTAGCCATATATTGTCCCAACTCGCTTGTCGGGGCCGATGATCGTTGACGCTTTGTAGCGTCTTCACGTAAAGTATTATAAAGGTTTATGTTAATGTCCCTTGTCATTCGAGACGAACCGGCCCGCATTGGGTCGATAATTGGGTTTGGTTGTTGACCATATTTTGTTGCATAAATTTCAAACAATTTTTTAAAATAATCATTAAATTTAAAAACTTGAGATTCTATATAGTTGGGATCTTCACCGTCCAACCCAAAAGATAATTATAAATTTTCCATTATTCTTCTTATTAAAAGTTCTACGCCTCCAACATTTAAACATGGATTAAGTGCGGCGGAACAAGTATAAACCAAAGGTAAACTAGCAAAATATTTTATAAATCTCTTTTTTATAACTTTAACCATTTTTCTAAACATTTGAGTAGGTGAGTCTTTTAATTCGTCTATTTTTTCCGTCATAGCATAAATTTGATTTAAAACTAATGGGCTAGTTGGGTAATAAACACCCGATACTATAGTTGTTGCCTCTTTAAAAACTTGTAAAAAAATAGTTAAAGCATGTAGTCGTTGCCAATCTTGGTCATCTATCGAAGTAGCACTGTTTTTTTCAACAAGTAATTCATTAAAAGCATCTAAAGTAGTACGTTGTCGTAATATATTTTCAAACATAATGCAAGTAGAATTGCACCTAGTAGGTGTATCAAATTTCGGTCCTAGGAATGGTTCACCACATTGTTTACGAAAACGTTTATAGTTCATTTGTCGTTCATTACTCGAGCGATATATATTTGTTAACATACCCCTAAATATCAAACGTAATCTCTCACATATTTTTAATGCTGCTTGAACGGATAAATTTATAACATGAGCAACACAACGGGAATGACCCACCCCGCAAAATCTCTTTGAAGCGCATCATTATCATATACACAAATTTGACCATCCTCACCAATAGTACCGTCGGCATTTTGAGGTACCGCGGAACATTTGGCTATATGACCCTTTAGTGTGATGTTAGCCCCGGAAGCATAAAAGCTCAAACATTTTTTGCAACGCGCCTTTTCCGTCCCATCCTTCATAATACACAAATCCATATGATTAAAAACCTCGGGATTTCGTGAAGTTGGTTTAACATGAAGAACATCATCTTGTGTGTAATGTTTTCGTGACCGGGAAGACCCAACGGAGGGAGGATTAGTGGAAGCTTGTTGTGATTGTGTGTTTTCCATTATAAAGAAATTAGAGATAATAGAGAGATTAAAGAGAGATTTGATGTGTTTTAAGCCTCAACCCAATACACATATTTATACTACAAGTTCTAGCTTCAAAATACTCAAAAAATAAAAAATAAAAAAAAAAACGGTAAGAAACATGCCCAACGGCTACTGTGCTACAGTGGTCGTTTTTAAAGAAGTTGGTTTTAAAAACCGGTGAAAACCGGTTTTGAATTCCAACGGTCAGATTTTGACCTGTTTTCACGGGTATTCAAATCCAACGGCTCTTTTGACTTTGCGCTGACCGGTTTTTAAAACCGGTTTTTAGCGGTTTTCGACCAAAAAAAAAATCGGTTTTAACCGGTTTTTTCAAAAAACCGGTTTAACCCAGTTTTAGAACCGGTAAAAAACCGGTCGGCTAGAAAAACTGAAAACCGGTACAACCGGTTCGGTTTTATAAAACCGGTTTCGGTTTAGTAAAAACCGGTTTTTTTGAAAACCGGTTCCGGTTTTGTTGGTCGGTTTTAAAAAAAAACCGGTTTTGATTTGCACCTCTAGCTGTACCTGTGAGTACACAGTAGCAACATGCATGTAATGGATTGACTAGGTTTCACGTTACAAATCTTAACAGCCTATTTTCTTTTTGGGCCTAAGGCCTTATTACGTTTGTTTGATCTTTTAAAATTGGATGAAATCATCACATTACAAAATATGTTTAAAGAAATCTCGTAATCGTGTGCTGTTATTAGATTTGTAAATAAGATGTGGCAAAGGAATTGAATTCTTTTATCAAAACTAACACGTAAGTTTAGTTTGACATTTGATAAAAAAGAAACCCTTGTACGTGACTCACCTCTTGTTGGTTTTCCATGTAACGGTGGATGACGTTGTCGATCAGTTTGTAGATTTGTTTTTCATTTCAGAGTGATTCTATTATGATGTTTCTTATCGATTTCCAATATCTTAGGTCATCTATATATGATATTATTGTTTAAATATTACTAATTAAGAAAATAATGTCATCTGTTGAATGATAATATCTTGTATATATGAGTAGTCCAACCGTAAGCTTATTTAACTATTTGTTTATTTCATCGATACTTTTCAGAAGCAAAAATATATATATATTTTTATCTTGATGGTCTTATATCTCACGTACTAAGTCGTCACTCAGATTGATTGTGGCTGAGACTATTTGATTTGAGGTTCCGACGGATATTGTCTTAGTGTCAAGGTCATGCTCAGTTTTTCCGCTGGTTTTCAGTTCAAGCTTTCTACCGAGTGATTGGATTTTCGTAGTATTTGGTTGTGTTTAGTTTGGATGCCAGGGTTCCTCCTTCTATTGTTAGATCTTTCCTATTGGTATGTAGTTTTAAGGTCAGGGTCGTTGTAATTCTTAGTTTGATTAGGTCAAGTCTCATTGTAATTCCTAACATCTTGTTAGTATTTATTTTTCTGTATAATTGTCTCTAATTAAGTTTTGATTTAGTTTGTTACTCCTTTACTCTAACATGAGATTTTGCGCACCATGAGGTTATGTGCAGCATGACATAATCGTATAGTCAACATGATGTACTTAAATTTATGTTGCATTTGGCATAGTAATGTTACTAGTTTTAAACCTAGTTAACCTCGTGCGCATACGTTGTTTTTGATATAAGTCACACTAATAAAGTTTTAACATAAGTCTAATTTAGCAAACATTTCGATAGTATATATTTATAAATACTTATAAATAATTTATGATGATCATTTTCATCAATAATTATTTTTATTCATCGTTTAGAATTGTTTTTGTTTATAGTTTCTTATATCGATTTATATTTTGTATAAATTTTTGTTGGACAAAGAAATTTGACTTTGTTTAGCTAACATTATGTTGAGGTTAATGTTGTTATTTTTATTTAACTATTAATCATGTTGTAAAATTAGGCGTGTTTAATAGCACATAATGACACTTTGATTAACTTAAAGACAGTTTAGAATAATGTTCTTCAAGATATTTTTATTTAAACTTTATAGGGGAGTTACATGAGTCGTTGTTATATCTAAAATTAATCATGTTGTAAAATTAGGCGTGTTTAATAGCACATAATGACACTTTGATTAACTTAAAAGACAGTTTAGAATAATGTTCTTCAAGATATTTTTATTTAAACTTTATAGGGGAGTTACATGAGTCGTTGTTATATCTAAATATGTTGTGTTTATTTTTCTTATCATAGTAACCGGTGTTTTTATTTTGATATTTATATTCTCGTTATAATAATATCAGCTGTATTTAATATTTAAACATGTGTACGCACGAGTTAAACTAATTAAGAAAAATAACACGAGTCATTATTGAACACGAATAGTAAAAAAAAAAAAATCTTATTTAACTCATAAAGAATAATAAAATGAATCATTAGTAAATGTAAAAGCTCGTGTATTTATTTACATATAACTGTAACCCGTTTTTTCTTTTTTGATATTTTGTAATATGTGCAGATAAATTGATTTAATCTTACTGATAATAATATTTATAAATAACAACAATATATATGTTATTTTTTTAGAAAAGAAAAAAAATAAAGTGTAAGAGATATAAAGTGTAGGGGAGGAACCTTAAACCTATACTTCATCCGTTTTAAAATAATTGTCCACATTTGAATTTTTAAAGTCTTAATTTCTCAATTTTAATTTTTAATATTTTTGTATGTATTATATTATATAATACTTGATGAAAATTATATCAATGAAAAAACATTTAAAAACGAATTCATTCATAAAAAAAAAATCAAACTTGAAAAAAAAAAAAAAAAAAAAAAACTTCAAAAAGTCAAAAAAGAATAATTATTAAATACGGAGGGAGTATAATTTATTTCAAATTTAACAACTAAATTTTATTAATTACCTCTTCTTTTCTTTTATGTTTTTTTTCTCTAACAAATTTATGAAAGTTTAACCAATTTTTTTTTTTACTTTTGAATTTGAATTGGTTAATAAGAATACTCAAATTCAACTACGTGGCTCTCATTGATACATTTAAAAACTCCTCAAAATTTTGATTATGAATTTTATATCTGATAATAAGAGATACTCCGTAGTGTGTAACCTTACAAGTAAATCACAATGATCTCATACTATGACACTGGTCACTTGTAGCTACTATTACATAATTCTTGTAAATTTTCTAGCAATGAGGTGCTAATCAGTTTAGTCAACCTTCAAATTTTCCAATAACAACAACCAAGTAGGTCTTCTGAATATCAGTGGCTTGTGGTCTAGTGGTTGAGACTTAAGTAGTTAAGTGAGCCACAAGTGAGAGTAGTACCGGGTGGGTGACCTACCGGGAAGTCCTCACTTATGGACCATAAGCTCCACTGATACCTAGGCAATGAAGAGGAGAGCCTGTAAGCCATTAGCTGCGCAGGTTCGAATCCAAGCCGGCCCCGGTTTTCATCCGACCGTTACTCTAGCGATAAATATCGTGTAGAGGCGGCACGGTTTCCGGGCGGACGCCGTTATTAATCCCCACTACGCCAGCGTGGACCCGGTTAAGACAACATAGTCTGGGTACGTGGAGGATGAGGGCCTGCTTTAGGGCAGGTGCGACTCTAATCCAAAAAATGAAAGTCACCGTTCAAAAAAAAGTAGGTCTTCTGAATAACATGGCAAGTGACTTTGACTTTGAAAAGTCGATCTTAGTTGTGTTAATTATTCACAAGCAAAGCTGTAAAGGTGTTTAAAAACAGTATATTGAGAGTAGAAGTTGGCGTGAAAAATGGAAGAATCCACATGTACGGAGTAATTTTAAAGAGAACCCACATGGCATGCCATGCCATAACCGATAACCGTGTAATATAATTGTTTTCATTTAGTTAAACGTTACTAATTTTTATATTAACCATGATGAATTATTAAAAACTTTTCATTTTTACACTTCAAAAAGATTAAATAATGGAAATGTTCTTTCCAGAAGTATCGTTGTTGTCTTTTTGAAATTTTGTTGCTGTCAAAACTCAAAACTATGTGGTATAGTTCAACGAACTAACCCCGTCGACTTTATTGGTTTTGAACTTATAAAACTGTACATTACCCACACTTTCAACAAGTTCAAAAAAGATTTTGTATGTTATGTTAATTATTCATAACAAGTAAGGTAATTTTTGACTTTTTAACACAAGTTAGTATACAAAAGCTTCACGGCTTAGAAGAACTGGCCAGAAGTCTTAAAAAAGTAGTTAGATTTAAACCTAAGATACGTTGAGACTTGATTAATCCTATCTTAAAACTCCTTGGGGCTAACACTTTACAGCCACACCATACTATCTTTTTGCATTTGTAAAGTCGTTGACTAGTTACAATAACTTTATTAAACAATGATGGTCTATTATGAATTTATGATGCACTCACTCACGGTCTTTTATAATCAAGAAGAAGCTATATTAGCATTGCATCAAAAAAACAAGACGATGTATGTCATATATAAAGATGATATGTATACACATGTTGGTAACGATTAGATTGGGTGTTATAACTTATAAGCAAATGGCCATGGGTCATCATGCAAGACCACACGTTAAATCTTAAAACACCACCACCACTACGCACTGCGGGTGGTTTTTGGTGTAGGTTTAGTAGCTCTTGAAAAAATTAAAAGGGTTATTGAAAATATTATTAATCATGTTTAACTAAAACAATAAAACATTCAATTGTTTATAAAAGAATCACTAAACCCCCAAAACCTAGTTTTGGCTTAAACGAGAATGAGTCGGGCCTATTAGCCTATATTATTAGCCTAAACTCATTATGTTGCATGGTTAAATAAAATAAACCAAAACTTAAAAACAAACACTAGCTTTGGAGCGTCCTAAAGTACAAACTCGGTTCTAGACAGAGTATTAATTTGATTGCAATCCAAAATGTATACTACGAACAATACGGAATCAGTCAGGTTTGAAACAAACCTACGAAATTTGATGCCAAACAAACCAAATGCAAAATCAGAGCAGAGTAACACAAAATATGGAAATGAACAAGAGTTTTACAGACATAATCAAATGCAAAATAGAACACACAAAACAAGATGCAGAACCAAACATATAAAAAGCAAAATCGGAACAAATATACAATTACAGATGTTGAACAGATGTCGATGTTTGACACCCTTGTTTTCGACTATCCTTGTATAACAACCCGTAAATTTTCCTACTGATTTTTCGCGGCTAGATTTTTTTTTTCTTTCTTTTCGATCTATAATCGCGACCAGTTACAGTTAAAATATAAAAATAAACTAGCATAGCCGACGTCAGTATTTTTATAACAGTATTCCGAAGACGCTTCTAAAAATATAATTTTTATATTTTTCGGACACCCGGAGAGTACGTTTACGCGGAGACCTGACAACACACGCAGTACAAGTTATACAGTATCTATAATAGGACAAAATAAAAGAAATAAAACTTATATCTCACCCTCTCTCCCACCTGCTCTTCTCCTCTCTCTTTTGTCGACACAAACCAGGAAAACAAAAGATATCATATCCCCATCTCCTTCCTATAGCCCTGCGCATTCCCTAGGCCGAATCTCCCAAAAGGAGATAAATCAACATGTCTAAACTTTCACTTCCTCATCCCTCTTACCATATCTATGAAAGTTCTTATTTCACAAATCTTTCTTTTGATACCTTGCAATCCCACGTACGAATCCAAGAGAAGAATCAAAGCAAAAATCATCCAAGGAATCATATCTTTACATTTCTAGCTTAAGCCAAAGGTCCAAGATGTTCTTAACTTTTGGAAGATAGCCAAATTTGGCTTCAAGCCAATAGCAAAGAGAAGAAAGTTAACCAAACTCCTCCTCAATCCACTCCTATATCTCTAGTCGGATTTCAAAGACCCCAAACTCAGTTTTCTTCAAGTTTTACCAAAAACTAGGGTTTACACGAATTAGGGTTGCAGAAATCAAAGGGGTTTTTGGAATTGGTTGAGGGGTTTTGATATTCAAGGTCAAGTAACTCAAATTCAAGTCTCAATTCATCCGGCATCACTCCAATTCGTGCCAAATCGAACCTCTTGTTTTGTTAGCTTCGCCGCGACCTAGCTACCTATTGAATTGTAAGAATGATAATTACATTTGTGTTATATTTTGCTATTTATTTTATTAAACTGAATTCGTGTAAATTGGTTATGGAAATATTGATAACTTTGATATAGAATGTATTATCATGAATGGGTTTTTGGTTGGTGTCGTGTGGCAGTCAAAAGGAGATAAACCCATAAACAACTAATAATCAAAAAGTCAATTTACGAACGCTAGACATTTGAATAATTAGTATATCGGGTTAATCATTTCGGCTTAGACCCTGTCGCAACTTATCATCCTTCCCTTTTGTTAACATTCAACCTTGTGCCATCTTGCGGTTTAGGATTAGTTTTGGAACAAAGTCGTGGTCATTTTTTTTGTTCGAGTCTCAACTCATGAGTCGCTCCTCTTTTGTGGTCAAAACCTTGATAAGTATTCACTAAGTCCTGAGTTTGGACTATCACGACTTGAACCATGTCTCTAACTATTAATTTCAAAATCTTACAACATGTTGCTACTTCTCCTTCTTGTTTTCATTAATCTCGATCGATAGCTATACTTAGTAAACATGCCTTCCTTTCACTAGTCAAGTAAGTTACTTCAAAATAAAGTGTAGCTTCTAAACCATGGTATGAATCTTCGACTCACATGAAGTGTGTCACGTAGTTCCGACGGTCTCGTGTTAAATTGTACCTTCCAGCCATTTTGTGTCCAATATGATGTAGTAGCATCATTGTTCATGTTACTTCTTTTTTTTTAATGCCAAAATGCAAATACCAAGTCCTCCTGCTTCTTTTTTTTGTCTTCCCAATTGGGTGCGTTTGGTCCTGAGTTTGGGCCGCATCCCTTTCTCAATTTTGAGCCCAATTTGGTAGTTCTAAGATGGGCCGAAACCCATCTCTTTTGATAGTCCGGGTAGCATGCAGCCCGCCTCCCATTAAGTAAGGTTCCGTTAGAATTACTCGTAAACCATCCCGTGTTGATCAAGTCAAATTCGAGTCATTCCACGACTAAGCGTCTTCTTATTTATTGTACCTCGACTACGTGCATTATTACTCACGCAAACGATTTACAACTCTGACTAGTACATATAGTAACTCAACTTATTTACGAGCTTAAAAGTATTTCTTTAACTTTTCTAATTAATAACGCTAGTTTTCCAAACTCTAAAAACGGCCAATTTATAATAAAAATTACTAGTATTAATCATTAAATAAAAACTCGACTTTCAATCAATAAATTATATAAACGTTATATAAAGAAAATCACTTTTATATAATAACGCTTTACTATTTTTCCAAAACAAACATATAAAACTCATAAGCGATTTATGCCCGATTTTCATAAAAATGTTATATTATCCTTTATACATACAAATATCATTTTGCAAACATACTTTTAACAAAAACCAACCTCTGAAATATAAATAACATACCGTCCTCATTAACTAGATTATGGTTATATGTAAACCCGTATATTCTAAAAACGAAGTTTTATAACTCAAATACATTACTATTCATAAGAAATATTTTCCGTACGATGTCTTCTGGTTATTGACGAATCTGCGACTTGTTCGACTTGATATATTTGACCATCCTTTGTATACTTACGCACTCCCATGAGCCAAAGTTCGTTAAATAATGTAAACTTAAACGCTGCCACACATACAACAACAACTAAAACTTTTGACTTATTTAAACGTTATCGAGTCAAACATAAATAGAAACACTAAGGCTTGCCGTACTATTTTAGGTTGCGTGTTGGAGCTACTTGTTACTTGATTTCTTTGTGCTTTATTCACCGAGCTGCTAAGGTGAGTTTATAGCCCCACTTTTACTCTTATTTACTTGCTTTATAAAACTATGGGGTGAGAAACATGCAAAACTCTTTTCGGACCTGAAACTGAAAACACTATTACGTGAAACAACCTTGAATCCCAACTATGCTACCGTTAGTTCCCTTTGGGGAGGCGCGATTGTTATGAATAGATCTATTGGGGATGACACCCCCGTTCGAGTTTGACCGGATAGGCAAATGTCGAACGTATACCATATCGTATTGATTGAGTGTACTGGAAATACACTTGCTGGGCTTTTATTTATCATGCTTCTAGATGCATGCACACTGTCGTAGTTTCGGTCGCATGAACTTGGTACTAGCGTAATAGCCTTTTTGCATATAGTGTCATTCACGGAGATGCTATATGTGCAACTGTGGTCCAACTTGATTTCTTAAACTTAAACCTATGAATTCACCAACCTTTGTGTTGACATTTTAGCATGTTTTTCTCAGGTTTATTACTTGGCGTGGGCAATGGCAAAGGCATTCATTGAAGACTGGCATCCGAAGTGTTTCCAAACATTTTAATACAACTTTTAATGGGACAACATATATTTTTATGGGCTTACTTCCGCACTTTGAAACAATGATGTAAAACTATTTCTTAAATTAATATATCTTTTGAAAATGGAATAGAATTTACATTCTTTATTACCTTGTGTTGTGACTATTGATTTAGTAGCACCCCATGACCCGAACGCTTCCGCTGTGAAATTTTGGGGGTGTTACACCTTGTTTCTGGCTATTTTATATTCAATTAACCAAGGATGTCGACAGGCTCTAATACCATATAGAAATTAGAGGGAATGTTGAAGATATTATTGATAAGATTCAACTAAAACATTAAAAACATACTATTGTTTATGTGCGAACCAGTAAAACCCTAAGACCTAGTACACGCTTAAACTAGATAGGGTCAGGCCTATTCCCTTTATTAGCTAACAGTCCCGACTACCAAACGTAAAAGAAGGAAAATATAGGCTTTTGAGTGTGTTGTGATGTAGATTTTTGTTTAAGTGAGTGTTTGTGTGATGGGTTTGATGTTAATTACTAAGAATCTTAAGAGTAATTATTTTTATGATGAAAGTAAATGTTGATGTTTGCCCTTGTTATACGCGTGATGGTTGCCCTTGTTATACTCGGCCTTAAAAGTGTTTCCTTGCCAGTTAAACTAGTGACATCGCTTTCAGTATGTAAACAGTTAATTAGTTTCTTATAAGCATCAATACTTTATAGTATACGAGTAGTAAATGTACCCGTGGCGTACCAAAAAGAAATATAGGAGGATTATAATTTTCATTACGAGTTTAAATATAAGTTGGATTAGTTTCTGTTAATGTTTTGATATGAGATATGGAATTTCATTTTACATTGTATTCTTACTAATCATCCTAATTACATGATTATGAGATGCGACAAAATTGACGGTTTAGATGAAGAGAGTTAATGAGTAAAAAACATATGTTAGACTTTTTTTTGTGGGTAAAAGAATAAATAGTAATATGAAGTAGAGTAAAGATAAAATAATAAATAAAATTAAAATAAGAATGATGAAAAGAAACCACAACCGCACATTTCAGATGCATCTACAAACATAGATGTATCTCCTATTAAATTTCTTTCCCTCTTTTAATATGTGGGACTGAAATTTCTTCTTATTCTTCTCACTAGATCTCTTCTCATATGAAGTAAGAAGATATTACAAAACTCTTTTGATATAACAAAAACATAAAAAGACAAACCCCACACTTATCGTAATAATTAACCATATCAAACATATATATGCCTTCTTCGATCACTAATTCAATCATTTTCTTCTTAATCATAGAGATCTAGATGTTTAGTTTTCATTACTTTACCATCATTATTTATCTGATTGAATATTGAAAAGCCTTATTTATGGGGTGTTTGTTTCGGCTTATATAGCCAGGGCTTATTTGGTTTTGGGCTTATGTTTAATAAGCTCATTTTTTATGACTTATTTTGCAACTTTTTAGTTTATATAAGATTATTATAACATAATAAATTTATATAAGCCGAAAAGTTTCAAAATAACCAACATGAAGTGAGCTTATTTAATATAAGCCCAAAACTAAATAAGCTATAAGCCGTTTATATAAGTCGAAACACACACCCCATTAGCAAACTAAATATCCTTAGCGCTACCTTCCACGATATGCATTAAATATATATGTTCCAGTTTAACTTATACGGAGCAACATGTAAATTAATTAATTAAAGACATGCCTATTCACACAAACAAACATAATGTAAGATTCTGATCGTTGTTCTCGAGTTTTATGATTCTGTAATGCGTTGAGTTATAAGATACCCGACCAACAAGTAGGTCATAAGGTGATTAAGGTCCTTGCTTGATAAGAATACACAAACCAGGGTTCTCGATCTAGTACCAACAAACCATAGGATATATAACGAATCTTAGAAGCTCTAGAACGGTTTTGGAAAATTAAACTCAACTAAAGTCAAGAACGATGCCAGTAGGAAGACATGTTTGGTTATCAGCAGTTGGCACCTCACAATCAGTCCAAGCACCCTTTATATTCATCGAATACATTGCTATCTTATAATGAATTAGCCTGTCCAAGATTAAATTTTGGCTCCGGTCCTGAGTGAAAGATACCATGACAAGGCAAATATTAATTTCTTTCAACATCATATGTTTAGAAAATAAGTAGATATATTAAAAATCAATATCAAGATACCTTAATCCATTAAACATCGGGCCCTATTACATAGAAAACTACCATTAAAATTACACGAAACAAATTACTAATATATAACGTACTTCGAGATTTGGAATTATAAAAGTTTTAAATAAATGTGGAAGATATTTATGATAATTGTGACAGCCCAACTAGCGGTCACAGACATGCAAGACTAATGAAATTTCAACGGGTTATATTATAATTATGTCTTGAAACTTTATTCTATTTCACAAGAGCTAGGCATAAATTGCATAAAAGAATCTTGTATAGAACAGGATTTTTGTATTTTTAAAAATTAAATATGGTGACACGCCATCTCCATGATCAACATTCATGGTATCTAATGTATTTGCTAAAGAAAAAGTGTTGATATATAATTATATACTCATTGAAAAAATAGTTATCTATTATCAAACCTTTTCAACCTATCTATTTACTATATCTATATATAGTATTATTTCATGCTTTTGCATTAATCAATAAATTACAGTAAACATAGATAACTAATGAAATAATATATGTTAAAAGGGTCATTTGATTCATATACACTTTTGACTTGAACCATACACACTTACAGGTCAAAAGTGTGTATTAATGATTATCTTTTGACCATTAACATATTATTAAATAATAATGATTACTTTTTTTAATATTAATTAATACATCTTTTTATTTTTTTCTCTAGTTTTGTAATTAATACATCTTATAATTTATTTTGTCTTTACTTTTAGTTTAATTTCTAATTAATTTTTTTTATCGGTGTATTATTATAAGGGTAAATCGCATAAAAAGGTACTCATCTTATGTCCAATTTCAATTAAAGGTACTATTCTTTTTTTTTTTTCTCAATTTAAGGTACCCGACTTTTTTTTTTGGGCCGATTTAGGTTTTTTTCTAACTTCCGTTAACTATTTCGTTAGTAAATTACATGTTTGGTCCTAGAGTTTGTATAGGCATTTCATGTTTGGTCTATTTTCGTCCGTTTTCATACGCTTGCAAACGTTTTCGTTCGTTTTTATACGTTTTCGTCCGTTTTTACACGTTTTTGTCTGTTTTTGCACGTTTTCGTCTGTTTTTACACGTTTTCGTCCGTTTTTGCACGTTTCTGTCTGTTTTTACACGTTTCCACCACAACCAATCACCACCGCCACTAACCACCACCACCCAACACCACCAATCACAACAAAAAAAAATTAAAAAAAAAAATTTGATTTTTTTTCAAAATTTTCAATATTTTCGGAATAAAATATTTAAAAAAAAAATTGAAAATTTTTCGAAATAAAATTTTTTTCAAAATTTTTTTTTCTAAACATTCTTTTTACAAATTTTTTTCAAAAAAAATATTTCGAAAAAGTTTTTTTGAAAAAAATTTGGGAAAAAAATATTTCGAAAAAAAAATTTTGAAAAAAAATTGGAAAAAAATATTGAAAATTCTTTTTTGAAAAAAATTATTTCGAAAATTTTTTTTTGAAAAAAATTTGGAAAAAAAAATATTTTGAAAAAGTTTTTTTGAAAAAAATTTGGAAAAAAAATATTTCGAAAAAATGGACGGAAACGTGTATAAATGGACGAAACGTGTAAAACGGACGAAAATGTGCAAAAACGGACTGAAACATGCAAAAACAGTTAACGGACCAAACATGAAATGCATATACAAACTCAAGGACCAAACATGTAATTTACTAACGAAATAGTTAACGGAAGTTAGAAAAAAACCTAAATTGGCCCAAAAAAAAAGTCGGGTACCTTAAATTGAGAAAAAAAAAAAGAACAGTGCCTTTAATTGAAATTGGATATAAGATGAGTACCTTTTTATGCGATTTGCCCTTATTATAATAGACCAAATCATTATTATGAAAACCCGACATAACATCAAAACGTCCACTTAACAGGTTCATCATTTTTAAAAAATAGACCACATCATTATTTTATCTAAAAAGATATATATATATATATATATATATATATATATATATATATATATATATATATATATATATATATATATATATATATATATGGGCACATAATAATTGTCTTTTTTTTTCTTTTTTTTTTCCTAATTTTGAAATCAACCTGTTAAATTCATGCGATTCTGTGTATCGGTGACCTGCTTGACCTGCTGGAGTCGATTAAGTGAACGACCGTTTATTTTATTATTGCAACGTTAGTCCTTATACTAACGACCATTTGTAATTAACTAAAAATTTTATTTTCTTCAAAAAATTTATTTTCTTATTATTTTTAAAATCTATGCACGTTTTATACACACATTTTATACACGTTTTTATACATGCGTTTTTTTTAAAAAGTTGTAAATATAATTAAGGGCAAATGATTGAAAAAAGTATTATACTTGCCACAATTTCATTTTGTGGGTAGCGAACAAATTTTTTTGTTTTTGTGGGTACTTTTCTTTCAAATTTATCCTTTTTAGGGTATTTTGCGAAGTTTTTTGACATTTTTGCCCCTCTTAGCTAATAGAAATTTTTTTTCCCGAAGGGCAAAAATGTCACATAGTACCCTAAAAAGGATGAATTTGAAAGAAGAGTACCCACAAAAGCAAAAAAAATTGTTCGCTACCCACAAAAGAAAATGATGGCAAGTATGATACTTTTTTCAATCATTTGCCCTAAAATTAATAAATAAAATAATAAATATAAGATTGGTGTTTCAAGTAGCTAAGCCTTTGACTTCATTTAAGAGTCCAACTTAATCATGTCTGTCACTATTTATCAATGTTAACTTTTTAGAGGGTGTTAACCATGACTCACCATACCTCATCATACATCACCATACCTCACCACCCGTTAATAATATCATTCCACCTAATCTCATACATCACCATAGTTTTTTAGTGGCAATGGTCATTCCATACCTCATTTTTTTTTTAATTCATAATTATATTAAACAATTAAATAAAAACATAATATTTCATTAATAATAAAAAAAAATTACATAATACTTTAAAAAAAATTACATAATACTAAAAAAAAAAAATCCGTCGGCCATCCATATTTCTCCGCGTACTCACGTTTTTTGGCAATCATTATCTCTCGCATTCTCGGATCATTTATGTGATCGTGAGGTTGGTTATAGAACTTCAGTGCCCGATGATAAGCCTTTTTTTCAACATTACGGATTTGTGCCAACAACAACTTTTCGGCCAAGTCATCCTTTGCAGACCTTTTCTCCGCTATCGATTCCAATATTTGTGATTTCCTTATCGCGTAGTTGTCGAAGCTCTCAGCAATACTTTCATTTGTCGAGTCGGTATCGGCCTTCTTGCCTTTTTGTTGGGAATTATACGTTTGAGTTGATAAAGACAAAAAGAATGAAACAAGAGGGACTTAATATGACAAGAAGGAAACCTACAAAAAGATGGAAGGACTTGCTTGCAAAAGAAGTTTTATTTATTAGTCCTTATCCTCTAGTATATAAAGAGGACATAGGTGTAGGTTTTAATACATAGGTGTGTGTGTGTCCTAGGCGTATGTTCATGTAAACGCCTAGGTTATTAGTTAGTTAGTAGACGTGTTCCTATAAACGTCTAAGATTAGTTAGTGTTAGTGATTGAAAACCTTGTTCAATAACAAAGTATTGTTTTGATTATTCCGCTGCGTATTATGTTTATTATCTTTGTTATTGATCCCTAACTGAGCTAATAAACGATCTTCACAATTGGTATCAGAGCGGGGAGCTCTTGATATAGGGATTACAAGGTTTTTATGTTGTTTAATTGAAGCAGAACTGGTAAAAATTATCGAAGAATGCATATTCGAAAAAGTCGATAGAAGCAGTTTTTGAAAAATTAATTGTGTTCACATGGGTAGATGTATACGATTGGTCGAATATTACATGGGATGATTATTTTTATTTGAGAAATTGCTTGATCCCAATGAAGAAGTACTTGTACTGTTACCAATTTTATATACACACGAAATTATGAAAGAGATTCGGTGTGGTGTATTGTATGGTTGTTATGGTGTTCTCAACTTTTGATTGGTCCTCCATTCATATTGGGTACGACAATTAAGTCAGTGATGATATTTTGGTCTTGGATTATATGTCTGGTCATTCACATGGGATTGTTAATGTTGGTGTTATATGATCACGTGGGCATGAGTTTGTATGGATTATTATTGGTGCGTGAATGACGTGGTTTACATGGGACACGAATATGAATCTTTAATGGTTTAATACTGATTGGTTCATGGGCTGGTGATCAGACGAGGTTACATTAAATTGGTTAATACTACTATGATTCGTTTTATTATTATCATGGGTGATCGCTGCTACTCAAGTTTTTACAAAGTACTGCAAATATGGTTAATACAGTTTGGATCAGGTATTAGAAAGTACTACAAATTTATGCAAGGTACTGTTACTCATTCTAAGTACTGCTCATTATTTTGTCAACGTACTGCTACCCACAATTTGTTAAAATAATGCTGCTGCTGCACGTTTTGGTTAAAGTACTGTTCGACCCCGAAAGTACTGCTTGGCGCAAAGTACTGCTTTTAGATTTGCGACAGTACAGCGACAGAAAAAGCGTCACTAATTGCAATTGTGACAGATTATGTGTCGCTAACAGCAGATTTGTGACGGCTTTGGGACAGAAAAAGTGTTGCTAATAGGACTGATTTGGAATTAAGGGGAAGTCGACACACATACTTTGACATATTTGGATTTTTAGTTGTCGGACGACACACACAGAGGTTATTGTTCACACACACAAGGAGTTTGGTTATTTATTCTTAAAAGGATTTAAAAAAAAGGCTTGTTATGGAGATTTATTGAAGAATTGATTACGAAGAGGATTATTTATCACTTATTTGAAGGTGAAGTGGAATTACTTGGTTTGTGTTCTTATCATCTAGCTTGTTGAATCTAGCAATGTGTGATTTTTCTTATGATGCTCTATGCACACATTGTCTATCACTTAAAGGAGTTACATTGTAGTGCTCAGTGTCTCATACTAGTTGAGGATTCTTTTCAAGGGATTGCGGTCTACTTATATTGTTGGTTCGTATAAGTATAGAGTTCCGTGGATAGTACAGATTTAAGACACAAGTTTGGGAAATTCTACTTCTTCATCAAGTTCGTTATATTTGATTTTCTTCACAAAGTGATCATTACAAGGAGCTTACAGATTTTGAAGAATCAAGAAGATGGTTAACATATGGTTTTTAGGGGAAGCTTATTGTTAAAAGTTTAATCATCTACATGCATCACTCAAGGGGAAGTGTTTGATTTTTACTATTGTTGATCATTATTACTACTGCTAGTTGAAGTTTTCTACTGTTTTGGATCCATTTTTCTTATGATTCGTAATGGTGGGCGATTTTAAACATTGGAAGTCTTAGATTAGAAGTATGATATTGGTTTGTGGTGGTCAAGATCATTATTTGCATACGTTCCCTATTTAGATAATAACAAAAAGGGGAAGAGATGTTTGAGTGGCGTGGCATGGATTAAGGGGAAGACAAAGGAAGACATACTTGTTTCAATCATGGTGAGATCCCTGATCTCAATTTCTCTACTTCGTCTAGGGAAGTTCGTTTAAGAATGGTTTTGTCATTATCAACTAGGGGAAGATTGTTGGGAATTATACGTTTGAGTTGATAAAGACAAAAAGAATGAAACAAGAGGGACTTAATATGACAAGAAGGAAACCTACAAAAAGATGGAAGGACTTGCTTGCAAAAGAAGTTTTATTTATTAGTCCTTATCCTCTAGTATATAAAGAGGACATAGGTGTAGGTTTTAATAATGTCTTCCATAATGTAGTCGACTTAAAAGGTATGTGTGTGTCCTAGGCGTATGTTCATGTAAACGCCTAGGTTATTAGTTAGTTAGTAGACATGTTCCTATAAACGTCTAAGATTAGTTAGTGTTAGTGATTGAAAACCTTGTTCAATAACAAATTATTGTTTTGATTATTCCGCTGTGCATGCTATTAGTCTTTGTTATTGATCCCTAGCTGAGCTTATAAACGATCTTCACACTTTTCTTTTCCGTGTAGGAGTTGTGTTGTCATTCAAATCCGGAATTACAGTTTCAACATTGTCATTGCTACCCGTCTCGTAGTAGCTAGATGACGACGATTTTCTTCGTTTGTCGGAACTAGCCGAAGCTTCTTGACCCACACATGGTTGTTCCAACCATTTGTCTTCACCTCTAACAACTTCGACATGTGGAAATATGAACCCACACTTTTGCCAAAGCAACCTCTTCGTTTGTCGTTCATATTCTTTTCTCCGCTTTAGTCGATGGTTTTTTTTTCCGGACTTCTTGAACATCTTCATCACCTAATATACAGTATAAAAAAATAAAATTATAACAAATATAATTATAACAAATAAAATTATAACAAATAAATTATAACGAATAACAAAAAAAAAACAAGTATACCGATTGGATTTTCTCGTTCGACACTCGGTTCACGCCGCGAAGGAGCTTCACGGTAGTCATTGAACGGGTCGAAATCACTAGTTATCGACATAATGTACGGAGGTGGTTGGGGATAATATTGGTGTTGATGTGATGGAAGGTTCATCGGTGGAGGTTGAGGGTAATAGTGACCGGCTTGAGGACTCACTTGGGGATAGTAGGGAGATGGTTGTGATTGAACTTGCGGACGAACGGGTTGTGATCGAGAGTCTCGTCCACGACCTTTGGATGAGGTGGAAACATTTTTTGCTTTCCTAGCATCCATCTTTTTTAAAAGAATTAGTTGGGAAGAAGAAATGAGAATAATGTGATTTGAAATGGTGATTTAAAGTGTATATTTATAGGGGATTTTTTTTTTTTTTTTTTTAATTGCCTTGAAAATAGTCAAAGGCTATATTTTGTACCGTTGACCAACGTTCCATTTTCATTTCCTTCCCAAACCGATTCGGCAAATATCCCCGCTCCCCATATCGTGTAGCTCCATACCGCACGGGTGGCAACGGTGTTACCGTGCGGCATGGAGGCAAACCGCAATGGTTGCCACTGCCCTTAGTGTATTTAGTTGTATCTTTGACTTATTATAGGTATTAAAGTAGTCAAAGTGTGTATTTTAAAGTCAAAGTGTGTATGAAACTAATGACCCCCTTGATTCTTTAATTTATAACCTAGGGCACAACCTACACTTGGCACCAGAGAGAAGAAGGGGCAGGAGAATCAAACCCCAACTCTTAAAATTGTTTTATGTAAAGATAAAATCTATAACCTAGGGCACAACGTACACTTGGCACCAGAGAGAAGAAGGGGCAGGAGAATCAAACCCCAACTCTTAAGCTACTTTAATTATAGCTTATAAGAATGTTCAACGATAGAATTCAGTGCATTAAGGTGTTGTTTAATTGTTTATAAGACAAGTGTCTTTAAGTTGATAAGCATTATCTTAGCAATTGCTAAGTAATTGTCATATTTTATCGAGGATATTAGATGAATTTGTCAAAACATGACTCATAAATGTTTTCTTGATGAGACATGAGCTATGTTAAAAGGCCTTGAATCCGCCTAACATTATTTTCTCTAAATTTACACAGTGCGATATATATTGTTCGTTGAAAAACAATTGATTTTAATTTGAATTTCTTTCTCAAAGAAATTTAATTATGAAATTGCCCATTCACTAAAAAGTGTGAAAAATAACAATTCATTTTCTATTGGAAATTTTACTGCTTAATTTTCAGATTTAATATGGTTAGTCTTCTTGTTGAACCAAAATGGAACTAAATAATACTAGAAGAGTGAGTCATGTATGCTTCAAGAAGTTTTGTGATCCAAATTTTTGTGGTATTAGTATATGAAATTTTTGGTAGATGTACGTTATATAGTTTATCAAAATCCATAACGAACTAAAATTATATCTCACGACTTTTATTTCATCCCTAAGTTCGAGCTCACTTTATCGCGTTGCAATATCAAACTACATAGGAGATAAAAAAAATAATTAAAAAAAAAATAATAATAATAATTGAATTTTCTACACATATCTCTTTACGGTATGGTTGACTATAGATTCATTTATTTATTTATTTTATTATTATTATTTTTTATATGAATCATAATTTTGCTACATTTATATGTGTTACAAATATTTTAAAAATAATCCACATATATAAGTGTGTACAATTACAAAAAAGCTATATTTATAGTAGGAATTTTCATTTGCTTATATTTATTTTGGGAGGAGTGCTAGGCTCACTCATAATTTACAAAAACTTTCCCACACAATGAGGTGGTTGCTTATTTGGACTTGGTGACTAGGATCCCACTAATTCTCTCTCTTTTCTTTTTACTTTCTTTCTTTTCTTTTACACTCTGTGCTCAAGTTTTTTTTTAAAGGAATGGAAGAGGATGGGATGGGAAGGGCAAAGTAGAGATGGCATTATGAAGAAAATGTTAGTATTTATGTTGTTTTCTTGACGACTCATACTCCATTTTGACGATATTAAGTATTGTTAATATTCTATTTTCGGTCTACTTCATCAATGGTTAAAAATAAGAAGTGAGTAACAATTTTACTACACTTAAACTTTGGTCACCAGTAATTATGAGTTGGCGAAATAAAAATCAACTACTAGCTCGAGGTATTTAAAGTCCCAAACCCATTTTGGAATGCCATATTGCCAACTCTAAGATCAGAATTTATCCCAGTTATTCAGTTAAGTACTAATGAAAAGTGATTTCATTTGAAGATCAGCTAATTATCTAACCGTGATTTAAATTGTCGGAATCTCGTCTTGTTTTGAAAGTGAAAATTTCCAAACTGAAGCTCAGCAGCAACTTACACTATTCTAAACATGTTTGTTACAGAGGACAACAGACAGTAACATTACAAAAGAGTCTCTATTAACTATGTCTGATTATTGAAAGAAAACATTCAAAAGTTTACAAAGTCATTCAAAGCAACGAGCCGAACTCATTTCCACCTGCAAACGCCAAAAAAAAAGAGGATATGTTCAATGACAAGCTCACACACACATTGAAATATTGAATACAAGTTTAGCATGCATAATACAAAAACTGTTTAAACAAGTATATGAACATGTGTGATAAGTTTTCAATTTTAATCATCAGACTTTGTTGCAACTTACAAGCAACACATTTTTAAAGGGGAATGGAAGAATAAAACCTGGAAAAGAAATTACACTCGAATTCACCTATCATAGAAGCAATCTACCTACTCATATATAACATATGACTGACTAAATTTGTTTAGGGTCAAATGCCAAACTGCCAAAGCAGGTAGACTGCATGCAGATCGCATCTGCCCTTATTGTGACGACCAGGTGGAAGACATCCCCTCGCCTCTCACTTTGAGGGGTATATGAAATTTTCTCCATCTCCTAAAGAAAGGCTGAAAACTATCTACTGCACCCAGGAATATCAAGATTAATGTGACAGTGATGAGTCTATTCATCTATTGCTTAATTAATATAAGTAGAGTGCTGTCATCCAAAGATATATAATTCACAGAACATTGTTATCTAAGATAAATTTAAGCCTATAATCTTTTGGATACAAAGTATAAAATAAATTAGTAAATTGCATAACAAAAGCCATTTAAAAGGCAGAAGGCTATTAGCCCAGGCAAAGAACTACTGCCAACTGTACCAAAACTTGCTGTAACTTTTACACATGTAAACAATGCATGAAAAGTGATAATATAGATGCCGTTTGGAGCTGTTTGACAGCAAATCAAAGAGTAAACACATGTAACATTGGATCTATTCAAATACAAAACTAGAATTCAAAGAGTAAACTTACACGAAAACCACTGCTAGCTTGTGATCTTTGTTACGCGACCAAACATGGAAACCACTGCTAGCTTTAATTCGTTTCCACTGCTAGGCTTCTCGAAACCACTGCTAGTGGTATCGGGTACCACTGCTAGGCTTCTCGAAACCACTGCTAGTGGTATCGGGTACCACTGCTAGGCTTCTCGAAAAAGCCAGAAAAAGAAATACTAGTTTGGTTACTTCTAGTTCTGAATATATCGACACTATTATTTCAGCCATAAACACTACAGAAACTAAAGTCATGTTACACCATAAACACTGCATAGAAAGCTGTTAAAAAACACATCATGAAATATTTTAAAAACAGCATAGAAAGCTGTTAAAAACAGCATATAAAAGCTATAAACAAGCATATATTTCGGCAGTCCAAACGGCACATAAAACCTGTTAAAAATCATCATAGAAAGCTGTTAAATAACAGCATATAAAAAGCTATTAACAAGCACATATTTGAGCAATCCGAACAACATATAAAAGCTGTTAAAAATCAGCATTTATAAGGTGTACAAGTAGCATATAAACTTGTAACATAATCAAACGTAAAACAAAAAAAGAAAGAAAAGAAACACTGATTAATAAAAGCACAATTGCATTAATCTAAAAAATACACAAATGTATCCAACACTTCATCTTATCAAGCAACTACACAAAATCATAATTTGAGATAAATTGACAATGTGATTAACAAAAATAATAGACACCATCTACGCAGGATCAAGTGTCGTAGTTGGAGGGCTAAATGTTGTATTCGGGGAGTTCACTGCTCCATTCAAAGAGTTGAGATATGATGATTGCTGCATTTGGACGTTTCTTAGTACCTCTTCATCCTTCTTAGAACGTTTCTTCGTTGTTTCATTATCCTCGGCTCCAATATAATCAAAATCTTGCAATTTCTACAGTCACAATGAGAATAAAATGAAAAGGTCAGACATATTCATTAACTTTTTAGTGGAATAAATTGTTCAATGAGAATACCTTCTTCCTTCTCTTGTTTTTTGTAATGATATTCTCATATATGGACTTGATTCTACCCGCCGGACGACCTTTTCCATTTGCTTTTGCAGGATCACCAATCTTATCTTTATCCTTGGTAGAAGCACTCATACGTGGTGTACATCTAAGGCTACTAGTGCTAGTTTTTCCACCCATAATTTCACTCTTTAAATCGTTGACTCGATCAAGAACAAGACTACATTTTTCGTCTAGCTCAGATGCCAAGTCCGCAACTTCAGAAAAAGCATTACACATTTTGTCATAACGACGCCCAACATCAGAGACAACCCAATTACTATAACTTACTTTAACCTTAGTATGCTTTCTCTTAACATCTTTTCTCCATCTTCGTAAAATGTACTTATTTGGAACTAAATATATATTCTCATTGATGAGTACCGTAAGTGCATGCCTACATAACATTCCCCTAAACTCAAACAAACGACACATACATCTAATATCACATTCTTCAGGTGAATCACCCTTTTTGAACCAAACGACAAATTGCTTCTTTAGTATATTTCCATTATCCATTATATCCTCTAAGACATCATATGCTAAATACTCATTTTGTGATTTTAAGGAACCAATCACACAATACATTTTTCCCGTCAACTCTTCCGTGAACTCTTTAAACTTAGCATTGGTTAAAACATTCTTCATTTTGCTCTTCCATGGCATAACGGGTAATTAATGGGTACCACGAATTATAGGAATTAAAATCTTCTATGTTCTCCTTCTCGACCCTATCCCTCAACGCATTTTCGTATTGTTCCACAAATTGCTTTAAGGTAGTTTTCTTATTTAAATATTTATCAAAAAATGAATTAATGCTCTCACTGCGTTGTGTAGTAGACATCCCTGCCCAGAAAATATCTTTCACAAAACAAGGTACCCATCGATGCCTTTCAACATACAAGTCTTTAAGCCATTTATTATTTTCGAGTTTATACGTTTCTAACATTATATTCCAGGATTCATCAAATTCAGCCGAAGTCAAAGAATCATAAACAACCTTTTTAAGCTTGTACTTGATTGACTTGTATTTCTTATGTTTACCGAACTTTTCAGGCAACTTCTTCATGATATGCCACAAACACCACCTGAAATATTATTAAATAACAAGCAAATACTTTTCAAACTATAAAATTTCAAGATTCATGACTATGTAATAAGTGGGTTAGAAATTACCTATGACGTGCATCCGGAAAAACTATCTCAATTGCATTTTTCATAGCTTGGTCTTGGTCCGTGATAATGGCATTGGGAGCACGCCCTGACATACATGTAAGCCATGACTTAAAGAGCCATGTGAATGTCTTGGTATCTTCATTTGAAATCAATCCACAACCAAGTAATACTGATTGTCCATGATGATTTACTCCTACAAAAGGAGCCATTGGCATCTCATACTGATTTGTTAAATATGTTGTATCAAATGTGATGACATCTCCAAATTCCTCATAAGCGGCCCTACACCTTGCATCTGCCCAAAACAAACTCTTTAGTCTATTTTCCTCGTCCAATTCCCATGCATAAAAAAATTCCCGATCTGTAGACTGAACCTTCATGAAATAACCTTGAATTGCTTCAGCATCACCATCTCCAAACTTTAATCGTTTAACTTTATCAACATAGTTACGACAATCTTTTTCCGTAAATGGTATATTTTCATACCCCCCCGCTCTGTACCACAAACGTATTATAACTCTTATTCATTCTTACTCCCGCTCTTTGATGGATTTCAAGCTGTCTTTTCACGCGTCTATTTACTAACCGATGACAACGATAAAATCGTCCTTTGCTAGGACTAAAAAGGTGATTATGTTCGAGATTAACTTTCGACACATGCCACTTTTTATCAGCGCCAAGAACCACACAAACTCTAGCGCCACAATTTGTTTTTGTAATGGGACGAGGGTTTAAGGTATTTTTTGATTTTGAAATCGACTTCTGAGCCCGATTACATGCAACAGTAACATACTTTGTTACTTCATCATTTAAAGACTTTTGGGAAGATCTTTTGAACACTCCAAATCCCATTTTCTTTCCATACATTGCATAAAAATTAGTAAGCTCTTCAATAGTGTCAAAAGTCATGCCAATTTTGGGTTCTTCAACTCCTTCATCATGATTTACATTCATGTTATAGTTATGTTGAGCATACACTTCTTTATGACATTCTCCCTTTTCTTCATTCAATTTTTCGCAATCAGCATCATTTTCCAAGTCAACACAACAATTCCTACAATTACGGGATAGCAGATTATGATTTAAAAAAAAAAAAAAAAAAATACTCATTCAATTTGGTATAATCAATCAAAAATGTGATTTAATAGGTTTATCTATTTCTAATAAGTTTTCTCCTATTTACCAAAAAAAATAAATAAACAAATAAACTAAATCACTTTTCGTAACTGTAATGAAACATAGAAAATTTGAGTAGTAGTAAAAGACTTACTTGGTTGTTTTGGACAAATCATCATCACCATCATCATGTAAATGAGAAGAAATGTACGATGATTCATCTGATTGATATGAAGAAATATTTGGTGCTTTTGACATCAATGATTCATCTAAGATGGAGAAGATGATTGTTGCAGATTTTGATGGATTATAAAGGATTAGAGAGAGAGAAAATTATTACGTTTTAAAGAAAAAAATGGGAGTGAGCAACTTGAAAGTGAACAAGATTAGATTTGGTTGTGTGCTTTTTTTTTTGTCCAAGTCAACAGTCCAAGTAAGCATGCTTACTAAAAGACAAATTCTCCCCATTCATCTAGTTTAATCTAATGGTAAGAATTAACCTAAGATTTATTAGATAAATCTAAGTTCATGTTTTTTTTCTTGTCTTTTTGTCTTTCTTTTTATTCACATATTTTTTTTTTGTCTTTTTTTTTAAATTCACGTTTTTTATTTTATTCACGTTTTTTTTTAATTCGCGTTTTTATTTATTAATGCACGTTTTTTTTAATTCGCGTTTTTTTCTTTGCTTTCATACGTTTTCGTCTGTTTTCATACGTTTTCGTCCGTTTTCATACGTTTTCGCTTGTTATATGTTTTCGTCCGTTTTCGTTCGTTTTCGTCCGGTTTCATCAGTTTCTTTATTTTCGTCCATTTTCATACGTTTTCATCCATTTTCAAACGTGTTTTTACGCTTTCATATTCTTACGTTTTCGTCCGTTTTCATACGTTTTCGCACGTTTTCTTACGTTTTCGTTCATTATTCATACGTTTTCGTCCATTTTTGTCCGTTTTCATACGTTTTCGTCCGTTTTCATACTTGTTTTTACACTTTCATCCGTTTTCATACATATTCGTCAATTTTTTTACGTTTTCGTCCGTTTTCATACGTTTTCGCCTGTTTTCTTACGTTTTCGTTCATTATTTATACGTTTTCGACCATTTTCGTCCGTTTTCATACTTGTTTTTACGCTTTCATACGTTTTCGTTTGTTTTCATACATATTCGTCTATTTTCTTACGTTTTCGTCCGTTTCCATACGTTTTCGTCCGTTTTTAAATGTTTTGGGCCGTTTTCGGACGTTTTCATACGTTTCTGAATATCACAATCACAAGTGATATTCTGTGATATTCAGATGATCACAAGTGATATTCTGTGATATTCAGAATATAACTTGTGATATTCTAAATATCACAAGTGATTTTCAACTAATGTTTTGTAACATGAAAATTGCAATTGATATTCAGAATATCACAAATATATAATTTGAATAGCAACTACATAGTTTGAGGGTATTTGTTTAACCTTATTTTATTTGCTAATGAGCTTATGTGATTTCGGTTTATGTTTCACAAGCTTAATTTGCTTATTTTGAAACTTATAAAAATATGTAAGTTTATATTTACCACGTATAAAGAGAAAATGGTCAAATTTTAGTTTAGAGTTCATACATATTCGTTCGTTTTCATACGTTTTTGTCCGTTTTTAAATGTTTTCGGCCGGTTTCATATGTTTCTGAGTATCACAAGTGATATTCTGTGATATTCAGATTATCACAAGTGATATTCTGAGTATCACAAATGATATTCTGAATATCACAAGTGATATTCTGACGATCACAAGTGACATTCTGTGATATCCAGAAAATCACTTGTGATATTTTATTCAGAATATCACAACTATTCAGAATATCACAAGTGATTTTCTGAATATTACAAGTGATTTTCAACTAATGTTTTGTAAAATGAAAATCACAATTGATATTCAGAATGCCACAAAGTGATATCCAGAAAATCACAAGTGATATTCATAATATCACAAGTGATATTCAGAAGAAAATCACAAGTGATATTCAGAATATCACAAAGTGGTATTCTGAATATCACAAAGTGTTTTCTGAATATCACAAAGTGATATTCAGAAAATCACAAGTGATATTCTGAATATCACAGAAAATCACTTGTGATAGTCAGAAATGTATGAAAATGTAAGAAAACGGACGAAAACGTAAGAAAATGTACGAATACGTATGAAAGCGTAAAAACACGTTTGAAGATGGATGAAAACATATGAAAAATGGACGAAAACGAAAGAAACCGGACGAAAACGTATGAAAACGAACGAAAACGTATGAAAGCGGACGAAAACATATAAAAACGGGCGAAAACGTATGAAAACGGATGAAAACGGACGAAAACAGACGAAAACGTATGCAAGCAAAGAAAAAGAAACGCGAATTAAAAAAAACGTGAATTAAAAAAACGCGAATTTAAAAAAAAAAAAAAAAAAAAGACAAAAAGACAAGAAAAAAAAACATGGACTTAGGTTTATCTTTAAATTTTAGGTTCATCTCCACCATTAGATCAAACTAGATGGATGGTGAGAACTTGTTCCTTAGTAAGTATGGATTTATGGGTAAGCAAAATAAAGTGACTCATATTTATAGGTGTCAAAAATGTTTTCACACTTTTAATTATAAACATCTTTTGCAATGTTGGCACACTTCTAAGTGTAAACATTCAAAAAATGTTTTCACACTTTTAACCATGGACCGATAATATCTTCATACTTATATATGTAAGAAAATTTGTCACACACATTATTACAACACATGAGCAAGTGTGGACTCTATAATTTTATACATTTTTAACTGTGGACATCTGACCTTTAAATGTAGAGAATTTAACTAATGTTTTGTTGTGAACTTTGAGATTTCTCATCTTTCGAGTTAATTACTCTCTCGTTTGTAATATAACTTCAAATAAGCGTAATCTATTAAACTTGAACCAAAATTATTTTCTATTTTTAATAGCGGACAACTAATTTAGACAACTAAAAAAAAAACGAAGAGAGTAGTAAATAGTCTAATACAAACACATATATTAATAGAGTAGTGATATAGGGACCTAATCTTTATGCCTAAAAACATGACTAAGGTGGTGTTTGTCTTTTAAAAATTACCTCTTAACAGGCTCTTAATCTAACTCGTTCAGACGCGGACAAAAATTTAAGTAATTAAGTGCGGGTTTTTTTTCTTTTTTTTTTCTTTTTCGTTCAGATGCAGTTAGAGACTCAAACCTCTTAACCAACAAGATGTAGAGGGATATCTTGTTGCCTGTTAATGTCTTTTAACTCTCTTTTTCTCTTTCTTTTTTTATTTACTTTAGTTTTCTTTCTTTGATTTTTTTTTCCATTTTTATTATATATTTTCTCGAACTTTCTTTTAGTATTGATAATACGTTCAAAGATAATTATGTCGTAATTTTATCTAGCTCAATAAAAAAAATGTTAAAAGATGATAATATGATGATGACAAAAATACTCAAACTCAAAAGTCTTTCAAACAATAAAAATTTATAACTAGTTTGTGATATCAAATTGTGGCATGTGTATTTTGAGCAAGAACCTCAATTTGTTTTTCTTTGAATTTTTTTTTAATTGTTAAATGAAAATGTGAAGAATATTGTAGAAATAATTTACTTTTTCTCTTCGTAAATTAATTGATAGTGATAGTTTACAAAATGATAAAAATGTTTAGCAACATCGGAATGTAACATATCGAATACTTTACAAGATTAAATGAAACAATATCCTTGAATGTTTTGTTTTAACATATTTTAATTCTGTGTTGCTAACTTGTGCTAGTTTTATGAGTCATGTGATATATTTAATGTTTATGAACGTTTATTTATCTTAAGAATAAAACTGCATTATATTTATATCATTTAGACTTTTTTTTACAAAAAACAAACAATATTATTTCGTTCAGTTTCAGATATCTACGTCTCAAATTCAGATTCAAATGTGTGAATCAGATTCAGATTTAAAACTTCTTAAAAAACAAACAACGACTAAGATATTACTTGACATATATTTTATTCATTTTATCTTTCATCATCTCTACTCTTCTTCTTGTCACATGTCTTAATCTTCTTGTTAGACGTACATTTAAACACTAAGTTTTAAGCATAAAATCATTTTCCATATTAATAACTCCATAATAGACAAATTAAAAACACGTAAGTGTGAACAGTATTTAAATGAGGGACCCACCAGAGTGTAGTTAAATAGCAAAGCAACTCATAATACGGAAGCCCACACTGTCTTTCATTAACTACCACCGGCCCAGATCTATATCCACTACTATTAATAACCCCATAATTTCATATTTCATATATCACTCTTACCAGCTCACAACCACCGTAGTACCATGGGTCTGCCTATCAAACTCGCTATAGCATCCGCAACCGTCATGTCAACCGCGGTCATGCTCAAGGTCATAACACCTGTTATCATGAACCTCGCGATATCAGACATCCCTATTATATGGATGTCTGTTATCGCATGGCTTAAACCACCTTATCTCTACGTTGTTATTAATTGTATTATTATTACCATAGTTGCCGCATCAAGATTACAATCAAAACTCGAGAGTTATCATTCCATGTCAACTTACACGGCCCCTGTCCTGCTCCATAATGAGCAGGTCAAGGTCGTGCTTCCACCGGTCGAGCTGCCACCGGTTCATATATCACAGGTGTCGTACGAAGACACTTTATCTTTATTGGTAAATGAACCAGTAAAGTTCGATAGCCAACCAAAATATCTTCAGATACCTGAACAAGATTTTAGCTATAAATATGTTCAGGTACATGAACAAGATTACATTGCTCAGGTACCTGAACAAGATTTTAACGATAAATTTGTTCAAGAACCTGAACAAGATTACACCAAAACATCTGCTCTGGTACCTGAACATGAATTTAGGGATAAATTTGTTCAAGAACCTGAAAAGGATGTGGGTAATCTTCCTTTTAATGATGAAGAGATGAAGATAGCAAAAAAAGCTTACGAAGAGATGAAGAGGAATAAGGCTAAGAAATCTGTAATCTCGATGTCAACTTGGACACCTCCAAAAATGAATCAAGTGGATCTCGGTTTTTCGGCTGAGAAACCACCGGCTTCAGCCAGATTTAGCCATCGAAAACCTGTCAAAGGCGTACATGAAGGTAATTAAGCATCACTCATTTAATTTCATTTACTGATATCTATAGTTTTATTACTTCTATACAATATTACTTTTTCATGCATCACTTTAAATTTGCTATTTTTGGCAACCATGGCTTGACATCACCGTTATTTTAATTTGTTTTTGATGTGCGTGTCTACGTTATCTTTTTTTTTTTTTTTGAAATTTGACTTTTATAAACAAACACCACCACTACCAAATCAGTAGCAAGTACTTTGTAAATAACAGACGCTATGTTACAATATTTTATTGCCTTTTTTTTACTATTTTTTCTTTTGTCTTCAACGTGTGCTTTACACATTATCTTCACATGGGTAAAGTTGTAAATGTGCCATAAAACATACAAGGCTTAACCTTGAAGGTTGATCCTCCACTGAATTTGATAAGATAAGGATAAAACCGTTATGAGAAAACAAAATAAATTAGGCCACAGAAGTTATATATTACATTTGGGTTTTGAATTTTATATCTAAAAAGACATGCAGGAATTGACACCGTGGATTTTCAGGTGGAAAAACATTGGGAGTAGCAAAACCTAAAAAGCAAGACACGCTGGAGAACACGTGGAAAGCAATTACGGAGGGTCGGTCGGTGCCTTTAACCAGGCACCTCCGTAAATCCGAGACATGGGAGACCCACGGTCAGAGCCGTGAAAATCGCAACTCTGAGGAGCTGAATGATCATCAATCATCAAAATCAGATACATTTGATAGCCGTGGTGAGGCCGGAGCCAGAAAGCCTCCAGCCGCACCGTCAAAACTGAATCGGTCTGGCGGGTCCGGGAGGCTAAGAAAGGAACCGTCACCGGGACAAGAAGAGTTGAATAGGAAAGTGGAAGCATTCATCAAGAAATTTAACGAGGATATGAGACTGCAAAGACAAGAATCTTTGAATCAATACATGGAGATGATAAACCGTGGGGCTCATTAGATCTTCAGCCTTAATTAGTAGTTTAGTACTATACGTTTTGGTTTGATATCTTTTTTATAAACCAATCTTAGGATAGCATATAATGTTTTCATAGGTTGTTTTTTCTTTATTTACTTCCTTTGTTTGGAGAAGTGATGTACAATTTTATCATAGCAGTGAAACATTGTGTATCTAGATATAGATTTGATATTGTACCATAAGAATTAAAGATATAGAAATGAATAACGAGAATATTGTTTAACTGATACTAAAGTTATGCAAAGGCCGTGTGTCTTTTGTGTTTGAAATTATAATAACATGACATATTATCAATTAAACACAATAAATATCATGAACATATAATGAATAATTAATTAATATAAACATAAAGTATGCGTATCTTTTTTATTATAACCCAACAAGAATCAATTCCATAAACCAGCAATTAGGATGAAACATAATTAGGGTTTATAGGATTATAGGAATTGCCCCTTACCGATTTTGCAATTCAATCAAAGATACTAACAATAGTGTGTTAGTATCACGTTATTATACACACGTACTATCACAAATTAAAGTAATGCTAACAATTTAGGTTTTAGGTTTAGGTGTACAAGAGATTTTTCAACGACCATATGCCTTGTATATATACCCAAAGAAACTTAAAGTCCAAGTTAGGGTTGAATTGATTTATAGAAACCCCCGTCCAATCGGTTATGGAAACCCATAGGGTTTCTAGAACCTGCTTGACATCTAATTTCATATTTAGTCATTCTTTTAACATTTTATATTTAACTATTATACCTTTAATTCTCATACGTAAAGTGTGCAATCCCGTGGTCTCGAGTTCGATCCTAACTCACGACTACTAAAATATATCCATAAAACCAACAACTCCCACTTGGATATATCTTAATAGTGTGATCACATCGATTAGCGTCTAGCAACACTTCGATGCCTCTAGCACGAAACGAGTAGGGCTCTTGAAAAAACCTTTTAATGATTTCTCATTACTATTATCCTGTTGTTTCTAATACCACGTTAAATAAAGATATGGATATAAGTCATTCTTTATTTAACCATTATGTTTCTCGTTGTAAGTAATTGAGCAAGATTACCAAATCTTCTGAACATATTCAGAGGAGATCTTGGGTGTCGCCACACAAACATCTTGTCAACCCTACGAGGGACCCAGCAGTATTAAACTCCAAAATAAATTTGAAGGAACAAATTCTATCTTGACTACAAGAATAACTCACAAACTTTGGAACACTTCTGAAACAACCCTTATGACTATCAGTTACGTTTAGCATTAAGTTGTTCCAGAGAAGTGCACTACATTCATAACACTTATCTGGTATCTCAAGTCTGAGGATAACTATTCATGATTTACTTAATAACAATATCCATAAAGTAAAATCATGTAGTTGGGATAAGTCCTATATTCAATTCATTAAATATCATTTGAAATTTGTATGATTTCTCATAAATATACTTTTAATTATATTCTACCAAATCACTCAGATTTGTCTTAATTTAATGATACTCCCATATCATTAATTGGCAACGGACGATTTAAAATAAATAAAATTTTCATTAAGGTATTGGTTCACCAATAAAAGAATTTACCTTTAATTATCGTCCATTATATCGTACTTTTGCATAAGTTCAAAGACTTAGTGTTTCGGATAATTACCACAAAGTGGCGCATGGAATTAAAGCTAATTCAACCTTAAGATGATTTTGTATATTAAAATAGCCTACTTGGTAACTCCAATTTGACGCACAAAGAAGCGGAAAATTTGGTCAGCGCGAAGCAATAACCTCCTTCTTTCGGGTCACAATTTAATGTGTTCCCCTCCTTATACACCTCTTATAGTTTGTCAAAATTGGATGAGCCGTTCTCACTATTTGGTACAAAACTCATCACTCAATTAAACTCTTGAAAATTTAACTCTTCCAAAAACAAATCAAATTTCACCATTGTTTAGTCAAATTTATTTTTCTATTCTTGAAATTACCCTTTGCTTAAAACTTGTCAAACATAATAAACAAATAAGTAACAAAATAAAAAATAAACAACTAAAACAATGCGCACATAACTAACAATTAATATGCGTAAACAAGTAGCTACATGCAACTTATTCGATAAAACCTATTAATAATCAATTCTAGGTTAAATTATGTATATATTAACTAAGGCTCTCACTCACTAAGGCAAGTGAACCAGATACATCGACGAATCGATTGCGTAAACTATAGTTAAACATATACTATATAACACATAATTGATTCATTAATTTTATTGAGGTATTCCCCAATTCAAGATTTATCAAAACAATAAACATGCGTATAAAACTTAACAATTAATTTTCACATAACCAATCGTAACAATTAAATATATATCGACAATAATTTATGCCAAACATGCACGTTTTCATGGATTTAATATAATTATTATTCAATTAGACACAAGATCGCATACAATTCCATCTCACATAACAATTATTCACGTAACATATATATTAATTCATATAGGGCAAAAGCCCTAACCCTAAAATTAGGGTTTTCAGACAATAACCAAAACCCTAGAATTAATCATATCAAACACAATACAATATCCGTTTTTTACGTGTTTAGTAATTAATTACTCATTAACCAAGCTCGTGATGCCGCTGTTGAAATTACAATAACATGACATATCATAAATTAAACACAATAAACATCAAGTACACATGCGGAGGCGTAAGGAACATATAATGACTAATTAATTAACATAAACATAAAGTATGCGTACCTTTTTTATTCTAGCCCAACAAGAATCAATTCCTCAAACTAGCAATTAGGATGAACCCTAATTAGGGTTTATAGGATTATAGGAATTGCCCCTTACCGATTTTGCAATTCAATCCAAGATACTAACAATAGTGTGTTAGTACCACGTTATTGTACACACGTACTATAAAAGATTAAAGTAATGCTATTTTTAAGAACACAAAACATTTGTTAAGGAAAAAAAAATTGATCAATCCCTTAGGGATGATTCACGATCGTTTGGACTAAGAAAAACACACAAACAATTTAGGTTTTAGGTTTAGGTGTACAAGAGATAATTTACAAAGACCTTAGGCCTTGTATATATACCCAAAGAAACTTAGAGTCCAAGTTAGGGTTGAATTGGTTTATGAAAACCCCCATCCAATCGGTTATGGAAACCCATAGGGTTTCTAGAACCTACTTAACATTTAATTTCATATTTAGTCATTCCTTTAACATTTAACGATTCGTTAGTCCATTACATTTAATTACTTAACGTTCGTTATGCGTTTCGTGTAAATAATAACTAAATATAACATTTTATATTTAATTATTATAACTTTAATTCTCATACGTAAAGTGTGCGATCCCGTGGTGTAGAGTTCGATCCTAATTCACGACTACTAATTTATATCTATAAAACCAACCATAGTTGTCAGGATCCCGATCCTGATCTTAGGATCTTACGATTTTACGATACTGCAAAGCAAAAACGATCCGGATCCTACATAGGATCTTTGCAAGCTTAGGATCTTATAGGATCCCGATCTTGACGATACGATCTTACGATCTAATCCGATCCGATCTTACTTTTCTAGGATTACAAACTAAAAATCTACAAATTTATGGGTTGTTTGTTTGTAGAATTCAAAAAATAACATGTTAATCTTTTTAAACATTTTATAATCATAATTTAGCACAACGTTTATACGAAACATTCATAGTATTTTATGGTTATAATGTATTAGAATTTGTAGATTTGTATAAAATTACATAAATTATTAAGAAATAACATTAGAGTAGGATCTTAAGATCCCGATCCGATCTTACGATCACGATCTTGCAAAGACGAAAACGATCCTGGGTAGGATCCCGATCTTGACAACCTTGAAACCAACATTTTGTCCATAAAACACAGCCGGACCTATAATTAAAAGTAATCATATACATCTAAGTATCAGTATATAGTTGAATTTTGGGTAGTTGATCAAATCCCTCGAATATTGAAAATCTGCAATAACGACTAGTGGACACGAAATTACATCTAACGGGCCCAATTTCTGTTGCTTACATTTTTACAACACCATAACATGGTACTCATTCTTTAATTACATGATGTTAAAGTTTTGGAAGGAAATGAACTAACCTGGCACATCTAAAGCTAAGAAGAATGAAACTGAACTCACTAAGTTTAAAAGAGATAACATGGGTCCAATTTCTGTTGCCTGTGTTTTTATAATACCAAAACAATTCTTTAATTACCTGATGTTTAAGTTTTGGAAGGAAATGAACTAACTTGACACATCTAAAGCTAAAGAAAAATGAAACCGAACTCAAAAGAGATGACATGTGTCTTAGTCCCCACAAATATGTGGAACAAAAAGTGTGGACGTATGGTCCGGACTGGACCAGGAATGAGTCAAGCCCGGCAGATGCGGCCCACTCTACGCCTAAACCCTAATCCATCCCCTATAAATACATGACAGGTTATCTCTAACCCTAACTAACTTTGATATGCTACATCGCATACTAACTTGACCGTCGGAGGTGGACCCCGGGGCTACGGCCTCGGGTCCACTCCTAACGGGTTATCTTTGTTGACAGGTCTACTTAGGGCTCGAGAAGACGACGAACAGCGAAGGAGAGTCGTCGAATTCAGCCCGCGCCAGATTATGCATAAAAAAAAGGTAACAGTCGGTTAGAACCTTTTGCGGCTGTTAAAATACCCTCCAAAAGAAGAAAGGTTTATGTATACGTGTGGCTAAATATATGTTATCTAGTCAAACTTTGACATTTCAGTTGTTAACCTCTTTCCAGTGATAATCTAAATGGATGAGATCCTCTCAAGTTATTTGACTTAAGTTGGTGCTATATGAGCCATTGGATTTGAGCCGTTGAATCAAATTCAATAGCTCACAATGCCCCAACTTGAGTCAAGTTGTTCTTACAACTTGAGAGGATCTTTGTCCCGATCTATAACTCTCTTTTTCCTACCTAAAATCTCTCTTTTTCCTACCAAATTTAACATAACAGCCACTGGTAATGGTCAAAACTAGGATAATGTTTGGATTATATATGTCTCCCGGGCATACACGTCTATGAAATAATATAACATCTCATTTTATTTTGTATGATACACGATTTTTGTAAACTATGATTCTTCCTGATTAAATCAAATTAAATTTATCAAAACCGTTAAGCAAAAATAATTACATCATCGCGACAAGCATTTAATTACATTTCTGAATATGGACACTTCAATATACTTTCGACAAACTTTCATTTCGCGTTTTTTTTTTTTTTTTTTTTTTTTTTTTTCATTGTTGAAACTCGTATGATAAATCAAATATGATTTAACACTAATTTAAAAGTTCGATCAATTAACAACCATAGTAAATTTGACATAACTCTTTTTACGATTTTCTAAAAGATTTACCGTTTTTTCACTAAAAGATAGACATTCGTAGTTTTCTAGCCATATATAACATATTATATTTCAGCTTCTAAATTTGAGCAGTTAATTCATCGAAGTTGGACAAAATGCCAACAAGTTCAGCTTTTTATGAGTATTGGTAACTTACACTATATAATCACATATGATTCAGTGTGTGACCAGGGACGGAGCCAATGGGGGGCTGGAGGGTGCTCGGCCACCTCCAACTGGCCTAACTAGTCACCTTGTAGCATGGACAGTGGCGGAGCTATCTAGCGTTTTTGAGGTTTTTTCAAAATCAACCCCCCTCAACTTCTGTGGTCAGATATTTAAAATTACTTTTAGAAAGCATTTGGATCGGATGCTAAGAAGGTTTTTGAAGTATAGTAGGTTGTGAAATGTCAAAATGAAAAAGATTGTTGAATTGGAGAAGATGAAGAAGTGCGTATTTTTTTATTAATATAAAAAAGTGAAGTATAAGATTTGCTTTAGTCACATAGTTTGGGCAGTTAAAAATGGGCACATTTTTAGAATAGTGAGTGGTATTTCGTTTGTTCTTTTTATCCATTTTTTCTCAGGTTCCTCATCTCAGTTTATTACGTAGTAATTTTTAGTTTATTTTGAATTATATTATGTTTAAATATAAAAGGTTTATAGTGTGTTATTTAATTTAGAGTGTTATACGTTTATTTTTGTTAAAAGGCTCACTAAATAAGTTAAAACAACTGATACTTTTCACAAGGAATTGTATGTTTTATCGGAAAAAAATTATATGTTATTACCGGAAAAAAGTAATCCCCCTAATATAAATTTTTGGCTCCGTTTCTGTGTGTGAGTTTAAATTTTTTCATATAACTTTTTATTCGTGTTACCTGACATCTGATTGAAAATATGCATTTACTAGTTTTGTAATTAAAATTTTGTCTTATTCAAAACGTGTATTATTTATGTTTTTTCACATAAAATTATAACTTTTCACTTAGAATGACATGTGAAATTTACGACATTTAACTTTTTATCACATGTGATTTAAAGCCCGTTGTTCAAAAATCATATGTGACCTTACGTTAAAAGCTAAAACATACTATGTAATATTTCTATTTAGTTGAAAAGCTATGAATGTTAAGTTTTCAATGCAAGAATGATAAATTTTAAAGTTTAATACAAAGAGTTATGTTAACTTTAATTATATATTGCAACAGGTTTGCAATCGACATATTAGAGTTAAATCAGATATAGTATATATCAAACTTAACTCAACACCAAGTGGCTTTTTTTTTTTTTTTTTTTTTTTTAATTATATATAAAATGCTCTAATCTTGAAGTTCAAATACAATTATACATGATTAGAACTCCAATAATGTTTGCTTTTCATTTCAAAAAATGAAGAAGCTTTTGAACTTATACAATTACTTAAGTACATTTAAGTACAACTATTCAATGTTCGAACGTACTGATTAGTGTAAAATCACATGTGATAGGCCATGCTAATTTTAATACGGTAAAAAATAACATACAAAAAATGAAAAAATAACTTCACTGAAAGTATATAAAAGTGCCCGTCTATTGAAAGATAATAAAATGTTTGTGGCGATGGTATATTTTGTTTTTCCTTAATAATTGACGATTTATGAGATATTAAATTTTTAAATGAGTGGGGTAATTACATTTTTAATTAAAAGATATTAACTAATCTCTCATTTTGTGAAAAATAATGACTGAAATTTATCTTTTAGTATGCAACATTTTTACTGATATATAAATTATTTCTTCTCCTATGTTTATATGCGGATGCGATTGCATAGTAGTAAAGTTAGACCAATAGTAATGGTGACTTTATGAGTGATCAAATGACCATTTCATTTTAGCGCTATCTTAATTTCTTTATCTAAGATCAAACATATGATCAGATGTCCGTAATAAGACGACCGCGATCACAACAAAAAATATACCCCGCAAAAATTAATAAAAAAAACGCACACACACAAACATATGCATTTCCATTCGATCACTTTGATAACTCAACCAAATCAAAACGTAAAGGAGGTCAAACATATGCATTTCCATTCGATCACCTTGATAACTCAACCAAATCAAAACGTAAAGGAGGTGTGGGTAGGAGAGAAGAGGGGTGTTTCTTGTACAACTTGTATAAGGGGGCGACGCGTTCAGAGGGCTCGACCAACTGAAGAGTCGATCCTCCAACGAGTAGCCTTATACCTTCTATTGCTCAAGGATAAAACCTTAAAATAGTAAAATACCTACTTAACCTCGGAGTTCCCTCCAAAAGATATGTATAAACCGTCGTCGAAACTAAGCATGTTGAGTTACTAAAATATTACACATTGAAGATGTCGTCAGCATGTGAGGTTTATATCCCTTGAGCATTCACAACATCACACGTATAGTAAGACTTTGGATATATTTGCAGGTGCAAAAACATTGGCACATTGGTAACTGAGGTTTGGACGGAGTCGTTAACGAAACACCTCTATAAACTGACACGTGGAAGACCCTAAGTTAACGGCGTCAAAACCGTAACACAAGTAATGGAAATATAAAAAGAACCACATGTGACAAAGGATGGCTATTTTTTAATCGTCATGCTAGGAAAAGATATCATTAATTTATTTAAAAGTGAGTTCGGGGCAAATTTATAAGTAGAGTTTTTAGCACTTTTGTTGATTAAACTAATTTCTAAATTATTCTAATGTATAAAACAAAAATTGAAGCTCCCAGAACTCGAAAGCAAGAATATATACGATCATGGATTCAAGGATAGTGACTAGGGGTGAAAACGAGCCGAGCTGAGCTCGAGCTCGTTTAGGCTCGAGCTCAGCTCGTTTATATATAAAAAGCTCGAGCTCGAGCTCGTTTCGAGCCTCACATTTTGAGCTCGAGCTCGGCTCGTGAAATTTTTCACAAGCTCGAGCTCGGCTCGTTAACACAAGGCTCGAGCTCGTTAACACGGTTATACGTATAGAAAATATATATACGTATATATTTCTAGGGCTCGTTTAGGCTCGCGAGCCTAAACGAGCCTTTTGTATAGAGCTCGGGCTCGAGCTCGATTATTAAATGAGCCCAAACTTAGGCTCGAGCTCGGGCTCGAGCTCGTTTAGGCTCGGCTCGTTCGAGCTTTTTACCGATCCGATCCCGAGCTTTTCACGAGCGGCTCGGCTCGTTTCCACCCCTAATAGTGACAGCGTACGCAACTACCCTACATTTGAAAAAAGCACTAGTTGGCTGTTCGCATTTTTGTAGGCATTTGAAAGAGAAGGATATGTTGCCAAATGTTGTTAGGAAACTATTTATATTTGTTTTTCTATTCTAACCTTTTTTGAGGTTGCATTTTGTGATGTAAGCCTTGGAGTTGCTAATGACTTATGAGCAAGGTTGTAAAAATCGTTAAGTGATAAGGAGGCGGTCGGGTAAAGCCTAGCGATTAAACGGTTAGGCGGGGACTAATCAGGGATTAATCGGATTGAAATTCTTATGCACAAAATTGTAATTTTAGATATTGTATTATATTATATGTATGAGATAAGCATAATTCATCAAAGTTCAAATATTTCAAGTGTTCAAATATAAATATAATACAAAATTCTTCAAAGTTCAAAGCCAAACATACATATTACTTGGTTTGTTGACAATTATTAAGCGATCTTTGACCGATTTTGTCCGATTAATCGGTTTGTTTACCGATTTTTAAGCGATTTTGTCTGATTTTTAAGCGATTTGTTTGACCAATTATTAAGCGATTTTATCCGATTTTGTCCGATTAATCGGGTTGTTGACCGATTTTAAGCGATCTTTAACCAAACCGATTAAATAGGCCGATTATGATAAATCAAAGCGCTTAATGAGCGATCAGCGATTATGCGGGGATTAATCGGTCGCCTGGGCCGATTTTTACAGCAGAGCTTATGAGTAATCTGAGATTGATCACTTGTTAAAAGCTTGGTCGTCGAAGACCATGTAAAACAAGTTCGAGTGGGCTCTACTGGGTTCACTTGGAACAATTTTAGAAGTCATTTGTTTACCTAATGTTGTTAGTTTATGTTTATACATCTAGCTTGTGGCTTAAGAATAGCAAGCTCCCGTGCTTGGTGTTTGGGCACGTATGTACGAAAAGGTGAATTACTAAGAAGTAACGAGCATCTAAAATTGTAACCATTATATGATACGTCTGTAACTTCGTTATGGGCTAGGATATCTATCATGTGTTTTATGTTTTAAGTTTGGGTCGTTTTAGGATTTGTGTTTATGTTTATCAAGAATAATTGTTTGGGCCCAAGCCCGGTTTATGGGTTTAGGATATCTAGGGTTTCGTCATGTCTATTTAAGCAATTTCAATCAATGTAATCATATAAGTTTTCAGTCAATAATATTCTAATTCTCCAATCTTTTTCTTAAGGAGCCCGCGTCCGCTTGAAGTGTGCCTTATCTCGATACTATCCGCAAGGATCGTATCAATTGGTGCTTTCATTGATAGTCCTCGTTAAGAGGGCTACCAAATTAGGTTTCCAATATAATTATGAATAAAAAAAGAAAAAAGAAAAAGAAAAAAAGAAGTTATTGTTCCATCAGGTATTGTTCATCGGTACTCTGTTCATCCGCGTACTGTTCATCCCGGAGTACTAGTCATCGGTACTCTTTACCGATCACTATTCACGAGTTATTGTTCATGGCATCGGGTAGCAGCGATCGGGACGCACTATCTAAGCTATTACAAATGGGAACGGTGGCCGAATATCAGAGTGAGTTTGAGATACTTATAAATCGAGTAATGGGGATCTCTGAAAACTTACTCAAATCGTTTTATATCTATGTACTTAAACCGGATCTACAATGTGCACTCTTAAGGTCAAACCCCACAACTTTAGGCGAAGCTTTTTCATTAGCTCGTGAAATGGAAGCACGCTTCACAGACCTACAACTTTGATAATTGTTGAGGTCGAATCCTACAACTTTGGGAAAAGGCTTATCCTTAGCCCGCATAACAGAAGCATGTTGGAAGGATCAGGGGTCAACCGCGAAACCAAATATGGCAGCTACTACCATCGGTGGGACACAAACCCTAAAGATGACACCCACTCATTTTGTCTCGCCACGTCAGGAAAACCCTAAGCCACCTATGTTATTGCTCATGGCCGACAAAGAGGATGACGGAGAGTTGACTACGGAGGCAGGTGTGGAGGATGCCATGGAAAGTGGAGATATCTCGATCCTTAATTCTTTAGTCGGATACGGAAGCCTTCGTTCGCTTCAATTATGGGGTACGTTGGGAATGGGTAAGGTCCATATCCTTATCGATAATGGTAGTCCGCCCAATGTTGTTCAGCCGGGAGTGGTCGAACGCATGCAATTGCCAATCACAAATACGAAACCTTTTAAGGTGTACATTGGCAGTGGTGAAACACAAAGAACAAAACTACAAGTCCAAGTTTGGGATCCCAAAATTAAGAGTGTTTTCGAGACAACACCTTGAGGGCAAGGTGGTTTTGAAGGAGTGAGGAATGATACACCTGGAACTTCGTTATAGGCTAGGATATCTATCATGTGTTTTATGTTTTATGTTTGGGTCATTTTAGGATTTGTGTTTATGTTTATCAGGAATAAGTGTTTGGGCCCAAGCCCGGTTTGTGGGTTTAGGGTATCTAGGGTTTCGTCATGTATATTCAAACAGTTGCAATCAATGTAATCATATAAGTTTTCAGTCAATAATATTCTAGTTCTCCAATCTTCTTCTTAAGGAGTCCGCGCCCGCTTGAAGTGGTGCCTTATCTCGATACTATTCGCAATGGTCGTATCATTATATAAGTATAAAGAATTTTAGTTATAGCACTTATTTTATATTACATATATCTCTTTTATATTTTAATAATAATAAATATATATTATAAGACACTTAAAATCATTAGCGATAGCTTAAAACTGAAAACAAACAAACCCGACCTAACACGCCAGGCTCACGCGTTGACGCACCACAGCCAGCGCGCCAGGCATTGTGTCGTGCGTGCTCGGTTTTTAAAAGTCGGCTTTCCTCTTACTCGACAAAGTTTGATCTTTCAATACAAGTTCGTAAATGATACTTAAGATGTTTTATAATAGCACAACAAGATTTGGACTTAGAGATATGACCAAAATACCTCCCCATGTTTTATAAAATGTCAACTCATAAACCTTTTATAAAACCCAAAACAAAGCCCATTACTCAACTCTAAATATTTTATCAAACAAGAAGATTCATGTTTTTGCAAAACCGTCAAATGAAAACATACAAATAACTATAATATTTATATATGTCTTAGCTAATCTCTTAACGAGTCTACCCCCTTATTGAGCAAACAAGTTAAGGTCACACTATGTAAATGCACTTTCCTCCTATGGGTTAATGTTTTACTAAACGTGCAAGGCACTTAACTTAGTTGTATAAATGTGATTAGTTGACATGTCAATTGTGGATTAACATAGGTTATAACATTTTGATTTTCAATATGAAATTTGAAAGTTGAAATTGAACTTGGAATCTCCTTTGCACTCTTTTATCCAATCCTTGCTCCCCACTCAAAGTGCTTTCCCTTCTATTATCAAAACCTTGCTCCTTACTTAAAGTGTTTTCCCTCTTATTTATTCACCTTCCCTTGATTCAAGCCACATTCATCCATCACTTTGAAATTGAATGAGAAATTTGAACTTCAGATTGAGGTGCAAGGCTTTATCCAATGCTTGGCCCCCACGCAAATATATTGTATTTGTCCAACCTTCTCTTCTTTCCCAAATGAACAAAAGTACCATTCCACTTCTAAACACTTTTCTAGACCCACTTAGCCCTCACATAACCATGGCTAATGAGTTGGTTTGACCTAAACCTACTTAGCGCTTTGAAATAGACTTGGGAAGGTCAAAAGTAAAGTGCACGCGAGGGTTTAACAAGAGCCAACAACTATATATCAACAAGAGGATAAAAAGTCATGACACGCTAGGCCAACGCGTCAGCGCGCCACAACCAGCGTGCTAGGCACTGTTTTGTTTGGCTTATCTATAAATAGCCTACTCTTTTGTCATTTACACTTTACCTCTTGCGAAACATTTCTCCCGTCTATTTTCTTCTCTCTAAGTCTTTCAATCTTCTTGTGTCTAAAATATTTTTTTCATCATATTGAAAGCAAATTTCTTAGCAAGAGAAGACACACAAGAACCTAATCCACTCTTGTGTGTAATGTTTAGAGTCTTTTTTGACTCTATTCTTTAGGTTGAGTTAAGTGCCTAGTTGTAACAAATACTTAGGGTTTAGGGGTTAGGGTTTAGGGTTTAGGGTTTATGATTTAGGGTTTAGTGCCAACAAGCAAGAGTGTAAAAGCCTTGTACCGGGTGCGGTCAAGCCATGTACCGGGTGCAGTCAAGTTTAGGGTTTGGTGCTTCTTTAGCAGAAGCCTTTGTGGTAGGTATAGAATCATGAGGTCTTTGTGGGTGGTTCCGGGTGCGAAACTCCATTAGGTGCTAGCTCAGTCCAGGTGTAGATTGGTGAGAGCTAAGGTACTTGCGAATGATCTAAGCCTCTCATCCCAAACCATATATAAATCGTTGTGTTTGTCTCTTTCACTTAGCTTTTTACGTACGATTTATATTGTTATATTATTCACACCCTTATATGCGAACTTGAGACTTAAACTTAAAATAAGCCGAAAAGAGCGTATGTTAATTACATCAAGCCAAAGTAAATAATGTTTACAGTTTCAAGTACATCATTCAAACCAAGTAACTGACATAACAATCTAGTAAATAACTTTTACTAAATATTAATATCAGTTACGTGTGATTTGAATGGTGATATAGTACTAATGAAAAACTCCATGTGAATGGTAATTTGATTTCACATAAATTCTAATGATCTAGAAATATGTAACTTTTCTAGTGACTTTTTTATAAACGTCGAACAATTATATAAGCCATTAGTTTAAATATATTATAGTAATATACAAAGTGAAGATAACACTGTTGAAAAAGTAAATTTTCACATGATTTAATTGTTGTATTACAGATTGTCAGTCATTATTTTAAATAAATTCATATTTATCGACTATTTTTGCTTTGTGACCTTTTGCAACAAAACGCGATCCTAATTCGCAATCCTATTTTTGCTTTGTGACCTCTACCCAAAATTCTCAAAATCAAAATTTCAAGTTTTAGGCTTTTAGCCCAGTTGGTTCAGTTTTGTTACCCAAATTCCCAAAAGCTTAGAAAGTGAAGGCCCACTGTCATTGGACCATTATTTATATATATATATATATATATATATATATATATAGATTTATGTTCATTAGATGAACACTTTAAAATGAAATACAATAGGTACCAATAAAAATCAAACAAGTGTCACTTTTATTAATAATAAAAATTAAATTTAATCAAATAATTAATATACTCAAAAGGGCATAAGTGGTATTTTATTGTTTCTATTTTTCCTAAATTTACTCTTTTTTATACATAACCACCCATCCCAAAACCTGAATCAGTGAATCTATCTCCTTCTCTCTAACAAATAGGCTCCTCTCTATCTATCTACAGTTTCGGATCGGCTAAAACCGGCCATGGATTCCATAAGAATTCAAAAACCCCTCTCAGTTATGTCTTTGTTGATCTTGTTGTGGTATTGTTTTTATATTTAAATCTAATCTTCTTTAAAAGATCTTAATTTCTTTCATTCAGTTGTCGCCTCGATCGGTTTCTTATGATGAACCCTTCCGAAACCTTAACCGTATGGCTTATATCTCAGCCACCAAAAATTTCATATCTTTATACTTCTTGAAACATCAGCTACAAAAAAAAAACTAAATAAAGCTTTATCCAAAAAAAGCTTTATTGATTCTTGCTTTCATCACAACCGAACCACAAGCACAAACAAAAATCTATAATACAACCCGAGGTCTTAAAAGTTTATTTTGTTATGTTTTGAATTTGGTTTGTATTTCAGTTAGATGAGGTTTTTTTTTTATCATTAAAGTTGTTATTGGTGTTGGTTGTTGTTGTAATGTTGTTTGACAGTTAAGTAAGATGGGATACAATGAGGTTGAAGTTGATTTCTATATGGTTTAATGTTTGTGTAGAGTTTTTGATTGTTTCTTGGTCAATGATGGTAAAACTGAGAAAACTTTGTTGTCCACTCTTTCATATTGTGATATATGAAAAAATGTAAGCGTGGGCTTGTTGGTTCTAGTTCGCTTTAGTTTCAACTTCAAGGTCAAGTTCGTTTCAGTTTCAAGTTTAGAACAAAACCAATGTGGCCTCGTCAAATTTCAAGTCACTTTTTTTCAATTTTAGTTTGTTTACATGTTTCATGTTCAATTGATTTCACGTGTAGTGGATAGCTAGTGGAACCATGGCAAGACATCTTTGCTTCAAACCATATGTAATTTTAATCTAGCGTTTCATAAAAACTTAATATGTCAATAAAAATGTGTCATAAAAAAATGTGTCACTACATATGTGTCAAGAAAATTTGTGTGATAAACATAATGTGCCACTAAAATTTTAGTGTGGCATTATACATGTATCAAAAAATTTAGTGTCATTACAAATATAAGATGTGTGTCAAAATGTTTAACGATATGTGTCAAGAAAATTTGTGTGATAAACATAATGTGCCACTAAAATTTTAGTGTGGCATTATACATGTATCAAAAAATTTAGTGTCATTACAAATATAAGATGTGTGTCAAAATGTTTAACGATATGTGTCAAGAAAATGTGTGTGATAAACATAATGTGCCACTAAAATTTTAGCGTGTCATTATACATGTATCAAGAAATTTAGTGTCATTACAAATATAAGATGTGTGTCAAAATGTTTAAGGATGTGTAACTCTTCTAAAAAGATGTGCCAATATGTCCAAGGATGTTTATCAAGCGTGTCAATATTTACAAAGATGTGTCACTTTATTAAAACGATGTGTAAAAAATGTATAATGATTTGTATCAAGTGTGTCAAATGTAGGATGTGTCACTCTATTAAAATGATGTATAAATATGTCTAAGAATATGTATCAAATGTGTTAATATTTAATGATGTGTATCAAGTGTGTCATTATATATAAAGACGTGTCACTTTATTAAAATCTTATGCCAATATTTGTATCAAGTATCTAACTCTTTAGAATGAGATGTCTATAAATAATTTACAAAATGTGTAGCGTATCAATTGATTAATGACCATATATATTTAAAAAAAAAAAAAAAAAAAAAAAAAGCACTGATGTCGAATTAAATAGTACTCGTAATAATTTTGTAGTATACAATTCAAGAGTTGAGATCAATATAGAACTCATATTTGTCATAGAACAAATGAACCAATCATAACCCTCTATTTTTTATCTAAATTAATACAAAATCATTTTCCACCTTTTTTTTTTAAAACAACATATCTTACAAACGGTAAATCTTCAAAATATAAAAAATACACCATCGTGACGAGAATTAAATTATCTTTCTATAGATATGCACTTTTACATATTTTCGACAAACATTTTTTTTCAAAAATTCCGTCCGAAAAAATCATATATGATTTTTACGAATCATATATGATTTTAAAAAATCATGTATGATTCGATTTTTACGAATCATATATGATTTTTACAATCATATATGATTCTCAAAAATCATATGTGATTCGTAAATATCGAATCATATATGATTTTCACAAATCATATATGATTTTTGTTGACCGAAATTTAAAAAAAAAAAAAAAATTGTTAAAAATATATAGTAGTGCATATCTATAGAAAGATAATTTAATTCTCGTCACGATGGTATAATTTTTATCGCGTAACGATTAACGGTTTGCAAGATATTTAATTTTTTAAAAAAGGGTGAAAGTTTATCATAATAAAAAAATGAATGGCTATTATTGGTTGATTGGATCTATGGTAAATTTTGGTTCTATATTGAACTTTTGCCTACAATTCAATATGGTCAAACAAATTAAATACTCGTAATAATTTCGTACGTAAATACAGTTGCAGTACATATTGTATTGTCAAATTAGCCATCAAGTTCAACATATTTACACAAATGCCATCTATTTAATTTTGATCTAATAATCTCATTATTGGTACATCCAAGGGCTAAGATTAGTTCCTATATATATATATACATTTGGCGAAGGACTTATGAATTCGGGCCTCCCAACTTATTTAAATGTGCCGGGTTCATAAAATATTTGGTGGCGGGCCGGGTTTTTTTTTGGGCCGTATTTCCTGCGCCTATCTTTTCATTTTGGCCCATCCATTGTCGGTACACATAAATCTACACACATCAGATAACCGTCATAACACCGGCATTTACTTTTCGAGATTCATCTTCACCGACCAACTGCTTCGGCCTTCGCTTCAACTCTTGATTCGTACACCATCATTGGACTGCAATTACTTTGGGTTTTTACTTCAACTCTTGATTCGTACAACTGCTATGTAAGTTTTTAGTATTCCGAGTATTCAATTGGGTTTTTTTTAGGGTTTTTGCGGTTTTGGTTATATTCAATGGATTTGGGTTTTTTTTATGGTAAGTTTACGGATTTAGTTTGAGTTTACGGTTATATTAAATGGATTTGGTTATATTAAAACTTCAACTTCAGTTTTACGATTTGTGTTGTGTATGTTGTAATTGATTGAGAATAGTGATGTTAGGGTTTAGAGTTATGATATTGGTATGAATGGAAATAGTTGAGTTAGTCTACGAAAATTAGAGCGAGTTAGTCGACTTGGAGCAATAGTCTCCAGGTATATTTTGTTTTTGAGGAAAAAAGCCGTTTCTAAGTAGTGTTTGATCGTTTATGGATTTAGTTTGAGGTTATCGACGATAAAGATTTGTCTAAGGTGTTTTGTTTCTTTTTGTCTGTGTTGCTTTTTTGTATGTCTTGAGCGTTTAAAAATGAAGTTGAAGTGATGGAAATGGAATCCCAAAAAAAAAAAGGAAAGTGAAACACATTGGCGGTAAGTCTTTTGGCCCTGTGGCTGACGCCCATTTGAATGCTTTGGAGGAGGTTGTTGATGATGCCGATGTTTCTGGAGTGACTCCACACAAAAGGCTGAGAAGTGACGTCAGTTGCGACTCAGGTCAGTTGTGAACCGTTGTTCCAAAAAAATTTATATGCGTATTCTTATTAACCTTTAGTTTGATGTTGCATGTAGGAATCGTCCATCATAAACATCAAGTTGCCCGACGGCGCGAAAATGGTGGCCAAAGGAAGCAGGTATCGTATCCCATTACGCCACTTATGTCACTGGATTCCATTACTTTTTTTTAACTTTGGGTTTGTCATTGCTTGGCAACAAAAAGAGGTACATCTTAATAATGTGACTTCTTTAGGACAAAAAAGATATTTTACTGTTTACAATATCTCATTAAAAAAAAATCAGTAATGTTAATACAAATAAGCCATAAAAACATTTATTTATATTTTACGATCTTCTAATGTTTTGTCGATAACAAACGTAAAATCATTTTAACGAAACAAATAGAATACGTAAATAGTTTGAGTCAATAGTTTCCTAACACACTTACGTTTTCACATAAAACACTAAAACAAATATAAGTGATTCATGATTTAGATATATATGTACAACAACTAGTGTTTACATATTGGGTTAGCATATACTTAAACTAAGTATACTAAAATGGGTAAAAACAAGTATATACTAAAATGGGTAAAAACTAGCAAATGGTATTGACCCATAACCCATGGTTTTATATATACCACTTAACCAAGTTCATTGTATCCTTAAGATACATTGTATCTAGAAAGAAAACCTGGATCAACCCATAACCCATGACCCATAACCAAAAATACCCATGGGCAAAGAGGAGCGTTCCACGGATCCCTGGCTTTGTGCTAGCCGGATCCCTTGTGGGAGGGATCCGCGGGATCCGGGGAACAGTAGAGAATTTTCTCTATAAATAGAGAGCTATTTCTTCCTTTCTACTCACCACTTTACACACATACTTCCCCAAGTATTATAACCCTCTAACCTCAGATCCAAGTGATCTATGTAGTTTGTCTTTTGTTTTTGTGTGATCTTCTAGGTTCCTCTTAAAGGCGAGATCACCACTTCTTGAAGACGAGCAAGCTCAAGTCCATGAGTTGTCATGCTTCGTCATCATCAAGACAACTAAGGTTCTCTTGTTGATAGTTCTTTCTTCCTCCTTAGATGTTGGGGTTGAAGGCATTAGTGAAGGATGCCGAAAGTGTCAAGACGAAGGCATTAGTAAAAGGTGTTTATCGTTCGTGCCAAAGCATTAGTGAAGAATGCTAAAGGTGTCAAGACGAAGGCATTAGTGAATGGTGCCAAGCGTTGTGTCAAAGGCATTAGTGAAGGATGCCTAAGAATCAAATCAAGTGGCATTTGGGAAGAATGCCTAGGTCGTATAATCGATGAGGTGCATCGTTATACATATAAGTATTTGTTTATTTCTAAGGATAGTGATATCCTTAATGGTGTTGTAACAAGGAGTGGATCTCCTTGATATTAGGTGTTGTGTTGTGAAGGGTAGTAGTTCCTCCATAGTAATGGAACTAGGTGCTTAGCCTAGTACCTAATAAAGGGTAGGCGACGTTGTGATATGATTAGTTCTCCTTGGTGTGAAGGAACTCGGTATTTAGCTTTTTACCGGAAAAAGGTTAAGCGACGTTGTGAAGGCTTCTCCGCCATAAGGAGTTGGTGTAGTGTTTACGAACTCTCGAGTAGGTGACACGGGGAGTGGAGTAGGGCAAGGAAGGTGTCCTTGTAGCCGAACCACTATAAATACTTGTGTCGTGGTGATGTGCTTCTTACTCTTTATCTTTCATTACACGCTTATATATCTATCTATCAACGTCCAACATAAACAACCAAATAGATTGACATAAGTCGATCTAAATATTTAAAAGGAAGTTTTAAATTGGTAAAACTATTCAACCCCCCTCTTCTAGTTTTCACAATTGGCATCAGAGCTTCGTTACCAAGTTTCTTAGAGTATGTTGTACTTTAAAAACTTGATACGATCCATGTATGTTTGAAAACTACAAAGAAGGATTCTTTTTGTCATATTTTAAAAATCATTATATTGTTTATTGTTGGACAATGATAGAATGCTCTAACATTTTTTTTGTTAAGCATTATCCATACTTGGATTTGGAGTTACCAAGAAGATCATGAAGAATCTATCTAAATATTTCTTTTCGCAAAAAGAATGTTTAGTGTTGTCATTCTCACAACATAAATCTGGAGACTCCAAGAAGATCACAAAACATCTAAATACTTCTTTTCTTAAAAAGAATATTTATCAAAGGTATGACCGTTAATTACTTGCTTTTATTTTTATTAAAATCTTAGTTGCATGATTTATTAGTAATCGTTCAAGTAGTTATCCATATTATAGTCATCATCAAAATAGTATTCTTCGACTAATTTGTATAGACTACATTACCAACTCGTAATAATGATATCTTGGTTATTCGATAACCTCAATCATTATTCATCACAAAGGATTTATTTACACTTCATCTATGTCAATAAATATCCATGTGAAACTTCTTATATTATGATAAAATGGGATTTTATTATAATGTTTGAAAAGCTTCTTAAGAATTATGACTAATTCTTAAAAAAAGGGAACCACGTCTAATAGGAATAGTAATAAATCTTCAAAACCTCCAACCACAAGTTTTAGAGCCTTAACATCAAAACACTAGGCGTTTTAGAACTCCCAAAACAAAGTTATCAAGGAATGTTTGAGCTGACTTTTGCTGTCATGCTGGATCCCTCCGTTTATACTAGCCGGATCCCAAATGAGAGGGATCCACGGGATCCGTGCAACAGAAGACAGTATAATCTAAAGAATGATCACTGTGGATGTTCCACAATTATACTCACCTCAAAGACTCATGAACAAAAACTCAGGTACTGTTCATAGGAGCAATTTGATCATTCCTCTCAAGTTTAACAATCACTTGTGTAAGTACAATCTTCACTACATTGTTAATTTAATTCCTTGATTTCTAAGATTACAATTTCTTCATCTTTAAGAGTTGGGTTCAAATGGGTTAATCATAATTTGTCACCACATTGTTTTCTAAGATAATCTAAATCAAAGAATTAACATTGTTAATACAAATTAAACACATTTCTTGAACTCAACAAAGATGATGAGAGCAAAATTGTGATCAAACCCTCTAGGTTACTATTCACAATTAACACCACATTGTGGTTGTATTGTTTAGGAACATCATGCCAAGCAACAAGCAACAAGATTACCAAGACACCGCTCACTACATACCCATGTACCATAGGAAAGATGGATTAAGTCCGGATGATAGGAAAGCCTTTAAGTTGCTTGAAAGGAGACTCTTTCATGAAGGTAGAGTTGTTGATCCATCATTTCTTGCAAATACCGACATAAGGGAAGTATTTGGAACTATTGGGTTTGATTGTTTATTGGATATAAACGAGCAAATTTGCCCGGTCTTTGTGCTTGAGTTCTACAAGACTATGTGTATAATTAGAAATGATGATAGGTCCATCTCAATTGAATTCACCATAAATGGACATGAGTACACTCTTTCACTTGAGGAGTTTGGAAGAATAATAGGGGTTCCATATGATGGTGTTTGCATGTATTCTAATGAGTGGTCGTTGGAGGAGATACACTCTATGGTTGATCATCACGAAATTTATCACGCGACAATCCCGGAAGCAACCACGGTAAGGGACACCGTGTTTATGCCAAGAGCATCCCCATCAAGGGTTACTAGGAAGTCGAAAGTGATCTATAGGGATCCTTTCCAAATGGAGCTCTCGGAGATGTACGCGTTGTATAGAAAATGGGAAGATGTGATAAGGGAGAATGTGGTGTGTCTAGTAGGAAACAAGGATCACCCCAACGCATGTCTAAGCTTCATGATCTATTGTCTAGTGACCGAGACTCGCTTCAACATTGCCTACTACATGGTCAAGAGAATGGCAAGTGTAAGAAGCATGGACAAGATGGTGCTCCCGTATGCAATGCTCCTAACTCATCTTGCTAAATTCATCTTTGCATTAGACCTTTCTCCACAAACCTATGACCATAGCTTTTGCAACAAGGTTATGGTACCATTGACCAAGGGAAGAACCACGAGGTTTATGGTAGATGGCAAGAGGCCTCACCCACCCACGGATTCCTCGGAAGAAAATGAGAGACCAAGAGAAGGTGAAGGAAGTAGCAACCCACTCGGAAATACCGAACTCGACCCCTTGGAGTATATCAACCAATTGCCGGATGTTCCTGGTGCATCACCCGAATGGCAACAAACCAAGGGAATCTTCAAGTGCTTTGCCAATTTCTTGAAGAAAAAGAGGTAGAAATGGTATGATAAAGAGTGGAAGACGGGTGAAGACGAGATGGGGAGGAGAAGAGAGGTAAGGTATTAGGACCCAAGTGTATGATGAACAATTTCAAACAATGGTTTGTAACACTTTAAACTATGCTCGTAGTATGTAGGTATCGCCATATCTTGGCACTAAACAACTCTAACTTAGGTATTTGAAAAATGAGATTTTACGACCCCTTGAATGGTCGTCGTCACTCATTATAGGAATTTTAGCTCTTCCTACTTTGCTATACATTATATTAGTTGCGTTCTTGCATTCAGTCCCCATAGAAACAACTAGGAGAAGCATTTACTATAAAGTGCAAAGTTGCACATTTGCTGAAAGCCTTCTGATCTGCAGTTGGCGGATCCCATCATTTGAACTAGCCGGATCCCTCCCAGAAGGGAACCGCGGGATCCGTGGCATCTGAACATTGGTGAGTGTGATGTCTTTGTTAATTCTCACTGATCCACATATAGTAACATTAGTGTGTTGACCATTTGGTAATGTGATTATGTTGGTGGATTACAGGTTTTGATGTTATGCATGATGGTTAGTGTTATGCAAATATGGTCAGTTGCTCCACTATCTACAACCTAAGCAGCCTTGAACTTAATCATACAGATGCAATAAACTTATGTCTCCTAATAGAGATAGATGTGATTATACCATATGGAGGATTCTGTTGTGTTTGCTGCATCATTAGCATGACCTGATTGAGTTGGTTCTGAAGTTGATCCATCCTCACAAAAACTGCTTCAGTTGTTCCATCTGCATTACTTGAGCCTGTATTGTCCTGAGCAAATTGAGTAGAAGAGCTAGGGTCTTGTCCAACAACTGATTTGACTGTTTTGCTCTTGCTCTCAGTCACATTCTTCACAATTGGTGGCTTATACTTTCCATGAAGTGGATGACCAATTGGATACCCCTTTAACTTGTAACATTTTTCCCTATAGTGTCATTCTTTTCCACAATTTGCACATATCACACCAGTCCTAAAATTGCTTCTTCTTTCAGTCTGTGGCTTTGGATTGTACCTTGAATTGGAGTTGTTATTTCTGGATGTTGAGCCTAAAGAGTATGATGAGTAGCCATTGTTGGTGTTTCTGTTGGAATAGGATGAAAATGCAGCAGAAGTAATTGGTTTTGGTAGGATGGCCTCTATTTGTTTCTCCTCTTGCCTTATCATGTTGTATGCTTTTGCAACAGTAGGTAATGGCTGCATAAGCAAGATCTGACCTCTTATGTTGACATAGCTTTCATCTAACCCCATGAGAAAATGTATCAATCTCTTCCTTTGATCCCTATCACCATTCATTCTTCCATTTTCACAGTTGCAAGGGCACACACAAATGTAAGGTGCCTCAAAGGCATCATGTTCTTCCCATAAACCCTTCAATTTGTGTTACAATTCTGTTGTTTCAATTGCACAATATCATTCACCAGTTGATAGATTCGATGACCATCAAGTTGAGAGTAGTGTTCATGAAGTTCAGACCACGAATCACAAGCAGTATTGACAAAATTCAAGCTATTGCTTATCTGATCACTGATGGTGTTCAAGATCCAGGAGATAACCATATCATTTGTTCTTTCCCATAGAGCTCTGAGTGGTGATGTAGAAGCACGTTCTTGATAATCTCCATTAACCAATTTGAGTTTATTCTTTGCATTTAGTGCAATCATCATAAATCTTTTCCATGTATTGTAGTTGTCTATCCTGTTAGTTTCTTTGAGATCAAGATCAGGCCAGGGTGATCATTTGGATGAAGATAAAGAGGATGATGTGGTGAGTTTGGATCATCTGTTAGGTTGTGAAGTTCTTCTGGTTCAGTGATTGTCATCTTGTGGTGATGTTGACTATTTTGAATGAATCAGTGATTAGATGATGGTTTAGTGGTGGTTTGTGAACAGAATTGGTGGAAGAACAAAGTATGAACATGAGTATGGTGGTTTCCGGTGAGAGAAAAATGGTGGTTTTGATGAATTATGATCAGAATATGATTGTTTGTGTAAGATTATGGTGGATTATGATGTTCTGATGGTGATAGAGGTGATGATTATTGTTGATGATGCTAATTGTGGTTGATTATGGTGGAAGAATTTTTGACGGGAAAAACAGTTACGGTGGAGAGTTTGTTATTTTCACCGGAAAAAAGTTGTTATTGATGCCAGAATCAGTTGTACACCACAGTTTGTTGTGGTGGTGGCTCTCATACCATGATGAGATTTAGAGAGAGAGGAAATATGGAAATCGGAATTTTATTGATTGTAATGAACTTGTTACAAACTGAAATTGATAGAGTGCTATTTATACAAACTTGACTAGCTATCACTACTGGCTTAACTAACTAACTAACTAACTAAGATATTTACAAGCTATATTACACCACAATGCTTTAATACATTAAGCCTGTACATATGTTGCTTTGATCTTGACTGTCTTGAACTTGAGCTTGTGAAACTGTTGACCTTTGAGCCTGAGTTTGCTAATGAGCCTTTAGATGGCTCCATTGAAACAACCCACCATCTTTTCGCTGTATGTCTTATTGTAGTTTATTTATGGACCATGATCATTAATTGGTGGGGTCTAATAACCTCCCTATCTACTTCTATGGGCTCAGATGGCACACATGCATAGCGATATTAAGACCTGTTTCGACTTGGTGATCTGATCTACGACACCGGTAATATGGAAATTCAGAAATCGTGTTTGTTTCGACTTGAAGCCTCCAAGGAAAACAAGTTAGATGAAGAGATTAAAGTTTTAGCATATTCTTGGTTAACTCATCGTCATAGTTCTTTTAAACCTAAATGGTTAGATTGGATTAGTGATCCAATAAATTGTTGCATGATGTAATTATAAATTCTTTCTTTATGTGCATTTCACAATGTTTGTAAATGAAGCAAGAGCTGAATTGCTTTGTAATCATGAATAGTAATAAACAAACAAGACGATCATATGAATGTCATATTATATAGAACTGATAGATAATAATCTACAAGGTTTTCTCCCCACACTTGCAATTACAAGAACAAAGGAAAGGTTACAATTAAAGTCTATGAGCCAGGCACAAACTTGGTGGCATAGACCCAAGCATTGTTAGCCACAGGGTTATCTAGATGGTCCAACAAGTTCTCCAATGGTCCTTTTCCTGTCACTATGGCTTGTACAAAGAACCCAAACATCGAAAACATCGCAAGTCTTCCGTTCTTGATCTCTTTCACCTTCAACTCGGCAAAGGTTACAGGGTCATCCGCAAGTCCCAATGGGTCAAAGTATTGCCCACCCGGATACAAGTTGTTTCCATCTCCAACACCATCAAGCCCATTAATACGGAATCCCTCCACAAGGCCCATAAGGACCACTTGGAACCCGAGCACTGCCAATATGCTTTGAGCATGGACAAGGTTCGGGTTCCCTAGGTAGTCTAGACCGCCTTCTGAGAAGATTTGGGCTCCAGCCTTGAACCAAACGGGCTCCTTGAAATCTACTTTAACCCATTTCTCGAGAACCTCGGGTGTGATGCACCCTAGTGCACCAAGCATTGCCCAACGTCCATGGATAACCTAGAAATGATTAAGCCATATAACTATTAGATTTGTGATATGAATTACTTTTAACAAGCCTTTGTTTGCTAGAATGACCATGTCTCAAATATTTTTATACGGCTAAAGCCTAAAAGGAATATAGCAACCTACTTTCATTTGATCTCTTGTTTTTATCAACAGACTTCGAATAAATTAGTCACTATTACCATGAAATGGAAGTAAGTTTTTTTGGACTTATATATCTACAATACAAAACAATACGAAAGTAATATTTCAAGTTATGCACGAACATATTAACATGTGTTATGTGTACAACAAGTAGTTTGGTTACCTCAAGAGCCCTGTTCTTGGCGAAAGCCTCGGGATCAGCCGATAAACCGGCTGTGTCCCAACCGTAGTCACCAGGGAATTCACCAGTCAAGTATGAAGGGGTTTGAGCGGAAAAGGGTCCCAAGTACTTAACACGGTCCGGTCCATACCACAAGTCATTTCCCTGATAAAAAAATCAAACCAAAACTTTAGTTTATTTAATTTCATTTCTACAAACATAACCATTTTTTTTACAATCTTATTCATAATATGATAATACTCTTAACATATTAATACCATGGTGTATTTGGCACTAGGCATAGAGACAACATCTCTTAGTGGGTTGATGCTAGATGATCTGGTTTGGCCCAAAAATGGGGTGGCTCGTACTAAACTGGAGCTAGCAGTTGCAGCCATTGGTGTATATGTGGCTAGTGATAGTTGTTTAGAGCAAAGTGTGATTCTTGTTGGTATGATGGAAGATGGTTTAGAGTGGGTATGTGTAAGGGGTGTAAAGTGACACGTATGTGGATGGCTAAATTTGGAAATTTTGGAACAACCAATGAGAATGCTTCAAAAGATTTCTTATATCTCAACTCATATTGTTGCCCTATCCAATGTTTGTCTAGTACTTTCTTTGTTGTGCACTCTTTCAAGCCACAAATATTTTGATTGCAACACTGAAAATAATATCTCTATTTCCTTAGAAGTTAGAAACCAGTTGTTAGCTACTAAGCTCAAACGGATATAAGTTTTGTAACTTATTAGTACGAGTACGACCCGGTTAGGGGTTGTATCGGGATAAAGCACCACTTCAAGCGTTTGCTAGATCCTTAAGAATTAGAAGAGAAGAACTAGAAAATTATTGATCTTAAACTTGATTGAATATCATAAATGATTACAAGAGTATTTATAAGACAAAGTAGGGTAAAACCCTAAGACCTTAATAGGCCATGGGCTCGAGTCCAGGCGTATCAAACGGATAGTCTATTGATCATTTAAGTTTATAACAAGTTAAATGGATGTAAAAGGAATACTCGATTTCGAGCTGTGAAAACTCTTTGTAGTTCAAAATTTATGAGTTTGAGTGAGAAGATTATACACTATTTCATTTACGATATACGATAGTTTTGATGTACTCATCGAGTACTTCACCTTTAGTTGGTGTTGAATGTTGATTGCTTATCGTAGGCAGAGATGTATGGGCCTATGAGGCTGAATTTGACTCTTCAAAGTTCAAATTCAATAGGCTGAAGAATAAGCCCAACTCAGCAGAAGCCTTTTATTGCCGAAAAATGAATCCAGCTAAACCACGTATAACAACACCCAAGATGATATTACATGATTGAGTTTATACAAACTTTAAGAATATTGCTTGAGAACATGCTGTTTCATTCACGTCAACTTGGACAAATCTATCATTTTATAGTTTTCTCTGATTTTATATTTCACTAACGTACAAGATAGTTCTTTATTCTATTTTTCGAAGTTTGAAATTAAATGACACTTGCAAACTGTAGGTTGATGAGACATCTTTGATTTCTGAAAACTAAGATGATTCTTAGTCGTTTTCGAATATTTGATTACACTCATGTTCTCACTCCAGTTATAAGAAACCAAAAGAATTAAAATGGAATTAGATTGTTGTTCATTTTGTTTCAGTCGAATATAAAATGAAAAACTATCAACATCGTAATAATTTCATTATCATGTAAGTAGATGATAATTTTAGAGTTCATAAAGAGTTGTTATTGTAGAAATAAGACTGAAAAATAGATTAACCAGATTCACTGAATAATAAAGATTATAAGATACTAAATAGAAAATAAACTAATCTGACCCTTGTTAGAAATTGGGGTTAGGGTGATGATAATCTTGGATATCTTCATGAATCGTGTAAGTTTACTTTTTGTATAAGTATTTCGACCCTATTGGTGCCTGGGTATCACGAAATCCTTATCGGCATAATTCGAGAAGAACACTTCCTTTCTAGGCACAAGTGAACCAAGCAAGACAGAGAGAATTGTGTGAATTCGTATGTTCTTATGAGACTAGATATGTCTGTTAAATAACAGACATCTATGACAGTTAAAGGCAGTTAATTACGGTTATTTTCGGTTAAAACCGAAGGGTCACAACCCTTTAGCAACAAACATGTTGGTTGGGTTTTGGCGGGAAAAACTATTAAGTCCTTTAATATCGATTTGTAAACACCGTTTAGGTTTTGGGGCGCTGCCCCAAACCCCGCGAGGGGCGGGACCCCATCAAGGGGCTCTGCCCTTGACCCCTTCATCTTTGTCTGGGCGAAAACATATTAGCTCAACGAGTGTGCACTCCACACTTCCTTAACTCGTATCCCACTGGTCTTTATTAAATCGCAATTACCTAAAATAGTTGATGACACTAAAATCACCAACAACCCTAGCAATTAAATGAGTCAAATTGAACGGCCTTGTGGCCTTTATTATATAACATTCTCCCTCAAACTTACAATGTTGTAGCGTTAAACATTAAGAGTTTGCCAAACAAATTTTAAACTAAAACTGTAAAGACAAACAACTTTGGAGATTATAAGAGTACAAACTCGGTGCTAGACGAAGTTTTCGTCTTATGCAATACAAACTGTATACGACTAGCAATACAAAATCAGTCAAGTCAAAAACACACATACCAAAATCGTTGCAAAACCAAAACCAAATGCAGAATCAGAGCAGAGGAACACAAATACGAAGCTGGACGAGAGTAGAATAGACAACCAGATGCACAACAGGACTAGGCAGATGCAGACACGTGAAGATGAAGAGCATATTTTGGCCCGCATATGCAAACAGAAGTAGATGAAGAGGAGTTTCAGGTATACATATGCAGGCACAACACAAGAAGAGCAAATTTAGGCAGACTTATGCAGACATAAACAGATAAAGAACATATGCAGGCAGATAAGTGGAGACAAAAGTAGATAAAGAGCAGATTCATGTAGATGCAGACATAACAAAACCATATACATATTGAGATGAGGAACCAAAACAAGTTGATGATATCAAGAAGTTACACCTAACTACTCAAAGACATAATTGGATTAGTTAAGACTACACCATCACCAACACCATCGTCAAAACTATATTTCAACAACGATCATATAATGACCCGAATAAGAAACCTGAATGACACCTCAGACGAAACCCAACTTACGGACATAAATCATTTTCAACCATAAACTAATACAAAGTTAATTAAACTTCAAAACCATCAAGCCAAATACAATCGACCCATAAACTTTTTCAACCAATCAATATTCAACCCATTCTATGAATATAAGATCCAATGAGAATTAATTCAATTAGGGGTGTTCATCGGTTCGGTTATCGGGTTATTCGGTTCGGTTAGTTCGGTTAATTTTTTTTCTGGGTATAACCGAAAACCGAACCGAACCGAATTTAAATTTGATTCAACCGAACCGAATAACCGAAAACCCGAATTACATAATTTTAATTATTTTTTTATTTAATTATATATATTTTTAGCACAAAATATTTTTTTCAAACTTAAATCATGTTATATTTATACTAAAAAAGAGTTTTACTGATTTTTTTTTTCATATATAGACATAGAAAAAATATATATTTTATATGAATTCGGTTTTCGGTTCGATTTTCGGTTTTCATTGCCAAAACCATATCCAAACCGATAACCAAATATTTAGTTCGGTTCGGTTCGGTTTTGACCAATTCGGTTCGGTTATGAATTCGGTTCAGTTATTTTCGGTTCGGCTCGGTTTCGATTTTCGGTTACTGTGGATATTACCCAATCCGTGAACACCCCTAAATTCAATAATCGATGGCAAACATTCAAGCGAACGAATCACATAGATCTAGAAGACAGCAACGTCAAAGATGCATAAGATGTTTCCTTTTCTTTTCTCTTCATACCAATTCTTCCAAGATTATCCACCAGTGTACTAAATTCAAACAAGACAATTCAAATCGAGATTATACCAAATTTTCACAGATTGTGATGTGTAGCATCTCGAAAATTTCACATTAATATTTATTCAAAACATAAACATTTTATCCATAATCGCATACAATTTTAAACTTTAAATATTACTGTTTAAGTTATCCTGTGCGTAACGAAAATCGGTCTGAACATTTTTATCACATTAGATTAATTTTTATAATCATTAGAGTAAATTACACCGTTCGTCCTTGTGGTTTGCGTTGACCGCAGCCTTTCGTCCTTTGACCAAAAAAGTTGCGCCGTTCGTCCTTAAGTGGCAAACGTTATGCGCCATTAGTCCCTTGATCAAAAAACATTAAGTTTGACCGTTAAACTCCCCTCATGTGACTTGCACATGAGGGTAAAAATGTCATTTCATCTACCTTATATAACTTGTGGTCTATACTCTTTCATTCACATATCAAAACCACTCATACAAAAACAAAATCATCAACCCAAAACCAAATTGCAGATCTTCAAACCAACAATCATCAAAATCAAGCCCATATCCTAATACCGAAACCAAAAATCACATATTCACAAATTCATAATCACGACACCAAAAAATGAAAAATAAAAAAAACAAAACAACAGATCGTGTTTCAAAAACAAAACCCATATCCCATCATCTTTATATCAAAACCCAGATTCAACAAAACCTTCATCTAAACCACCAAAAGATTATGTATCATCTCAATATACTTAGGTATAGAGTTTATCATTAACAAAATACCGGGCTCAATATTCATTATATTATCAACTTCTTCATTAAAGAATAGCCAGTCAAAAAACAATGCCAGCTTCACATTCGCTTCCACATGATTCTTAGTACAACACTTTATCAGCCAACCGATAACAACCCATCTGGGAATCACATTTGATAGAATTATTTGATTACACGGGTGATGTGCACAACAAATAAACCGAACAATATCAATCACAAGACTCTCATTGTCTTGAACATTAAGAAACTTCCTATCAAACCAAATTTGGTACCGACTTTGACTTCCTATTTTGACACTTGTAAGCAAAAACCGAAACTTACTTTCCATCTCAGGTGTAATACGAAGTAAAAAGTAACGGCTGGAAGTCCTAACCTAATACAACTGAGAAACATCTGAAAAACCAAACGTTCTAAAATTAGCAGGCTGCAATAACAAGTCACGTCAAAAATAAAAACAAAACCACTCGAAAACTCAGATCTTGGGCGCGTGGTTGGGGTCCACGGCCCGTATGTCACGTCAAAAGAATCACGGGGTCACGATCTACACGATGGGGTAGGTGGTGTAAATTCCGGCGACGCGTGGCCGGCTTCCGGTGGCCGAAATAGTCGCCGGCGGCGAGGTCTAGAGGGAGATGGGAGAGGTGTGTGTGTTTGTTAGTGAGAGAGTGAAAGGGTGTAAAATGGTGTTTTCGTGTTACTTTTAGAAAAATGGTGGTGAGGATAGACAAGAAACCTTGAAATGATGGTGGTAATGGTTAAGAGAAGAAGATAGTGAGGGTATTTTAGTATTTTTACCCGACTTTAACAGTCAAACTTAACGTTTTTTGGTCAAGGGACAAACGGCGCATAACGTTTCACACTTAAGGACGAACGGTGCAACTTTTTTGGTCAAAGGACGAAACTCTGCGGTCAACGCAAACCACAAGGACGAACGGTGTAATTTACTCTAATCATTATATGAAACTTAAAATTTTAATTTCAGATGTTACCAAATAGACCATGTGAATTACGAGTCCAAACTTGCGTTTTAAACAATTTTACTTATATGCAAACTTGACCTATACATGCACCGCATTTTTTAAGACGTTTAAAAACTTTTATATGTTTGGAAAATTCAACACATTTTCCTCCTCCTTTGACCATAAATCAACACTTGATTTTTAACACTAAATATCACAAAATATCTCCTAAACTTAACTAGCCATTTTTAGTCCTTATTGACAAGCTAAGTTCCTAGATATTTACAAGACTTAAAACCTAAGTAACTAAAATATTTACTTAAACTTCTTAACTAAGTTTAACAAGATATTTAACATTTCTGGTTTTAGACTTAACGTACATTTAACACCAACTGACACTAGACTAGGCCCAGTCTACATATTATAAGTCTTTTAAGTTCATAATAATCATATTAGAAAAGTCACATTTCACTTTTTCCATTTTCAAGTAAACTTCGTAAGTTTTACGTTTTACGCGTATTTAACCTACGTTTTTTTAGGTTTTAACAACGTTTACGCACTCCGTTAAACTTACAACTCATTTAATATACTTTTATAGAGTATATTGATAAGTTTTAACATTTCTTAGAAGTTTTATATTTTTAAGATACTCGATTTTAAGTTTCGTGATTTAAATACTTAACGATTGTAATTATCGGGAGCAAACAACACTCCGTAAAACTAGATATTATCAAAAACTACATACCTATCCCCTAACTGCCCTAGGTGGCGTTTCTTAGTCACCAAGCCTTGGCGTTTCTTACCAGGTAGATTATCAACATCTACGAGAACGGGATGACAAACACAACTGGTGGCCCTCTTCCGGGTAGATTATCAACTTCTATAAGAATGGGATGAGAAACACATCTGGTGGCCCCCTACCGGCTAGATTATCAACATCTACGAGAATGGGATGACAAACACATCTGGTGCCCCCTACCGGGTAGATTATTAACATCTACGAGAATGGGATGAGAAACACATTTGATGGCCCCCTACCGGGTAGATTATCAACATCTACGAGGATGGGATGAGAAACGCTATGGGTGTATAACAACGTAACCCACGAACAAATGGACTTGGTATAGTGACGAACTAACGGACTTAGTACATTTTGTGAACTAAACAGAAACTAGAAACCAGAAACTAGAAAACTTAAGGTTTCAGTGTCATGAGCTTAATACAATAATAATTGTTTTGTTTTCAAATTATGAGTGTGAGTCTATTGTTCACACTACAAATATATTGTGTTCAATAATTTGACTAAACCTATGAACTCACTAACCTTTGTGTTGACACTTTTTAGCATGTTTATCTCAGTTACATAAGGCACGAGGCTGGCAAGGAGGCGCACTGATACTCAAAAAGGCTATAAATATTTTTATAATTCAAAAAGCATCAAAAGTTTTATGTTAATGTATTATGTAATCATGGAACCATTGAGACCTCATTTTTGTAAACTGTGATATTTCAATAAATCGAATGATAATTCTTTTAAAACGACTTAATTTGAGTTCGTTTTCGAATGTTATAACTGTTATACCATCGAGTAACATCAAAAGTTTTACATGATGAGCCAAAAAACAAACACACGTAAAAGTAAACGGATCTCTCCGGATACCATATAGAAATCAGAGGGAAAATGAAAAATATATTAATTAGATTACTAAAAAATAAAGATTACAGAATATTAAATAGAAAATAAACTAACCTAACCTAACCTAACCTAACAACTAAATGAGTCAAACCCAAGGGCTTAAGGGACTTTGTTATCTAACATTGTTCTTTGTACGATCAACTCATAACATCTTGTCTCTCAAATAATCGTGACAAAACTCGAAATTCTGTGAAATAGTTCACATGTTCTCTCATAACGTGATACACATGCTAGTCTAGGGGTGAGCATATCGGACCTTGGAACAGACCTAATCGAGATACATGACTGGACCAGACCGGACTGAACCTATTTCGGTTTGGTCTTCGGTCTACACTTTACCTCATCTTTGATCCTCGGTCCGGTCTTACGTACAACCGACTAATAATGCCTTCTCGGACCAGACCATATCGACCCGGACCGGATTTAACACATTCGGTCCGGTCCTCGGTCTATATTTTGGGCTAAAATGGTCTCGATTTTGTTCAGTTTTGACCCAATGCTCACCTCTATGCTAGTCTATCTAACAAAGAGTGTTAGAACGTTAGTTATGGATGTATAGAACAATCAATCGGTATGTCGTACATAAAGATATTTGTGACAATTCGAACTAAAGTAACTTTTTATACTCCCTCCGTCTCATAATAATAGTCCATATTTCCTTTTTGGGATGTCTCAATTTAATTGTCCACTTTCCATATTAAGTAAAAACAAGAGAATCTAAATGAGGAATATTCTATTTGATTGGTTGAAAATGAAAGTGGTCCCACTTTTATTAAACTATGTGTTTCTTGTCTCCTGACAATAATTTTGAGACGGAGGGAGTAATTTATATTTTACGTAGCACATAAAGTAAAGATTTAGAAGTGACACTGCATTATGTCTTAGCCAAAAAGAAAATAGTATAAGGGAATATTATGATAAGTTAAAGTAGCTATCGAAGAGACGAAAGTAACAAACGCACATGTTTATTTTGGTCCCATCGAAATCTAGAAAATATTGTTTTGGGGACCAAATTTCCAGTAGTAGGCAAAATAATTAAATGCACGAATTAAATATTTGGGTGAAAGCTGAAGATACGTAACATATTTTTTGAAATAAACAGGTTTACGCAATGTACTTTGTAAATTGTCAAAGATACGCAACATATTTTCAAATAATCTTCGATATAGCTAATATGATCGGTTACTAGCAGGTTAACAGGATTAAAAGTTACACTTTTGGTCCTCAAACTGGAACAAATTCGCGTACTCGATCATTTTTTGATAACGATCGTTAAAAAAAATTGTAAAAAACTTTAATTTTTTTTTATAAATCCTAAAAAAAAAATTAAAAGAAAAAAACTTTTAATATTTTTTTCTTAAATCCTAGATAATTTTTTTTTTATAAATTTTAACTTTAAAAAAAATAGACAAATTTTTTTATACATTTTTTTAATTTTAATTTGGACAAAATTTTCATATTTATTTTAAAATCTTTAAAATCGTAATTATTTAAAAAAAATATCCAGATTTTTTACAAAAAATAATAAAAGAATCTATCAGATTTTTAAAAAAGGTTTTTCTATATATATTTTTTAAATTGTTAGATTTTAAATCTATAATTAAAAAATACAAGTTTCAAGATTTTTAAAAGAATATAAAAAATTTATCTAGACTACAAAAATGTACAAAAAAAATTAATGCAATTAAAAAAAAAATTATCTAGATTTTCAGAAAAAAATTAAAGTTTTTTTTTAAAAAAAATTAACGAGCGTTGCCAAAAAAGGATTAGATACGCGAATTTGTTTCAGTTTAGGGACCAAAGGTGTAACTTTTAATCCTGTTGTAACCTATTAACCTGCTATGACCGGTCATATTAGCTAGATCGAAAATTATTTGAAAATATGTTGCGTATCTTTGACAATTTACAAAGTACATTGCGTAGACATGTTTAATTAGAAAAATATGGTACGTATCTTTAGCTTTCGCCCTAAATATTTTGGCTTCTTAACATGAAATTAGTTAGTTCCGGTGTTATCAGGTCGGGTTGTTTGATTGTCAGGTGTTATTGGGTCGGGTTGTTTCGGGTTTGATTAGAAAAACTAACCCGCAACCCGACTCTATAAGGAATCGTGTTATCGGGTTCAGGTGGAATTCGGGTCGGGTTGTACCAGGTTGGGTGATTCGATTTATCGGGTTATAAGATAAGCCCGACTCAGCTTATATGTTTGTTCAAGTAAAAGTAAAATATGCAGAAGTAGCCATCCAAATACAACAGTAGGCAACGAAACAATAATTCCAAAATAACTGTAAGCGTCTAAAGTTCATGGGTTGAAAAAAAAAAAAACGAAATACCACAACTTCATCACTAGGCAAATTCTTCATGGTAGCAACAAAACCATTTATATAACAACAAATATAATGTATTAAACTTGTGCATTTAAACTCGTAATCACATTTTCTCTTATCACAGTACCACCGGTTCACCATTTATCCATGCGAAATTTATTGTGCTTTCAAATTATTATAAGGAAAAAAATAATATATAATATATATCGGATCGTATCAGGTTGACCCGATAACCCGGATAAGATAAATAACACAACTATAACTCGACCCGATAATTGATGATTATATTATACTACGTATATTAATTTGGATAACAATATCTTGTTATGGGGACCAAATTTCCATACAGTAGTAGGCAAAATAATTAAATGCACGAATTAAATATTTGGGTGAAAGCTGAAAATATGCAACATATTTTTTGAAATAAACAGGTTTACGCAATATACTTTGTAAGTTGTCAAAAATATGCAACATATTTTCAAATAATCTTCGATATAGCTAATATGACCGGTTACTAGCAGGTTAACATGATTAAAAGTTACACTTTTGGTCCTCAAACTGGAACAAATTCGCGTACTCGATCCTTAACGCTCGTTAAAAAAATTGTAAAAAACTTTAATTTTTTTTTCCTTAAATCCTAAAAAAAATTAAAAGAAAAAAACTTTTGATATTTTCTTCTTAAATCATAGATAATTTTTTTTTTATATAAATTTTAACTTTAAATAAAATGGACAAATTTTTTTATACATTTTTTTTAATTTTAATTTGGTCATATTTTTCATATTTATTTTAAAATCTTTAAAATCGTAATTATTTAAAAAAAAATATCCAGATTTTTTACAAAAAATAATAAAAGAATCTATCAGATTCTAAAAAAAGGTTTTTCTATATATATATATTTTTTTTTAAATTGTTAGATTTTAAATCTATAATTAAAAAATACAAGTTTCAAGATTTTTAAAAGAATATAAAAAATTTATCTAGACTACAAAAATGTACAAAAAAATTTATGCATTTAAAAAAAATAAATTAAAAAAAAAATATCTAGATTTCAGAAAAAAATTAAAGTTTTTTTAAAAAAAAATTAACGAGCGTTACCAAAAAAGGATTAGATACGCGAATTTGTTTCAGTTTAGGGACCAAAGGTGTAACTTTTAATCCTGTTGTAACCTATTAACCTGCTATGACCGGTCATATTAGCTAGATCGAAAATTATTTGAAAATATGTTGCGTATCTTTGACAATTTACAAAGTAAATTGCTTAGACATGTTTAATTAGAAAAATATGGTACGTATCTTTAGCTTTCGCCCTAAATATTTTGGCTTCTTAACATGAAATTAGTTAGTTCCGGTGTTATCGGGTCGGGTTGTTAGATTGTCAGGTGTTATTGGGTCGGGTTGTTTCGGGTTTGATTTGAAAAACTAACCCGCAACCCGACTCTATAAGGAATCGTGTTATCGGGTTCAGGTGGAATTCGGGTCGGGTTGTACCAGGTCGGGTGATTCGATTTATCGGGTTATAAGATAAGCCCGACTCAGCTTATATGTTTGTTCAAGTAAAAGTAAAATATGCAGAAGTAGCCATCCAAATACAACAGTAGGCAACGAAACAATAATTCCAAAATAACTGTAAGCGTCTAAAGTTCATGGGTTGAAAAAAATAAAACGAAATACCACAACTTCATCGCTAGGCAAATTCTTCATGGTAGCAACAAAACCATTTATATAACAACAAATATAATGTATTAAACTTGTGCATTTAAACTCGTAATCACATTTTCTCTCATCACAGTACCACCGGTCCACCATTTATCCAAGCGAAATTTATTGTGCTTTCAAATTATTATAGAGAAAAAATAATATATAATATATATCGGATTGTATCAGGTTGACCCGATAACCCGGATAAGATAAATAACACAACTATAACTCGACCCGATAAGTGATGATTATATTATACTACGTATATTAATTTGGATAATAATATCGGGTTATCGGGTTGGGGTCAAATTAACCCGATTAAACCCGACCTTATAAGCCTTATCGAGTTCGGGTTTGAATGTCGATCGGGTAAATCCAACCCTGTTGACACCCCTAGTTCCAACCCATACGAACAATTAACTTCTTTAAGGCATGTTCAAAACATGTCAGATTTAATCTTTTTACTATGGACGGAACTTAAAAGAGACCGAGGAGGGCTATGCCCCACCCCCACCCCCCATATATATATATATATATATATATATATATATATATATATATATATATATATATATATATATATATATATATATTGTTTTAATCATTTTTAATACAAAAAAATCAGCGTAGTGTATATCGGCCCTCTAAACTAAATATGTTTTTAGTCGGCCCTTCCACCAACAACGTTCAAGTTTTGTCCCTGCTTTCGACACCATTTTGTATTTTGTTATAATTATATTTTTATATTTTTTCAGCCGAAATGCAAGACCATACAATTAAACAAACTTTATTCTTAGAGTGCTAGGTACAATGTGGTAACATAGGGTGATGCAATGAGAAAAGTGTTGTGTTATCTCAACAATTTTTACCTATGACACCAAAACAACCCTCCCTTGCCATGGTACACTTTTTTTTTTTTTTTTTTTTTTGAAATTTATTTAAATAAAACTATATATTTAACTAAAATTAAATCTCATTAATAAACAAGTACATAAAATGGCAATACAAATTAAAATAACGATAACGTAAAAAAATACAATTTAGTTATTAAGGTTCTATAAATGCTCTGCAAGGCAACACAAAAATTTCAACCCGAATTTATAACCACTCTCGTATTTCGAAGCCTGAAGAAAACCGTAGTACAAAATTATACCAAAAAGAATTTAGTTAAAAATACCTAACCTTTTAACAACTAATAAAACTCAATAAGTAAACCCGTATATCATTTAAATGAAAAGATTAAGGGGGTGTTTGGTTGGGGGTAATGGGGGTGGGGAATGAGAAATGTAATGATTAAACACGTCTAGTTAGGAGTAGGGAATGCAATCATTGTTTAGTATTGGGTAATGGGGCATTACCCAGTAAATTGGGAGGTATGGTAATGATTACCCACCACCACCACCACCAGTAGCCGTCGCCACCACCACCACCACCAGCCACCACCATTAGCACCCACCACCACCATCACCACCAGCCACCACCACCATCAGCCACCACCACCACCAACCATCACCACCAGCCGCCACCACCACCACCACTTTGGAGGTTAATGTGTTTTTCTTAAACCAAGCACTATCAAAGATAATAATAATCTCTATTCCATTCCTTTACTTTCCCTTTGCCTTTCCCTTTACCATTCCCCATTTTGAGTCAAGCGCACCCTAAGTTATCAAGACCCAAATGAAACCTAGTTTTCAGATGAAAGTTTGATAAGCCCAACACTTAAACATAAAAAGTATCCTAAGCTTTTGGATATAAAAAGCAACCTAATATTACTCTTGTTTGCAGTCACTCTCCAACCTACACAAACACACCCACCTAACTTTTCTCACTAATAAACAAAGTAGCAGCCACCGCAACTTCCAATCCTCTAAACACAAACTCAGTTATACCATACAAAAGAAAAAAAGTGGTCATGGCGTGTGTTAATACAAATAAGCCATAAAAACGTTTATTTACATTTTACGATCTTATAATGTTTTGTCGATAACAAACGTAAAATCATTTTAACGAAATAAATAAAATATGTAAAAGTTATGAGCCAATAGTTTACTAACACACTTTTACTAAACATATTAAAACCATTAAAAGATGTTTAGTAAATAAGTTATATAAAACCAAAGACATTTTTATAAAACACTAACAAGTAATATTGTTTACATCTTATAGAAATGCATATGTATAAAAACTAGTGTTTACATTTTATAGAAATGTATATGTACTTTGTATATGTTGTAATGGGTAAGTAATGGGTAAAAACCAAAGTCCATAACCCATGACCCATGATCCATTGACTAGGTACAAGAATCTTGTTGGGTAAAGAACCAAAGTCCATAACCCATACCCATGGAGCATGATCCATAACCCATGACCCATTGCATGACATCATGCATGAAGTCATGTTGGATATTATCCATGATCCATGACCCAAAGTCCATGACCCATGACTCAAGATCCATAACCCAATGACTAGGTAAATTGTATCTTGTTGGGTATTCATAATCCAATACCCATAACCCATAACCCGGTTTGCAACCCAAAAATCCTGACTAAACTGACCCAGTAGCCGGATCCCAGGATTTGCACTAGCCGGATCCCTCTAGTGAGGGATCGGCCGGAACCGTGAGACAGTAGACATGTATAGTGAGCCATTTCTATCTTGCTCACTACCACTCTTAGATATACTTTCCCTCATTCTTCTAACCTCACTAACCACAAATCCAAAGGATCATTCTATGTAGTTTTATGTTTGTGTGACTCTCTAGGTACCTCTTAAAGGCGAAATCACAACCTTTTGAAGACGTGCAAGCTCAAGGTCATGAGTTGCTAAGCTTTGTCATCATTAAAACCACTGACGTGCATCTTGTTGATAGTTCTTTCCTCCCTCCATAGAAGTGTCGTGTCGAAGGCATTAGTGAAAGGTGTGGAAGTCTCGTGTTGAAGGCATTAGTGAATGGTGCCGAAGGTGTACAATCGATATGGTGTGTCGATGTACAAGTTGGGTCATTTAGATTAAAGGATGTTGATATCCTTTCTAGTATTGTATAAAGGAGTGTGTCTCCTTTGGGTAGTTAAGTCGTGGTGTAGTGTTGGGTAGTAGTTCTTCCTTTGTAATGGAACTCGGTATCTAGCCTTGTAGCAGATAAAGTGTAGGCGACGTTGTGATAGGTTTGGTTCTACCTCGTGGAAGAACTTAGTGTCTAGCCTTGTACCAGATAAAGAGTAGGCGACGTTGTGAAGGCTTCTCCGCCACATTAAGAAGCTTGTGTTGTGTAGTGCTTACAAACTCCCAAGTGGGGTACTCGGGGAGTGGAGTAGGGCAAGGAAGGTGTCCTTGTAGTCGAACCACTATAAATACTTATGTCGTGGTTTTGTGTTCCTTTACTCTTTATCTTTTTCATTACTTACTTATATGCTTATCTATTAATATCCAACACACATACTAAATAGATTGACATAAGTTGATCTAAATACTTAAAACGAAGTTTTAATTGGTAAAACTATTCACCCCCCCCCTTCTAGTTTTTCCACAATTGGATTCAGAGCTTCGTTACCAAGTTTCTTAGAGTATATTGTACTTTAAAAACTTGATACGATCCGTGTATGTTTGAAAACTACAAAGAAGAAAATCTTTTAAAATAAAAATTCATGTTTTAGAAAATTTTACATTTTAAATGTTGGATAGTGATAGATTATTCTAACATTTTCTTTTGAAAAATCTTCATGCTAGGATTCGTTCAATGACTTCGTTCTATCTAAGAAAAAATGAAGTCAACACCCAAAGAAGAATCCAAAGTATTTACAAACTTGCTTTTACAAAATACGATTAAGTATTTTAAAAGCTCATGAAGTATTTCGCGTCTATGATTCTCAAAAATCATAAAAAGAATATATAGCAATGGTATGTTCTCCTAACTACAATTAGTTAATCTAAAAATATGCTAATTGCTTAGGGATAAAATAACGATATATGCTTCTATTAGGTAGTATTATAATATCCTTGCATATATTTAATACTATGTAAAGACTTGTAGATTTAGTGCTTAAACCTCAATGTCACAAACTCTTCAAAAAGTTGTTCTTCATATTAAACATATTATCAGGAATAGTATTCTTGCTTGATTTTCCTAAACACTTCTATAAACTAGTCAATATACATCTTTACCTCAAAAAGAAATTTTTGCTAAACCAAAAGTTTTGATCCATCATTACTCACATAGAGATATTGGTGTTGCATTAGTAATCCATGTCAATGTCATCTATTCAAACTTTCTATATCATGTTAAAATAGAAATTGACACGATTCTTATTTTTTTTACGACTTATGGTTTACTCATAAAAAGGAACTTCGTCAAATGTGTTTAGTAAACATGAAGACTCGTCAAACCTTGTATCACACCTATAATAGGTAAACCCTAAGATAGAGAGCAAAACCATTGGCAAAAATCGAAATCGAAAACTCCCGCGTCAAAATTATCAAACCCACTAAAACTGTTTTCTTACTGAATAGCTGGATCCCTAAACTATAACTAGCCGGGTCCCTTTTTCAAGGGATCCATGGGAACCGGCACATCAGCAAACAAAATAAGTGTTTAATAATTCACTGTGCACTTCCACTCCTCACTTTACTCTTTCATATACGGCCATAAACACAACACTACTATTCCTAAGAGCTCTTTCATCATCAATCCAAGCAATTCAATCACTTGTGTAAGTCTTATCTTCACTACATTGTGATTTCCATTCTCTAGTTCCCAGTTATACAATTTTTACATCTTAGAATTTTGATTCAAGCGGGTTTGTCACAATTTGCTATCACATTGTTTTTAAATTAGCTATCTAAGATAACTAATCAAAGAACAAACATTGTTAATACAAATTAGAACTCATAATGAATTCCAAAGAGATGTCTTGAGCAAAATTGTGATGTACCTCAAAAGGAACTATTCTCATAATTAACACCACATTGTGGTTTTACTGTTTAGTATCAATCATGCCTAGTTCCAAACAACAAGATTATCAAGACACCACTCATTATATACCGATACATCACCGAAAGGACGGTATTGACTCTAAAGATTGAAAAACCTTCAAAATGCTACAAAAACGGTTTTTTCATGAAGGTCGTGTGGTAGATCAATCTTTTCTCAATGGTACTGACATTCCCGAAGTCTTTTCTATGATCAACTTTCAGTGTCTCCTCCATATCGACGAAAAAATATGTCCCGTGTTTGTCCTCGAGTTTTACAAAAGCGTTAGGATCATAAGAAATGATGACGGAACCATCTCCATTGCCTTTATCATCAACGAGCACAACTATAATTTAACCCTTTCCGAGTTTTCCCGGATTCTCCGCATTCCCCACCATGGGGTGTGTATGTATTCCAATAATTGGTCACTCACCAAGATTCATGATATGGTTGATGATCACGAGGTTTATTTCACCCTCCTTCATGAACCGGCCACGGTAAGAGATGCCGTATTCATCCAAAGAACCTCTTAATCTCGAGTCACTAGGAACTCAAAAGTCATCCATCGAGATCCATTTCAAATGGAGCTTTTCGAGATGTTCCCTCTCTAAAAAAAATGGGAACAAATTCTTAGGGAAAATGTTCTTTGCTTGGTTGGAAACAAGGATCATCCGAATGCATGTCTTGTGTACTTGATTTATTTCCTCGTCAATGAAACTCCCTTCAACCTTGCATATTACATGATCAAAAAGATGGCTAGTGTTTTTAGGACGGAGAAAATGGTTATACCATATGCTATGCTTCTAACTTGCCTAACAAACTTTATCTTTGCTTTAGAACCCCTCTCTCTTGACGGATGATAATTTCTTTTGCAATTGGGTGATGGTACCTCTAACCGAGGAAAGAACATCAAGGTTCATGGTTGATGGTAAAAGGCCTCATCCACCCACCGACTCATCCGAGGAGACGGAAGGAGAAGCAAGCAACCCCGTCAACAACTACCATCTCGACCCCGTGTCCTACATTGATCAATTGCCCGACATTCCAAGTCCTTCCCAAGAGTTCCAACAAACAAAAGTAATGTTCAAATGCATTGCTCATTTCCTCATGGGGAAGAAGAAAAAGTGAGATGGAAGCTTGAGGGTGATTGGAGGTGATTTGTATGATCTCTATTCGAAACATGTGATGTTTGTCTTAAACAATGTTACTTCTATTTAGAACTAAGTAGTATGTGGTGGTATGGTGAAAAAACATGGATATCTTAACTTAGAACAACGTAATAGGAATTTTACAACTTTTTGATCTCATGTCAAAAAGTTGGTCTTCATCCTAATTGCATTCCCATATATTGCTTTTACATGTCATGCGTGTTATGCTTTACTTACATACATGAATGCTTGATATAGGAACCATTAGTTTCAAAATTCTATGCCTAGTGCAAATTCTTGCACGTGTTCTGTTAAGAAAATTGTTCCAGATGCCGAATCCCTAGGCTATAACTAGCCGGATCCCTAAAATGAAGGATCTGCGGGATCCGGGTAAACAGAAGTGCTATTTTAACATACTTCAATCAATCCAACCTTTCAGACCTTATTAGACTAGTTAAACATGATACATTAGGATCACTTAAGTCCCCCTTAGGCTCAGTTGATCCCACATTCACTCATGGATGACTTAAGATCACATTCAAGGCGTTTTTGATTTATCACTACTTCAAAACTCACCATCTTTCCGGTCCAATGTTTACACATTGTTTCTCTCATCTCAAAACACCTAGTTTTATATTTCTCTCAATTTTAGCAAATTGATTTTAGTCATCTTTATCTCAAAATGGTCTAAAGACTAGTTTTTCATTTCTTGTGATTTTAAGGAATTTTCTAAATTTTCTTTAAGACACCATCTGGTCTCTAGGATCATTTGACATCATTTGATACCCTAAAAAATTCTTAGTATCATCCTTGATTACTCATGGGTATTCATGAAAACTCCATCCCTTCATAAAAACCATCATTAGATATCCTCACTCATTATGCATGAACATTTATGTCCCATACCATTTAAGATACCTTAGGAAACTTAAACACTCAAGATATATAGGTACTAGACCTTGGTAGAAAATCATCACTCCTTTTCTTTGCCTCCGAGAGCCGGATCCCTGGAATTCAACTAGCCGGATCCCTAATGTTAGGGTTCGGGAACTGGTTGCACAAAATGGTTGAATTTCACTTAACAAATCAATTTCAAACTCTCTTTGGTAATATAAACACTCTAGTTTGTCTTAAATAACTTCCAAGGACAGAACAACAATATAGTTGATTTAGTACATACATAGAACCTTAGTGGTCTAAGCTTTAATTCACTCACCTAATTTCATCCTTTATAAACCAAGTGTGTTTGTGTTCTCAAACCACCATTCAAACCTTCACAAATCAGTAGCTAAAACACTATTTTTCTTCTACTTTTCACCATGACAAAAGCATCTAGTACAACCTCATCAACCAAAGGTTCTTCCAAGAAAAAATGCTCGTGTTGTTCATGAAATTTCCTCAACCGAGTCTTCACCCGTGAAAACTTCAAACACTAGAGTTCCTTTCCAACAAACTCAACCAACCAAAGCTAGGAAAACCGCTCGGATTAGTATCCGACCTTGTGGGTTGGAAAGACCTTCGCCAAACACTACCATACCCTCTAAACCAAACACACCTAGCTCCACTAAAATACCTAAACCCTCATTTCTAGAACCTAGATTACACTCCTTCACCACACCCCTTTCACATCCAAACCTTTACTCCTTAGAAAACTCACCACCTAGGACTTCTCATCCACCACTTTTCTCATCAAATGAGGAACAACCTTCACACCAAAACCTTGATGTTGGAACGTCACCAACACCCGTATTTTACTCGCCTTCACCATCAAATAGTCCATCTTTGAGTACAAGGAATCACCAATCTAAAAAACCGGACCATATGGATACCTCTTTACCACCACCAACCCATATGTCACCACCTTCATTATTAGTTGAAGCCCATCCTACTCCATCAAACTCACCTCCACAAATCCCTCCATCCTTTGTGGAACCTCCTTCATCCTCACCCAATATTTCACCTCAAACTGCTCCATCCTCAATACCTCCATCTCCTAGTCATGACAATAATTGCTCTAATTGTCAACATACCCAAGGGTTAGTTCAAGAAGTACGAGATGAGTTACGTTTCATGTTCCATCACCTTCTTGAACGATTTGACCAAATCAACAAATCTACCCGTCCCTAAACATAGGAATATAAGCACAAGTGGCGTTCTCCTTTAATCTTAGGCGCAACTTAGAATTGTTAGGAAATTTACTACATGTTTGTATCATTTTCTTAGTTTTAGAGATATGTGTATCATTTCTCTTGTTTTATTGAATGAAACTACATGTTGTATGCTATATAGTTATGTGAATATGTTTGGTGCAGCAATACATAACTCATTTGGACGTTTACGTCACTGTTTATATCTACATTGATGCCAATTAGTTGCAGGTACACGGTTCCCAAAATTTAGCCTAGACGGATCCCTCACAGGAAGGATCCGCCAGAACCGTCATAAAGAAACAACTTTTTTTTTAATAATTTAAAGCTCATTTGCAAGAAATAATGCACCATATACTTGCTTTCTAACCTTTGTTTTGTATATTTTTAAAATACACAAGAAGACTTTGACACCCTCAACAAGGGGGAGCTTTTCGTCAAATCAAAGCATTGCAAAAACACTTGCAATACATTCACTTAGGCTTCCTAACTACTTGACACCCTCATCAAAAGGGAGCATTCGTCAAGGGGAGCATTTTGTCAAAGACGAAACCATTGCAAAAATACTTGCAATACACACGTTTTAGTCTTCCTAATCACTTGACGCCCATAACAAAGGGAAGCATCCGTCAAGAGGGAGCTAAGATAAGAATCTCCTTCTTACCTTGCTACTTCCCTTTACTTTTCTTTCTCTAACTCTTTCTTATCTTCTTACTTTTCACAAGTTTTTTCTCAAAATGTTTTGCACAATGTGTTAGTTTCTTTTCGATGCTCTTTTTGTTTCGACAAAAAGGGGAGAAGAGAGTAAAAACTCCAATTCAAATTTTAACGAATTTTATTTTCTTCTTAAAATAATCTTATGTTTTGTCATCAACAAAAAAGGGGGAGACTGTTAATACAAATAAACCATAAAAACGTTTATTTATATTTTACGATCTTCTAATGTTTTGTCGATAAAAAACGTAAACTCATTTTAATGAAATAAATAAAATACGTAAAAGCTTTGAGCCAATAGTTTACTAACACACTTTTACTAAACATATTAAAACCATCAAAACATGTTTAGTAAATAAGTTATATAAAACCAAAGATATTTTTATAAAACACTAACAAGTAATATTGTTTACATCTTATAGAAATGCATATGTATAATAACTAGTGTTTACATTTTATAGAAATGTATACGTACTTTGTATATGTTGTAATGGGTAAAAACCAAAGTTCATAACCCATGACTCATGACCCATTGACTAGGTACAAAGAATCTTGTTGGGTAAAGAACCAAAGTCCATAATCCATACTCATGGAGCATGATCCATAACCCATGACCCATTTCATGACATCATGCATAAAGTTATGTTGGATATTATCCATGATCAATGACCCAAAGTCCATGACCAATGACCCAAGATCCATAACCCAATGACTAGGCACATTGCATCTTGTTGGGTATTCATAATCTAATACCCATAACCCATGGTCCATAACCCATAACACAATTTGAAAAACCAAAATCCGGACTAAACTGACCCAGTAGCCAGATCCCAGGATTTGCACTAGCCGGATCCCTCTGGTGGGGGATCCGCCAGAACCGTGAGACAGTAGACATGTTTTGTCTATAAATAGTGAGCCATTTATCTCTTGCTCACTACCACTCATATATATACTTTCCCTCAGTATTCTAACCTCACTAACCACATATCCAAAGGATCATTCTATGTAGTTTTATGTTTGTGTGACTCTCTAGGTTCCTCTTAAAAGCGAAATCACCACCTCTTGAAGACGTGCAAGCTCAAGGTCATGAGTTGCTAAGCTTTGTCATCATCAAGACCACTGAAGTGCATATTGTTGATAATTCTTTCCTCCCTCCATAGAAGTGTCATGTCGAAGGCATTAGTGAAAGGTGTCGAAGTCTCGTGTTTAAGGCATTAGTGAATGGTGTCGAAGGTGTACAATCGATATGGTGTGTCGATGTACAAGTTGGATCGTTTGGATTAAAGGATGTTGATATCCTTTCTAGTATTGTAAAAATGAGTGTGTCTCCTTTGGGTAGTTAAGTCGTGGTGTAGTGTTGGGTAGTAGTTCCTCCTTTGTAATGGAACTCGGTATCTAGCCTTGTACCGGATAATGTGTAGGCGACATTGTGATAGGTTTGGTTCTACCTCGTGGAAGAACTCGGTGTCTAACCTTGTAGCAGATAAAGAGTAGGCGACGTTGTGAAGGCTTCTCCGCCACATTCAGGAGCTTGTGTTGTGTAGTGCTTACAAACTCCCGAGTGGGGTATTCGGGGAGTAGAGTAGGGAAAGGAATGTGTCCTTGTAGCCGAACCACGTTAAATACTTGCGTCGTGGTTTTGTGTTTCTTTACTCTTTATCTTTTGCATTACTTACTTATATGCTTATCTATCAATATCCAATACACATACTAAATAGATTGACATAAGTTGATCTAAATACTTTAAAACGAAGTTTTAATCGGTAAAACTATTCAACCCCCTTTCTAGTTTTTCCACAGCGTGAACTGGTATGTATCAACTGAGGCACTAACTGCCGAGGGTTAGTATGGTGTTTGTGGCGTTGTTGTAAGCTGGTGGGATGGCGCCACCTAGCCTAATGTACCCTAGGCTCTTACAAACAAGTGAACAACTCGCTGTATATATCTTGGATTTACAGAGGTGGAATTCTATTTGTAAATAATACGTGCAAAGTAGGAAATTTTATATATATATTCAAATATGCTTTAAAAACATTGTAAATTATGTATTTAATGATTTCAGTTTGAGTATATATAAACTAATCATGAAAGGATGATGATATATGAAATTAATCATTTGATATAATAGAACTCATGGTTAGTGCGTCAGGTGTCATAGCTTAAGTTGTTTCGCCGCCACATGTCACAATTCTCAATTTCCGGTCATTTCTCAAACTCCATATTCATCATTTCATATCAATTTATGCATGGGTTTTGCATTTTACATTAAACGTTTATTTTCTTATTAAATAAACGCTATCGCGTAAACATTATTTGAACATTTGATCCGACTCTTTCAAAAATTTTCCCGATATAATTTAATACTCATATTAAGATTATAAAAATAATATTATGAGTTTACCCAGTGTTTTAAATTTATTTAGTATATAAATTGTTATATTTATATAATTACGACGGTTTTCGTAAATTCAACACGATAAATAATTATTCACTCAAATTTTGCAAGAAATGTATTTTTATAATTTTTATAACTTCAATATATTTTATTTTGCTCCGTTAAAATTTATTTTTAGCTAATGCTACCCTAAATACTCAAATGTGTATACAAGTTACTAATTTTCTTTAAATAGCTACACATTTACTTCTACCTATACATACTTAACTAATTAAATTACACTAAATCCCTTGTTTCTAAATTGGATGTCGACATTCACATGGATGACTTACTTAAGTTTGCAAAATATCTTTCATATTTAGTATATTATACTCATACTTACACATAGATACTAATTATCCAAGGTGTAAAAAAAAAGATTTTTCTCTCTTCTCTTCCTCTCCACACAAACCGGCCACCATAGAGGTTTAAGAGGAGATCACCAATATTTTCAAGACAAGTATTTTACACTCTAGACACACTCTTGATTAAGGTTGTGAAATAAAAACCTTGGGTGATTAGGATTAATCCTTTGTTCATTAACCTCATCAAGTATTCTAGTAAGCATCTCATGTCCATTTTTCATCTTTCATATTCATTTCATCATATTTGAGCAAAAACATGCAAGTCATATGATGTTGTACCACTTTTTCATTGATTTTTAAGAGTTATATGTATATATGTCTTCCTATAATTATTCCTTATAATATATCACTCTTGGTGATGCCTAGGAACCCATGACACCCTAAGAAGGTGTATGGTAGGATTATAATAGCTTCGGAGTTGTTTTGAACGGGTTAGAATAGGTTTGGCGCGAGAAAAACTCATTTCGACACGTTTTAAAAAGGGTCTGTCCTTATTTTCAAAATCTGGAAAATCCGACAGTTGGGATGATATTTTGGGCTAGATATTTAGAAAATACACTTTAAAACGAAAACGTGGCCGCTTGAACGGATTAATACGGAGCTATAACGAAGAAGTTATGATTTTTTCAAGTTAAGCAACGAAAACTAATAATTCCAGAAATTTCAGCATGAAAATGTCACCCTTTACGAGCCAAAAATGAGACTTAAGCGTTATTAATTGTGTCGACTTATCAAAAATATATTAGTATACTTTGATACGAATCTAAGGACATATAAAACGTAGAAAACGGACTTGTAACGATTAAATTATACATGTTTACACAAAGTTGCCGTAATTTTATTATATAAGAAAAACTATATTATTTACAATAGACAAGTGTTACGGCAAAACAAGTCACCATGTTGGAGGTCGTTTTTAACATTGATGTAGAACTTTTTATAAAGAGATGTCTTCTAGTAAAAGTAAATTCGCCAAGTATATTTTCCAATGTCACAATTCTCAATTTTCGGTCATTTCTCAAACTCCATATTCATCATTTCATATCAATTTATGCATGGGTTTTGCATTTTACATTAAACGTTTATTTTCTTATTAAATAAACGCTATCGCGTAAACATTATTTGAACATTTGATCCGACTCTTCCAAAAATTTTCCCGATATATTTTAATACTCATATTAAGAATATAAAAATAATATAATGAGTTTACCCAGTGTTTTAAATTTATTTAGTATATAAATTGTTATATTTATATAATTACGACGGTTTTCGTAAATTCAACACGATAAATAATTATTCACTCAAATTTTGCAAGAAATGTATTTTTATAATTTTTATAACTTCAATATATTTTATTTTGCTCCGTTAAAATTTATTTTTAGCTAACGCTACCCTAAATACTCAAATGTGTATACAAGTTACTAATTTTCTTTAAATAGCTACACATTTACTTCTACCTATACATACTTAACTAATTAAATTACACTAAATCCCTTATTTCTAAATTGGATGTCGACATTCACATGGATGACTCACTTAAGTTTGCAAAATACCTTTTATATTTAGTATATTATACTCATACTTACACATAGATACTAATTATCCAAGGTGTAAAAAAAAAAAGATTTTTCTCTCTTCTCTTCCTCTCCACACAAACCGGCCACCATAGAGGTTTAAGAGGAGATCACCAATATTTTCAAGACAAGTATTTTACACTCTAGACACACTCTTGATTAAGGTTGTGAAATAAAAACCTTGGGTGATTAGGATTAATCCTTTGTTCATTAACCTCATCAAGTATTCTAGTAAGCATCTCATGTCCATTTTTCATCTTTCATATTCATTTAATATTCATTTCATCATATTTGAGCAAAAACATGCAAGTCATATGATGTTGTACCACTTTTTCATTGATTTTTAAGAGTTATATGTATATATGTCTTCCTATAATTATTCCTTGTAATATATCACTCTTGGTGATGCCTAGGAACCCATGACACCCTAAGAAGGTGTATGGTAGGATTAGAATAGCTTCGGAGTTGTTTTGAATGGGTTAGAATAGGTTTGGCGCGAGAAAAACTCATTTCGACACGTTTTAAAAAGGGTATGTCCTTATTTTCAAAATCTGGAAAATCCAACAGTTGGGATGATATTTTGGGCTAGATATTTAGAAAATACACTTTAAAACGAAAACGTGGCCGCTTGAACGGATTAAAACGGAGCTATAACGAAGAAGTTATGAATTTTTCAAGTTAAGCAACGAAAACTAATAATTCCAGAAATTTCAGCATGAAAATGTCACCCTTTACGAGTCAAAAATGAGACTTAAGCGTTATTAATTGTGTCGACTGATATGTGCTAAAACACATATCATTTCTTTATCAAATATGACCCAAAATAACCAAGAAAAAGCCGTTAATGCTCAATATTTGCGTGTTTCTTGAGTTTTTGCATGTGCAGGTACGGATATGACAAAACAGACAAAAGAAAGCCAAAACCGAAGAAAACCGAGCACGAGAGAAAGAAGAGTGCAAAGAGCCGAGGCTGGGAAAGGAATTTGCAAGTTTGGACAATCACTTCTCAAAATGACAACTTTAGTCCCTGAAGATTCAGATTTGGCAAACATGGTCCTTGGTTTATTTGAATGACAATAATGGCCCTTGGAAGATATTTTCAGAATTTACATCACTGGTCCCTGGAATTTCAGAAGTTACATCTTTAGTCCTTATGGTTGCTCATGGATTTAACAATAGTCCAAATCCAACTTATATACATCATAAGCCCAATCCTAAGCCTAAACTACCCTCAGCCCACTCAAGCCCAAACTCCCATGTCCATACCCGGTTTATCCCACCCAAGTCAATATCCATTTCCCACATCCAAAACCCGGTCAACCCACACTAACACCCGGTCAACAAATATCAAATAAATATAAAAAAACATCACGCGCCCATATTCACCCCCAAAATTCCCAGGGTATGAACCCTAAAATGCCCTTCCTCCCAATTGGCCAAATTCGCTATCATTAAGGGTAGAATAGTACTTTATGCTGACACATACTGACACACGGATGCCAGCTTGGCAATCCGTGTGTCATTCTCTCAAATCCCTGGCCTCTGATTGGTGCAACAAACGTGGCTGTGATGATCCAAAGGATGAGATTGATTGATGATGTATAAGGATGATCCAAGGGACAGAAACGCTCAGAGAAAGCACACCTGATAGCTTCCAGATCCTTCTCAAAGCCTCAAGCTCAAGTATAAAAGCACCCTGATTCCACAGAGAAAATCATGTAGAATAGGAGTAGAGTAGGAGTAGTGTAGAGAGTAGCTTCTGAGTGGTTTTGTAATTTTCAAATGTTTTAGATTAAATTCAGCTTTGTTGTTTCTATTTTGTACTTAAATTTTATCAATAAAATATTTTCAGCTTAAATTTTCATCACTGTTTCATTATTACATTTCAGCTTATTGATATTCTAAGTGGTTACTTGAGTTCTTATCAAATCCATTTCAGTTTGTTTACTCAGAATTTACTCTCATTTTCTCTTGGTCAAATAAAGTCAACAGTTAGAGTTATGGTTAGAATTGATCTGAATTGCTGAATTATGGGATGATTGTGATGGATTTGGATTGGTGATTAGCTTAGATTACTGTTCCATTGATTTGTTGAGCAAGCCACAATGGCTGGACCAATGTAAGTGTCTAAGAAACTGATTTTTTATTGCTTTTTCATATCTGTTTTGCTGTCCAATTAGATTCATTTTAATCTGTTTGTTATAGTCATTAGTATTGCATTAGTTAGCTTCTATATTGTTGTTAGACCATAATACTTAGCTGTCATGGATTAGAATTTAAGCTAGGCTAGAGTTAGTTTGCGTTTAAGTTGCATAAGTACTGTTTGGATCAGTGGATAAATCTGAATTAGAGGAAGGATTAGTGATCAGTTGATATTGCATTAGTCTCATTTAGGTATATTACTTTTATATCAGTCCTTACATTGCATCTTAATTCACAATAAGTCAATATCACTTGTAATTTGTTCTAATCATAAATTCAGTTAAGTTTTTAACAATCAAAAGCTTGATATAGGCTTGGATTTAGATATATTAGCTTATTTCAGATTCACTTTAGCTTATAACATCATAATCATTCCACAAATCTGTTTTAAAATTCATTTTAGTCAACATTTCACAATTTGTCTTAAAAGTCAAATAGTGTCAAAACCAGTTTTCATCAAATTTTCTAAGCTTTGTATTAGCTTCATTTAAGCTTGTCTTGATCTGAAATTTGGTACAATTACTCTTTGGTTGGTGGTCTTGAGGACCACAGATTTGGTTTTCACATTAGCTTATTACTTAAGCCTGTGGATAAGCTTAAATATAGGGGGTAAGGTCTGTTTGGCCTTAGTAGTTAATTAGCTCAAAACTTGGTAGATTGCTTATTAGAGGTTAGAATTAGTTGTAATAAGTTGCCTTAGAGTATTTTTAGCATAATATAGCTTCTGTAATCAATTGGTGCCTTCTAGAGCTTATTTGCTTATTATAAAGAGCTTATTTTCAAATCAGTTGCACATCAGCTTTTAAATCCGTCACATAAGCCATAGTTTTTATATTTTTCATAGAATTAGAATAATATTTTAGATTTTTACTGAATTTTTCATAAATTTTCATCACTGTTTAGTATTTTTCACAATTTAAAACAGTTTTTATGACTTTTTAAATAGCTTTTATTACAATTAATTCAGAAAAAGTTCCAAAAAATAAATTTTCAATTTTCATAGAGTAAGATAAATACAAAAAGCAAAAAAATAATTTTTCTAGATTTTTCCTAGCTTATTTTGTAATTTTTAGCCAATTAATTAGATTTAAATAGTTTTAAATTCGTAGAAAATAGAAAAATAATCAGAAAAATATAAAATTAGTTTTAAAAATTCTCTTAGGTTATTTTAGATTTTATAAAAATAGTTTCATAATTTTCCCTTTAATTTTCATAATTTTTAGTATTTTAAATTAGTTTTAAAAGTTAAAAATTAGTTTTTAATTCTAATAAATTCCAGAAAAATCCTAAAAAAATAGTTTTAATTCATAAATAGTTTTCAAATATCATTTTAGTTTAGAAAATATTTTTAGATCATTTTTAGGGCTTAGTTTGGTTTTATTTACATTTTAGTCGCGTTTCATTTAAATCCCGTTTTTGCATTTTAGCGTAGATTTGCGTAGTTTGCCATAATTCTTAGGTTTTCCCCATAGATTTTAGTCCCATTTACTTTCCTTATCCCGTAGTTTAGAAAACATCAAATTATTCCCTTTTCCCATTCAAATCCCGATAATCGCGACGTGAGTTGAAAATTCCATTCAACCCTCGTTGGGAAAACGACCCGGGAAATACATTCCTTTGTATTTCTTCGGAAAATATCTGTACGAAAACGAGCAAATCATCGACTTATCAAAAATATATTAGTATATGATTCGTGTAAAGTAAACACAAATATCAACAATATCAAATTAGCCGTAAAATCCGACAAATCAACCCTTTAGGAAAAAGGTCAACGTGCCAAACCTCACGGGTGTGATAAAAGTGATACCGGGAAGTGATTTCCCCGGGTCGTGTCCCAACGAGGTGTGAATGGAAGGATTCGTTGAGTTTCGTGATTTGAACTTGAATTGGATTTATAATGATTTGGATTTGATTACGGATTCTACAATTTAATTAACGGGAAAGTAATTAAGGCAAGGGAACCCTAATAAACTAAAATTAAACTATCACTAACCCTAAGGAATGATAAAACTAAGTTACACTAAGTCCTAGGGTGCTAAAACGCAAAAACGTAAAAACGGTAAAACAACCCGAGCCATAAACGTAAAAATTATGAAATTTAAGGGCTACGGGTGTGAAACCAATTTTCCTACGATCTATTCGACTAAAAATGATTTTAGGAAAAAGCGGAATATTTTTTCGACTTTTAAATTAATTTCTACGAATTAAAAACAATTTAACACTAATTAAATGATAAAAAATACTAAACCATTATAGAAAAATCTGAAAATTTACAGAAAAGTACTTTGACTATCACTGATGATGAGAAAAATGAAAAACAGTGGTGGTGCTATGTAAAATAAGCTCAAAATAAGCTCAAAAGAGCTTAACATACAAACTGCCACTGTGCCTTATATATTAAATTATGCAAAAGATTCATGAGACAAGTCCCAAGGGCGCAATGGTAGGAGTGTTTGTGTGTGAGCTGAGTGGCGTGGGTTCAAGTCCCACCCACGTCAGTTTTTGCAAACATTTTTCTTTTTGAAATTTTCTTTTTGCACTTTAAGGAGCTTATCAAAATGAACTTTTTTTGTAAAGACTAACTTATTGAAAAGCTTGAAACAAGCTTTTTGACGCTGCTTATTCCATCAGAAGGCACAAACACACAAAGCAACTTTTTCTTTCCTTCACTTTGACAGATTTCAAACAAATCAACTCTTTAAAATTTTGACAATGAGATACAACCATGAAACTTTAGCAAACACTTGCTTTAAAATCTCACAAATAAGCTGTTTTACTGGCTTGTAAGTGACTGTTTGGACAGAACATAAACGAACAATTTTTTTATGTTAAAACCAAACACTCCTTTTAAGCTAAAATACCAAACACCTTATGACTGCTTAAACACAAATAGCAAGAAATCCACTAAATAAGCAACAAGGGAATGAGGCAATAAGCTAAACAAAGTTATCTAAACTAAAATGACAAGCACACAACTGATGAAGCTAAGGGAAAAGCAGTTGGCTAAAATGGTTTGATTTGGAGATTTCTAAAACCAAGAAAATGGAGATTAAGGTGTAGACTACTTCTAAGCACTAATAAGCTAACAGATATCTAAACTAATCCACACACACTGATTTAGCACTTTACAACTAGAATAAACTAAGTTTGATTACCTAATAAGCTAATGAGTAGAGAAAGAAAGAAAGTGGCCTGTGGTTGCAGCAGTGCAGGCTGCAAAACAGCAGCCTAGGGGGTCCTTTCCAAGCTTATCTCTGAGCTTATTAATGAGTTTCCAAGAAAGATGTAAGCTGCAAAACAAAGGTAGGGTAGTGGAGATATAATACAAACCAAACTAGGGACAAAGAAAAGCTGTTTAATGCTTGAAAATAAGCTCATATCAGCTTATGGTTTTGACCTCGCATACTGATACAAAAAAGTGGAATAGACAGATATTTTTAACACTAATTTTAACCAAACAAAAGAACTTTTTGATGCATCTAACTGACCCTAGATTGAGTTAGGAACATCAAGACTTGAGAAAAACACTTTTCACCAATGTTGACCACCAAATAAGCTACTAAGTAAGTGTATGAACAGCAGCCATAGCTGCTGTTACAGTAAGCCTTTTTTTTTTCTTTTCTTTTTCTCCACTCAACTCCTACAAAACTTGAACTCAATTTACTTTTGCAACTGACCAACGACCAAAATGAAGGTTGACTTTAAGAGTCAAATGGGTAGAAACTGGTTTTGACCCAAAACTACTTTAAATCCAAACACCCTTGCAGGAACTTTTGACCCCCATTTTTCTTTACTCACTTAACTTGATTTCTCAAAAACTCTTAAACTTAATTCAAGACTTGAATAAACAGAGTAACTAAGATATTACAGAGATTGATAAAAAAGATTTTTCATTAATAAAAACAGATTACAGATTACATAAAAACTAACACTGATTTAAAAATAAAACTAGGGGTGCCTCTACATGGCTTACAAAGGGTCCTATTTATACTAAAACTAAGGGTCTTCAAGGTCTAGTTGTCTTGTGCTTCTTGATGTGTTACTTCTGTGAGAGCAGGCAACCAAGAACCAATCTTTGTGCTTCTTTCCTTAAATCTCGACCATTGATCAATTAGGTACATATGAGAAGATCATCTAAGCCGTCCACTGAACCCTTTTGAAGTTGGGATTGCCATGGTGGCATGTCTTGGGGAAGGTGGAACAAGATAGTGGGTTGGGGAGTTGTGATGTTTCTGGGTAAAAGCTAGGGCTTCTGGGTATTGTGAAGTGGAGGGAACAAGGGCACAGGAAAACGTTTTTTTTTTTATTATTTTTTCTCTTGTGTTCTGTGTGTGTTTGGGCGGGAATGAGGTGAAGAAGAAAAACAGTGGGTTGGGTGGTTGTGTTTATTCATTTGACCGGGTATGGGAGGGTTGACCGGGTCAAGGTTTGGACTGGATTGGGTTGGCAGTTAGGATATTGGGCCTTGGTTGGTTTTAGTTGGACATAGGATTAAACATGAAACTATGTAATACTATAGGGACCAAAACTGCCAAAGTGAAGATTTCAGGGACCATTCATGAAATTGTGAAAATATAATCCAAGGTCCAATCTTGTGACTCTCAAATAAACCAAGGGACCAAATTTGCAAATTGTGAAATCCGAGGACTAAACTTGACAAATTTAAAAATCCAGGGATCAAACTCGTAATTTCTCAAACTTTTGAAATTTTACACCAAAGGACTAATTATGACAACTTATGATTTAAAAAGGACCTTTGGTGACTTTTCTTTTAAAATACGTGCTCAGGGACTATTTCTGTCAATTTTTGAAAGACGGGGGACTGAAACTGCCAATTTTGCAAACTTTGTTCGTTTTTCATTTGTTTTGCACCTGAAACATATAAAACACAATTTTGAGATATTTTCAGTATTTTGATGCTTTTCGGAGTGTTTTTAAATGTTTTGCAGCTCAGATTTGACCTAAAATGATGAGTGAATACGCACTCATCAAATCCCCCACACTAAAACATTGCTAGTCCCTAGCAATCTTTTGAGAAAACATAATGGATTTGAGTCTCTTTACCAAAAGCCATTACTTCTGGAGTAGCCAAATGTTTCAGTTCAAGTAAGAACCATGGTACACCGATAACCATGTGATTTTGAGCAAACCACCAGCTTTCAACGGATTTGATTTTGTCTTTACCAGAAGCCGTTTGCTCTGGACTAGCCAACTCTTAGATAAATTATCAATATTATCTTTGGTGAGTCGATTACCAATTATGGATTTCCAACTGCCTTTACCACAAGCCATAAACTTGCGGGCTAGCCAACTCTTCACTAATTAAAGATACGGTGAGCTGAACACCATACAATTTTGGGCAAATTGCAAGCCGTCAACGGATTTGATAAATCTTTACCAAGAGCCGTTTGCTCCTGGATTAGCCAATCCTTTAGTCTTACAGACATGGCGGACTGATAACCAAAATAAGTGCAAAACACTTATTCCAAAAAAAATTTGGCCAAAAAAAACGGGGGAATTGGGTGGTAAAACATATGATAAAATTCGCGAGAATTCCCCCCCACACTAGAAATGAATATTGCCCTCAATATTCAAAGTACCGGCGGTTATGCCGAAACTAAGAACGTAAAGGGAAATACTACGGCCATTATTCGAAGATTTTTTTTTTTTTTTTTTTTTTTTTTTTTTTTTTTTTTTTTTTTTTTTTTTTTAGAGAAAACCTTTATACAATAGCGGGGGGGCAACTCCCCCACACTAGGGTGGTAGAAAGTAGAAAGAAGTCAGAAATACGGGTGAAAACCCATATAGCGTGCTACTGTTTTTGTTTCCCGAGTCGCTAGCTTGACTCGATCCCCGCATTCATTGGTTCATGGGGAAAGTTTGGAGATCCGGGACAACCAAGGATGGTATGTCCCCTCCAAAATAGTGTTTCAATCTATGTCCATTCACCTTGAAGTTTGGCCCGTCAGTTTGAGATAACTCGACGGTGCCATATGGAAAAACTTTGGCAATGGTGAATGGACCGGTCCAACGGGTCTTAAGTTTCCCCGAGAAGATTTTCAATCTAGAATTGAAAAGAAGGACTCGGTCACCAACGTTGAAAACGCGGTTCTTAATCTTTGAGTCATGGATCTTCTTTGTCTTTTCCTTATAAATCAACGAGTTCTCGTAGGCTTGATCACGGAGTTCATTTAATTCATTGAGTTGAACTTTCCGGTGATCACCCGCGGACTTAAGGTCAAAATTGGTATGCTTCAAGGCCCAATAGGCTTTGTGCTCGAGCTCGATCGGGAGATGACACGCCTTTCCATACACAAGCTTGTAAGGAGTACACCCGATGGGTGTTTTGAAAGCGGTACGGAAGGCCCAAAGTGCATCTTCAAGTTTGTCCGACCAAGAGGCACGGTTTTCACCTACGGTCCTCTCCAAGATTCTTTTCAAACCACGATTCGAAACTTCCACTTGCCCACTAGTTTGTGGGTGATACGCGGTGGAAAGACGGTGAGTGACACCGTACTTAAGCATGACTTTTGCGAATTGGTCGTTGCAAAAGTGCGTACCGCGATCACTAATGATGGCACGGGGAGTTCCGAAACGGGTAAAGAGAGACTTCAAGAATTTCACAACTACTCGGGCGTCGTTAGTGGGGAGCGCTTTCGCTTCCACCCATTTAGACAAATAATCGACCGCCACGAGTATATACTTGTTCCCTCGAGAAGACGGGAACGGACCCATAAAGTCGATGCCCCATACGTCAAAGATCTCGCACACTTGAATAGCATTTTGAGGCATTTCATCTCTTTTAGAGATGTTGCTATGACGTTGGCAAGAGTCGCAAGATTTGACGAGGTCATGGGCATCTTTGTAAATCGTGGGCCAATAGAAACCGGAATCAAACACCTTTTTAGCGGTGTAGTTCGGGCCATGATGTCCCCCCGTGGGTCCATTATGACAAGCCTTGAGAATTTCATCGGCTTCTTGGCCGTGAACACACCGTCGGATGACTTGATCCGCACAAACCTTAAACAAGAAGGGGTCGTCCCAGAAATAATGCTTAACATCTTTGAAAAATTTGTTCTTTTGTTGGGACGACATCCCTTTCACAACAAAGTTACCCGCATGATAGTTTGCAAAGTCGGCAAACCATGGGGTACTCGAATTTTCATGATGAGATACCACATTAAGAGTCTCGAGAGGAAACGTTTCATTAATTTCCTTTTTCTCGAGCACACCTTGATGTGGATTTTCAAGACGAGAGAGATGATCAGCCGCTAAGTTCTCCGCTCCTTTTTTATCACGGATGATGATATCAAATTCTTGTAGGAGGAGAACCCATCGGAGCAACCTCGGCTTTGCATCTTGCTTAGCAAAAAGATATTTGAGGGCCGAGTGATCCGTATACACTATGCTTTTGGACAAGATCAAGTATGGCCGAAACTTCTCGAAAGCATACACCACGGCTAGTAATTCTTTCTCCGTCGTAGTGTAATGTGCTTGAGCTTTGGTCAAAGTTTTGCTAGCATAATGTATAGGCTGGAAATGTTTTGACTTTCGTTGCCCCAAAACGGCACCTATGGCGAAATCGCTTGCGTCGCACATAAGCTCAAATGGTAATTCCCAATCGGGGGCAACTAGAATTGGTGCTTCCGTGAGCTTTTTCTTAAGAATTTGAAAAGCTTCAACGCACTCACTAGAGAAGATGAAAGGAGTGTCTTTCTCAAGAAGTCGGGTCATAGGCCGGGATATCTTTGAAAAGTCTTGAATGAAACGACGATAGAATCCGGCATGACCAAGGAAACTTCTAACTCCTTTGACGGTTGTGGGAGGAGGTAATTTCGAAATGACATCGACTTTAGCTTTGTCAACCTCAATCCCGCTCTTAGAAATCTTATGGCCAAGGACAATGCCCTCTTTGACCATAAAGTGACATTTCTCCCAATTTAGACTAAGATTCGTGTTTTCACAACGTTCAAGCATCTTGTCCAAATGGGAGAGACATGTTTGAAAAGAATCCCCAAAGACCGAAAAATCATCCATAAAGACTTCCATAGTCTTTTCGATCATGTCATGGAAAATAGCCATCATACACCTTTGGAACGTACCGGGAGCATTACACAAACCAAATGGCATGCGTCGGTAAGCAAATGTTCCATAAGGACACGTGAATGTGGTCTTTTCTTGATCTTGTGGGTCAATGGGTATTTGGAAGTAACCCGAGAAACCATCGAGAAAACAATAGTATTCGTTTCCCGCTAATCTCTCAAGCATTTGATCCATGAAAGGCAATGGAAAGTGGTCTTTACGGGTGGCCTCATTTAACTTTCGATAGTCAATGCAAACACGCCACCCCGTAACCAATCGAGTAGGAATCAACTCGTTTTCATCATTTTCAACAACGGTAATGCCACCTTTTTTGGGCACACAATGAACGGGGCTAACCCAAGGACTATCCGAGATAGGGTAAATCAATCCGGCATCGAGGAGTTTTATGACTTCCGCTTTGATAACCTCATGAATTTTAGGATTCACCCTTCTTTGGTGTTGAACCGCCGGTTTGAAGTCATCTTCCATGAGAATTTTGTGAGTACAAAATCTCGGGTCAATACCCTTGATGTCGGAAAGGTTCCAAGCGATGGCTCGCTTGTGTGACTTCAAAACCTTTATGAGAGCGGCCTTTTCATCCTCACTCAAGTCTTTAGCAATGATGACGGGTAATTTATTGTCACCCTCCAAAAATGCATACTCGAGATGAGGTGGTAAGTCCTTAAGTTCGACCTCGGGAGGATCATTAGATTTTTCAATCGTTTTGATTTCCTCTTTATGAAGTTCTTGAGGAGGGAGAGATGAAGGATCTTCATTGAGCAACCTCTCGATGAGAAGTATATCTCCCTCAATGTCGATGGGAGCGTGATCTATTTCCCATGGAACAGAATCACTAGCCAAGTATGCTTCAATCTCTTCCAAAATGAAGTCACTTCCCTCAAACGGAGTGAGGGGAGGGGAAGAGAGAGCAACGATAGGATCAACCGAAGTGGGATTGCCACTCGAGAATCCAAGAATCTCTTGAGAATACTCCTCCGACACAATGTCAAGGACATCAATTTTGTTGACGGAATTGTCTTCATAATTGGGGGAGTATTTCGTAACTTGATTGAGATTGAAAGTAACGGCTTCCTTGTTTACCCTCAAAGTGATTTCCCCTTCATCAACATCGATCAATGCACGACCCGTTTTTAAGAAGCACCTCCCAAGGATGAGGGGTACTCGGGGATCGGCATCAAATTCGACAACAACAAAGTCGGCGGGGAAATGAAACTTGCCTACTTTCACAAATACATCCTCGGCTATACCTAGCGGACGAGAACTTGTACGGTCCGCAAGCTCGAGGATCATACATGTAGGTGTAAGCGGAGGTAATGAAAGCTTCTTCCACATGGAGTGTGGCATCAAGTTAATGCTAGCACCAAGATCGGCCAAGGCGGAGCATTGAACTATGCCTTGAAAATCACATGGGATGAGAAATTTTCCGGGGTCTCCTAACTTTTCGGGAAGCTTTTTAAGGATAACCGCCGAACAATTTTCGTTCAAAGAAGTTTTAGCCATTTCGGAAATCTTTTCTTTGTTATTCAACAAATTTTTGATTGTCGGACCGAACTTTGGCATTAGAAGAAGAGCGTCCGCGAAACTAATCTCGAAGTGCAAATCTTGAAAGATTTGGATAAGCTTCTCCATTTGTTGACTAGTTTTATCACGGAGCTTCTGATCATTAAGCCTTGAAGGATAAGGAAGTGAAGGCTTAGGAGTGGTCATCGGAACAACGGGTTCCGGAATTGGAGGTAAGACCTCCGGAGATTGGACTTGTGCGGTACTTCGTGGGCTTGAGTTTTGCACCTTGTCCTTTGAGATCTCGGGAACTTGACTCATTGCTCCTGGTGGAGGAGGCATTGGAGTCGAAGGTCCATCATAAGATTTACCACTTCGGGTGGCAATAGCATTCAATTCACCTTTTGGGTTGGGAATGGTATTACTCGGAAGAGCACCCGAAGCTTGAAGCTTGATTCCTTTTGACTCATGAGACTAGCAATCATACTTTCAATCTTGTTATGAGATTGATCAATCTTGTTACTAGTAGCTCTAAGCTCGGTAGTGAAATCATTCTTCAAAGTGGTAATTTGATTTTGCATGGACACCATCTTAGCTTCATTGCTTTTGATGTAATTAGCAATGTCAATGGAAGCTTGAGGAGGTTGGGCATGCACATTTTGTTGAGGAGCTTGGAATCGGTTATGATTGAAATTTCCTTGATTATGAAAACCTTGATTTTGATTTTGAAAATTCCGATTCTGACTCTGATTTTGATTGAACTGATTATTTCTATTTTGCACATTCTGATTGTTCTGATTTTGATTAAACCCGGGTGGTCCAAGGAAATTGTTAGAACGATAGCTGAGAAGGTTTCGGTCCCCTTGCGGTTGGTAGGAATTACCTCCCGTATTGTAGGAACCAGAAGCGGCATAAACGCTCTCTTGAGTGAAGCCACCGGAGGCTGGACACTCAAAATAAGGGTGTGGACCACCACAAGTTTCACAACTCTTGTTTACGACATTCACTTGTTGATTGTTATTATTGTGACTCAATTTAAGCACGGCAGTGGATATTTCTTCAATCTTTTTGGTTAGAGTCGTGAATTCTGAAGATGGAAGGGTGGTAGATCTCCTTGACTCACTCCTCTCGGCTGAGGAATCCCAATAATTGTGGTGGGCAGTCATGTTTTCAATGAGATCGTAGCACTCTTCGGGTCGCCTTTTCATAAAGGTACCACCGGCAGCAGCATTAATCGTGTCACGATGTCTCAATGTTAACCCGTTATAGAACGTATCTATTTGGGTGACAAGCAACATGTTGTGGTTCGGACATCGATCAATCGAAAGCTTATAGCGTTCCCATGCCTCAAATAAGGACTCATCGGGATGCTGCCGAAAATTACTGATTTCATTCCGTAGTTTCGTCACCATCGACGGTGGAAAATATTTCGCCAAGAATTTGGAGACCATTTCATCGAAACTATGGATTGAGTTCTTGGGAAGACGATCAAACCATGCGGTGGCATGAAGCGTCAAGGAATATGGAAAGAGGTATAAGCGAAGGGCGTCATCGGTGACCCCATTTTGCTTCATACTTTGGGTGACGGTGAGAAATTTGTCGAGATGCTTGTTGGCATCGTCACCCGGTGATCCGTGAAATTGACAAAAACTTTGGACTTGTTGAATCATATGATGCTTAAGTCCAAAATCTGTGGCCTCGATGTTGACCGGGGCAATTGGACCGCCCCGTCCATCCATCGTAGGTTGGCAAAGCTCCTCCATCGTACGGAGATCGGGAGCTGGATTTTGTGGCCCAGGTTGTTGGACTTGAGGTCCGTTCCCTAGGTTATGTGTCATTGTGATTTGTTCGACGGTACGTATCTCGGGTACGTTTGCTTGGTTACGGTTACGTCTACGAGCTTGAGAGCGAGTGCGCATGCACTTCCAAAAACAACACTTTCAATTAAAACAAGACCGAGGCAAAACAACAGTGAACTTAAACCAATAATCCCAAGTGAATAAATCACCTCTACAAGACAAACGCACAAGCGAGCGGAGAAGCTTTGTAGGTCAGCGCGAAGCTTATTAAAAACCCGCTTCTTTACAGCCGCAATTTAATGTCAGGCCGTCCTTATACCCACCACACAGTTTATTTGTCCGATAGAAATAAATAAATCCACAAGCGACACAAAGGCAAGTTTTAAATCTTTGGTTCGGGAACTTATAATGATAACACCTCAGTTAAGAATGTTATATTGATTGTGTCTTCTATTTATTTAAAACAACAAGGAAAATCTTTTTGTATTTTTAATCTTTTACATATATATACAAAGAAAAGAAAAATATTTTTGTATTTTTGAATTTTTATAAAAAACAATAACTTCACGAGGAAGGTTCTTCAAGTCACTAATCGCAAAAACTTCACGATATTGTCGCAACACACCTCCCCGGCAGCGGCGCCAAAATTTGATCAGTTGTGAAGTGAGTGGTGAAAAACACAATATCAACGTATATCAAAATAATCGTAAAATTCGACAAATCAACCCTTTAGGAAAAAGGTCAACGTGCCAAACCTCACGGGTGTGATAAAAGTGATACCGGAAAAGTGATTTCCCGGGTCGTGTCCCAACGAGGTGTGAATGGAAGGATTCGTTGAGTTTCGTGATTTGAACTTGAATTGGATTTTTAATGATTTGTTGATTTGATTTACGTATTCTACAATTTAATTAACGGGAAGGTAATTAAGGCAAGGGAACCCTAATAAACTAAAAATAAACTATCACTAAGCCTAAGGAATGATAAAACGAAGCTACACTAAGTCCTAGGGTGCAAAAATGTAAAAACGTAAAAACGGGAAAACAACCCGAGCCATAAACGTAAAAATTATGAAATTTAAGGGCTACGGGCGTGAAACCAATTTTCCTACGATCTATTCGACTAAAAATGTTTTTAGGAAAAAGCGGAATATTTTTTCGACTTTTAAATTAATTTCTACGAATTAAAAACGATTAAACACTAATTAATTTATTAAAAATACTAAACTATGTTAGAAAAATCTGAAAATTTAACAAAAACTACTTAAGGCAATACAGATTCTAAGAAAAATGGAAAACAGTGGTGGTGCTTTTGAAAATAAGCTAGAAATAAGCTCAAAAGAGCTTAACATACAAACTGCCACTGTGCCTTATATATTAAATTATGCAAAAGATTCATGAGACAAGTCCCAAGGGCGCTGGTAGGAGTGTTTGTGTGTGAGCTGAGTGGCGTGGGTTCAAGTCCCACCCACGTCAGTTTTTGCAAACATTTTTCTTTTTGAAATTTTCTTTTTGCACTTTAAGGAGCTTATCAAAATGAACTTTTTTTGTAAAGACTAACTTATTGAAAAGCTTGAAACAAGCTTTTTGACGCTGCTTATTCCATCAGAAGGCACAAACACACAAAGCAACTTTTTCTTTCCTTCACTTTGACAGATTTCAAACAAATCAACTCTTTAAAATTTTGACAATGAGATACAACCATGAAACTTTAGCAAACACTTGCTTTAAAATCTCACAAATAAGCTGTTTTACTGGCTTGTAAGTGACTGTTTGGACAGAACATAAACGAACAATTTTTTTATGTTAAAACCAAACACTCCTTTTAAGCTAAAATACCAAACACCTTATGACTGCTTAAACACAAATAGCAAGAAATCCACTAAATAAGCAACAAGGGAATGAGGCAATAAGCTAAACAAAGTTATCTAAACTAAAATGACAAGCACACAACTGATGAAGCTAAGGGAAAAGCAGTTGGCTAAAATGGTTTGATTTGGAGATTTCTAAAACCAAGAAAATGGAGATTAAGGTGTAGACTACTTCTAAGCACTAATAAGCTAACAGATATCTAAACTAATCCACACACACTGATTTAGCACTTTACAACTAGAATAAACTAAGTTTGATTACCTAATAAGCTAATGAGTAGAGAAAGAAAGAAAGTGGCCTGTGGTTGCAGCAGTGCAGGCTGCAAAACAGCAGCCTAGGGGGTCCTTTCCAAGCTTATCTCTGAGCTTATTAATGAGTTTCCAAGAAAGATGTAAGCTGCAAAACAAAGGTAGGGTAGTGGAGATATAATACAAACCAAACTAGGGACAAAGAAAAGCTGTTTAATGCTTGAAAATAAGCTCATATCAGCTTATGGTTTTGACCTCGCATACTGATACAAAAAAGTGGAATAGACAGATATTTTTAACACTAATTTTAACCAAACAAAAGAACTTTTTGATGCATCTAACTGACCCTAGATTGAGTTAGGAACATCAAGACTTGAGAAAAACACTTTTCACCAATGTTGACCACCAAATAAGCTACTAAGTAAGTGTATGAACAGCAGCCATAGCTGCTGTTACAGTAAGCCTTTTTTTTTTCTTTTCTTTTTCTCCACTCAACTCCTACAAAACTTGAACTCAATTTACTTTTGCAACTGACCAACGACCAAAATGAAGGTTGACTTTAAGAGTCAAATGGGTAGAAACTGGTTTTGACCCAAAACTACTTTAAATCCAAACACCCTTGCAGGAACTTTTGACCCCCATTTTTCTTTACTCACTTAACTTGATTTCTCAAAAACTCTTAAACTTAATTCAAGACTTGAATAAACAGAGTAACTAAGATATTACAGAGATTGATAAAAAAGATTTTTCATTAATAAAAACAGATTACAGATTACATAAAAACTAACACTGATTTAAAAATAAAACTAGGGGTGCCTCTACATGGCTTACAAAGGGTCCTATTTATACTAAAACTAAGGGTCTTCAAGGTCTAGTTGTCTTGTGCTTCTTGATGTGTTACTTCTGTGAGAGCAGGCAACCAAGAACCAATCTTTGTGCTTCTTTCCTTAAATCTCGACCATTGATCAATTAGGTACATATGAGAAGATCATCTAAGCCGTCCACTGAACCCTTTTGAAGTTGGGATTGCCATGGTGGCATGTCTTGGGGAAGGTGGAACAAGATAGTGGGTTGGGGAGTTGTGATGTTTCTGGGTAAAAGCTAGGGCTTCTGGGTATTGTGAAGTGGAGGGAACAAGGGCACAGGAAAACGTTTTTTTTTTTATTATTTTTTCTCTTGTGTTCTGTGTGTGTTTGGGCGGGAATGAGGTGAAGAAGAAAAACAGTGGGTTGGGTGGTTGTGTTTATTCATTTGACCGGGTATGGGAGGGTTGACCGGGTCAAGGTTTGGACTGGATTGGGTTGGCAGTTAGGATATTGGGCCTTGGTTGGTTTTAGTTGGACATAGGATTAAACATGAAACTATGTAATACTATAGGGACCAAAACTGCCAAAGTGAAGATTTCAGGGACCATTCATGAAATTGTGAAAATATAATCCAAGGTCCAATCTTGTGACTCTCAAATAAACCAAGGGACCAAATTTGCAAATTGTGAAATCCGAGGACTAAACTTGACAAATTTAAAAATCCAGGGATCAAACTCGTAATTTCTCAAACTTTTGAAATTTTACACCAAAGGACTAATTATGACAACTTATGATTTAAAAAGGACCTTTGGTGACTTTTCTTTTAAAATACGTGCTCAGGGACTATTTCTGTCAATTTTTGAAAGACGGGGGACTGAAACTGCCAATTTTGCAAACTTTGTTCGTTTTTCATTTGTTTTGCACCTGAAACATATAAAACACAATTTTGAGATATTTTCAGTATTTTGATGCTTTTCGGAGTGTTTTTAAATGTTTTGCAGCTCAGATTTGACCTAAAATGATGAGTGAATACACACTCATCAGTATACTTTGATACGAATCTAAGGACATATAAAACGTAGAAAACGGATTTGTAACGATTAAATTATACATGTTTACACAAAGTTGCCGTAATTTTATTATATAAGAAAAACTATATTATTTATAATAGACAAGTGTTACGGCAAAACAAGTCACCATGTTGGAGGTCGTTTTTAACATTGATGTAGAACTTTTTATAAAGAGATGTCTTCTAGTAAAAGTAAATTCGCCAAATATATTTTCCAAAATGTCCGACCGTTTGTTTAGCGGAGTTGTAACGAATAAAATATAGTCACTCAAACTTTGCCGGAAACCACCCTTAAACAATATTTTGGACACAAGTACCATACTTAACCTATATTTTTCTCCGTGATCGAGACCTCTAGGATGAAAACTTAAATGCTAAAACTTTGAGATAATGATACAAACTTCCCAAAACCGTTGAGTTTGTTTCCTAACACTCGACGTGCACCATTTTACGACTAGCTTTTCGAGGCCGTTTATTCTCTTTCATGAAATTGTCAAATGACATTATTTTACGACGAAAAGTTATAATTTCTTAATAAATCACTAAATGATTATCGTAGGATATCATTTCGACGTAAATACTTGTAAAGTAATTTATAAATTGTCAAGACGTTATTATAAGATTATTTTCGACAATAAACTTCATTTTTAAAAGTGTACAAGTGGTATGGATATCATATGAGTTTGCATTCACGACAACATATCATAACTCAAGTCATAACATTCATTTTAGGTCACGGATAGTTTCCGAGCCTCATTTTCGTGCACTTCATTTTGTTAGCATATCAATCATACCAGGTGAGTTCCATAGCCCCACTTTCAATTGTTTTTATACTACTTTTGGGGGAGATACATGCTCAACTACTTCCTTTTACTATCGCAAATATTCTAAACTTTGACATATTACTGTGAGTTCATACCCCGCTTTTACTCGTTTAAATTCTTATAAACTATTTGGGGCGAGATACATGCTTATTTATCAAAACATTTAAACTCTTTTGCCAAACAACATTACTTATACTTTAGACTTGGTGCGTGAAGTGACTAGACTTAAACAAACATCCCAATATTTATATGTTGGAAGGCCATTTATTTGGATACAGCCCAACGTGAGTCGTTGGAGGAACATCCCAATATTTATATGTTGGAAGGCCATTTATTTGGATACAGCCCAACGTGAGTCGTTGGAGGAACATCCCAATATTTATATGTTGGAAGGCCATTTATATGGATACAGCCCAACGTGCGTCGTTGGAGGAACATCCCAACACGAGTTGTTGGAAGACCCTTGTGGTGACATTTATACTTTTAAGTACCTTAATGCGCATATTCATAATTGTCATTCTATTTTTGGCAGTGGGTTGTGAACACACAGGTTGCAAGTTTTGTATGGGCGGAACTTGGAACTGAGTGGATTTACGATGCCTTTGCTTTGTGAACTATTCTATATGACCAAAAACTTTGCCTTTGTTGCATGAACGCTCTTTAAAAGCTTTACTTGTTAACCAAACTCTATGAACTCACTCAACCTTTGTGTTGACACTTTTTAGCATGTTTTATCTCAGGTATTTAAGGCATTCACTTCATGGCATGCATTTGGACATATCATAGAGTCGTGGAGACGACGCGTCTCACTTGGGTTTTATAAACTTTAAAACATCGTTTGGCTTGTAACAAACTTATTTCCGCACAAGTTGATTTTCATTTGGGACCTATACTTTGTAAACTCTGAATGTTTTATTAAATCAAATGATGTATTTTCCAAACGACACTTTAGGTCGTTCGATATAACTATAACTTTGATGCTATGACAGTCCTCCCCAAGGTATTCCATTCCGCTGCAAAACAGGTAATTTGGGGGTGTGACAGATTGGTATCAGAGCATCGGTTATAGAGAACTAGGTTGCATCATTGACCCTAGACTATAACTACATCATCATAGCATCTCATCATATCATTATAAGTGCATACTCCTTATACATGCGAACTTATGACTCAACACCAAACATCATATGAGACGATTAGTCCAAGCATTGCATAGTTACTCCTAAATTATACAAAGCCTGATCACCTATGTCTAATTCAGGAAGAATCATGCAATGAAGGGAGTAGTAGTCTCATATGTGTAAGCAATTCCGTAATCGAGCCAAATTTTCAAAAGATTTTCTTCAAACCACTTGTTTTCTGTTTGATCCGAGTGACAGTTCTTGTTTGATGAGTTGCAACGATCAAGCTAGAAACAAGTTGTTACCTAAACCGATTTAGCCTAATCGTATGACAGTTCTTGTTTGATGAGTTGTGGGATTAAGTAAAAATCGGTTACCTAAAAGTCTTTTGAAAATTTTGCTCGAGAATGGGAAAGCCTGCCTCATCAAGCCTAGTCATAAGAGAGCATGTATTTAGGACGGGAAATGGTCACGATAGCACGAGAACGTACCTAGTTGGATGAGGAACGCATATGTATGAGCATTGACATAATCATATAGACCATATACGAGCATGAACTTTTAGAGCTTTTGTCGAGATTCCGACTATAGTATCATTAATCGAATCACGAGGACGTGATTCCTCTGACATGGGAAGAATGTCACAATTCTCAATTTCCGGTCATTTCTCAAACTCCATATTCATCATTTCATATCAATTTATGCATGGGTTTTGCATTTTACATTAAACGTTTATTTTCTTATTAAATAAACGCTATCGCGTAAACATTATTTGAACATTTGATCCGACTCTTCCAAAAATTTTCCTGATATATTTTAATACTTATATTAAGATTATAAAAATAATATTATGAGTTTACCCAGTGTTTTAAATTTATTTAGTATATAAATTGTTATATTTATATAATTACGACGGTTTTCGTAAATTCAACACGATAAATAATTATTCACTCAAATTTTGCAAGAAATGTATTTTTATAATTTTTATAACTTCAATATATTTTATTTTGCTTCGTTAAAATTTATTTTTAGCTAACGCTACCCTAAATACTCAAATGTGTATACAAGTTACTAATTTTCTTTAAATAGCTACACATTTACTTCTACCTATACATACTTAACTAATTAAATTACACTAAATCCCTTATTTCTAAATTGGATGTCGACATTCACATGGATGACTCACTTAAGTTTGCAAAATATCTTTCATATTTAGTATATTATACTCATACTTACACATAGATACTAATTATCCAAGGTGTAAAAAAAAAAAAGATTTTTCTCTCTTCTCTTCCTCTCCACACAAACCGGCCACCATAGAGGTTTAAGAGGAGATCACCAATATTTTCAAGACAAGTATTTTACACTCTAGACACACTCTTGATTAAGGTTGTGAAATAAAAATCTTGGGTGATTAGGATTAATCCTTTTTTCATTAACCTCATCAAGTATTCTAGTAAGCATCTCATGTCCATTTTTCATCTTTCATATTCATTTCATATTCATTTCATCATATTTGAGCAAAAACATGCAAGTCATATGATGTTGTACCACTTTTTCATTGATTTTTAAGAGTTATATATATATATGTCTTCCTATAATTATTCCTTGTAATATATCACTCTTGGTGATGCCTAGGAACCCATGACACCCTAAGAAGGTGTATGGTAGGATTAGAATAGCTTCGGAGTTGTTTTGAATGGGTTAGAATAGGTTTGGCGCGAGAAAAACTCATTTCGACATGTTTTAAAAAGGGTCTGTCCTTATTTTCAAAATATGGAAAATCCGACAGTTGGGATGATATTTTGGGCTAGATATTTAGAAAATACACTTTAAAACGAAAACGTGGCCGCTTGAACGGATTAAAACGGAGCTATAACGAAGAAGTTATGAATTTTTCAAGTTAAGCAACGAAAACTAATAATTCCAGAAATTTCAGCATGAAAATGTCACCCTTTACGAGTCAAAAATGAGACTTAAGCGTTATTAATTGTGTCGACTTATCAAAAATATATTAGTATACTTTGATACGAATCTAAGGACATATAAAACGTAGAAAACGGACTTGTAACGATTAAGTTATACATGTTTACACAAAGTTGCCGTAATTTTATTATATAAGAAAAACTATATTATTTATAATAGACAAGTGTTACGGCAAAATAAGTTACCATGTTGGAGGTCGTTTTTAACATTGATGTAGAACTTTTTATAAAGAGATGTCTTCTAGTAAAAGTAAATTCGCCAAGTATATTTTTTCCAAAATGTCCGACCGTTTGTTTAGCGGAGTTGTAACGAATAAAATATAGTCACTCAAACTTTGCCGGAAACCACCCTTAAACAATATTTTGGACACAAGTACCATACTTAACCTTTATTTTTCTCCGTGATCGAGACCTCTAGGATGAAAACTTAAATGCTAAAACTTTGAGATAATGATACAAACTTCCCAAAACCGTTGAGTTTGTTTCCTAACACTCGACGTGCACCATTTTACGACTAGCTTTTCGAGGCCGTTTATTCTCTTTCATGAAATTGTCAAATGACATTATTTTACGACGAAAAGTTATAATTTCTTAATAAATCACTAAATGATTATCGTATGATATCATTTCGACGTAAATACTTGTAAAGTAATTTATAAATTGTCAAGACGTTATAAGATTATTTTCGACAATAAACTTCATTTTTAAAAGTGTACAAGTGGTATGGATATCATATGAGTTTGCATTCACGACAACATATCATAACTCAAGTCATAACATTCATTTTAGGTCACGGATAGTTTCCGAGCCTCATTTTCGTGCACTTCATTTTGTTAGCATATCAATCATACCAGGTGAGTTCCATAGCCCCACTTTCAATTGTTTTTATACTACTTTTGGGGGAGATACATGCTCAACTACTTGCTTTTACTATCGCAAATATTCTAAACTTTGACATATTACTGTGAGTTCATACCCCGCTTTTACTCGTTTAAATTCTTATAAACTATTTGGGGCGAGATACATGCTTATTTATCAAAACATTTAAACTCTTTTGCCAAACAGCATTACTTATACTTTAGACTTGGTGCGTGAAGTGACTAGACTTAAACAAACATCCCAATATTTATATGTTGGAAGGCCATTTATTTGGATACAGCCCAACGTGAGTCGTTGGAGGAACATCCCAATATTTATATGTTGGAAGGCCATTTATTTGGATACAGCCCAACGTGAGTCGTTGGAGGAACATCCCAATATTTATATGTTGGAAGGCCATTTATATGGATACAGCCCAACGTGCGTCGTTGGAGGAACATCCCAACACGAGTTGTTGGAAGACCCTTGTGGTGACATTTATACTTTTAAGTACCTTAATGCGCATATTCATAATTGTCATTCTATTTTTGGCAGTGGGTTGTGAACACACAGGTTGCAAGTTTTGTATGGGCGGAACTTGGAACTGAGTGGATTTACGATGCCTTTGCTTTGTGAACTATTCTATATGACCAAAAACTTTGCCTTTGTTGCATGAACGCTCTTTAAAAGCTTTACTTGTTAACCAAACTCTATGAACTCACTCAACCTTTGTGTTGACACTTTTTAGCATGTTTTATCTCAGGTATCTAAGGCATTCACTTCATGGCATGCATTTGGACATATCATAGAGTCGTGGAGACGACGCGTCTCACTTGGGTTTTATAAACTTTAAAACATCGTTTGGCTTGTAACAAACTTATTTCCGCACAAGTTGATTTTCATTTGGGACCTATACTTTGTAAACTCTGAATGTTTTATTAAATCAAATGATGTATTTTCCAAACGACACTTTAGGTCGTTCGATATAACTGTAACTTTGATGCTATGACAGTCCTCCCCAAGGTATTCCATTCCGCTGCAAAACAGGTAATTTGGGGGTGTGACACCACAGCATTTCATTTTTCACATTTACACATCAGAATACCCCTATACTTATAACTCAAGCCATTTTTAGTTTTTGAGACTCACCAATTTATTTATTTATTTTTTATTTTTTTTAAACCTATTAAATTTTCATTTATTCAAATAAAAATACAAATTACATAAAATACAAATTACATAAAATACAAATTACAATACGTAAAATGACTAAAAAAGACAATATTATGTGTTACATGTGATTTTTAAGGCCTTAAAATATTTATATAGTTTTTAAAATGAATAGATTCAGGTAAGTGGTACTAGTCAATGTTTAACTTATTTTATTTTGTGTTATAGAATGTGTAGTTTATTTTTACTTTCAATGGGCCATTATGTTATGACTTTCTTATGGGGAAGTGATTGGCACACTTTTAAAGTTTATTGGCACACTCAACTGTATAAAACACTAGCTTTATCAAACACCGCATAGCTGTCTTTAAAGGCGGGTGAAGTAGGTTACTGTCCAGGGCCTTAAATTTTTTAGAGGTCCTAAAATTTGTTCCGTTAATAATTATTTACATGTGTACATATACTTTTATCGAAGAAAAGAGAAATTAGGTGAGAAGATATATTAAGAGGGTCATACGGCGATTATTTAAATTACTAATTTGCATTATATCGTATAAAATGGCGACACTTTTTAGATAAATTAGGTTTAGAAGGCCTTATTATTGATTTTCGCTCTGGTTTTCCAAAAACTCAAAACGGTGATTCACCGGATGACTTTAAACTTCTTTCCGAGCTAGATCGAGCTCTCGACTAATATTTTGACTCGATGCGATTAATTTGTTTCTCGCAACAACAACGACTTTACAAAAAAGATACACAGGGAGGCCAAAGAAATCCGATTAAAGTAGAAACTCTAAGGGGAGCATCAACATAGTAAAATGTGAAGCCATATTTTTCAGGTTAATACCAAAACCTAAACTTAAACGTTTGACTTTGAACACGTGAATTCTTGCTTTAACGTATAACCGTTAGGTTAATCGTGTAAAACGAAAAATAACTTTAAACGTATACCGACAAAAAACTAAGTTTAGTTTACGTAAAATAAGTATTTTATTACTCTCATGAGAATATTTTATAAGTTACTTGCATTTGGTTTTATAAATTTTACATAAATTACTTAAGAATTGCATTAGGTCTCATACATGCATGCAATACTTAACCAATTCACTAGCCTTGCATGCAATACTTAACCAATTCACCAGACTTGCATTATAATACATATACACACTCTTATAACTTCAAAATTTGAATTCTTCCCTCCTATTCCTCACGCCCCCCGTGGAATCGTCCATTATAAGTAGTAGTGCAAACAATCCTTTACTTGCAAAGGCAAAATCCTATCTTACTATCTTTGAATGTCAACTAGCTAGGACAAAAGACTTGAGTAAGAAATCCCTCCCCCACCCTTCTTACATATGAAGCCACCTTATGACCACCACAACATACCAAGGTCTTGATTTATTTTTTGTTTGAACCATGCCATGTGAAGGCTTGAGATCTCTTATACCATTGCCCAAAATGTTTCTATATAAGCTAAGGTTAACTAGTTCACTTCTCACACTTCAAACAACACTTACTCACTATCTTATTTTCTCTCTAATAAACGACAACAACAAGGGGTAGAACAAGGAGTATTGGGTTGTTAGATAACTTAATTAAGGGTTGGAAAAGTTAAGGTATCTTGGAAGTCTTTGTGCATTTCTTGACCATCATCACTCCAATCTTTGTAAGAACTTCAAATAACTCATTTCCTACTCATTTTTGTACATATTTAACATTTCGTGGTTGCTTTCATATCACCACTATATGCTTGTTGCCTAAAAATTTGATTTGAACTTGGTATAAACAAACTGCAATTCTGCCTAAATTTTCAGTAGATTTAGGTGTACCATTTAACTACTTTAAAGTAACTTTTGGCCAAATTCCTTTATACCACAGTTAAATATAGGTCTTTAGTACTTCCTAGCCGAAATTTATAAATTTAGGAAGTTTCTTTGTATTTTTAATATTTGACAAGAAATAGGGTGTCAGAAAGGTCTTAAACATGAGTTCAAATTTATTTCATAATTATGAGAACTTTAGACTCGAAACCATTAACTATGGTAATTTTAGATTTTGTAGACAACACCTAGACCAAACCACGGTAACCTGAATCACTCAAAGAGGTTAAGTAACGAAGAAGTTATGGCCTCGCAAAGTTGAGTAAAATTTTGTCTAAAACCTGTAACAACAGGTCATCCTATAAATGAATATAAATGGACACTTAAAACCTAATTTCACAAACCAAAGCCTTTATAAGCAGACATATTACCTATGATTAGGGCTTTTGAATGACAAAAATCGGACAAGAAATAAAGAAGTTACTGTAACATCCCAAAACCGAGTTTTAAGTATTATATTATGAGAATGCCTTGAATAGTTTGACTAAGACTTTATATATATTAAAAGACCAAATATTATTGGTTAGTAAATCATGTTAGTCAAATCCTAAGTCAAGATATTATGTAAATGGTTTTAGAAAATATGTGTCACAAATCTAAGAGAAATAAACTTAAGGGACTAAAGTTATCATGTAGTAAATAAGTAATAAAGGTATGTGTGGCCAAACTATGAGAAAAGGGGCGTGAGGGACCAAAGGAGTCAATTGGGCAAAGTTCCAACTAACTAATATCTAGTTAGTTAAATAGAAATCCACATTTTTGGAGAAGTGTCTGATGTGTTTGCGTGTGTGATGTGATGTTCAAAGGAGAAGGGAAAAACAAGACAACTTGATGATCAATTGATGAAGGCTTAAGGCTCTAATTCCAAGGGTTTAATCCATAACCATGATCCTATGCAAGTAAGTTTTCTAATTAGTGTTTAATTGACGAATTGAAGAATTAGGGTTTATGTACCCAATTTGAGGGAATTGGGTAAATGATTTTTTGGGCTAATTAATGAAGTTTTAGTGTTCACGGGTTTTGTTTAATTCCAATAAATTAGAGTGGATTTTGAGGGTTTTGGTTTTATGATCATGGTAATGATAATATTAAGATGTGAAATTGAATTGAGTTTGTTCATGGGTTATATACACCCTTGTTATTGATTTTGTATTAATATGATAATAGGTCTAATGATGATTGTTGGATAGGATACAAGGAAATGATGGTGACTTGTTGGTTATTAGCTTGGATTCAAGGTAAGTAACCAAGCCTTAATATGTTATGATATGTGAGTGATTAATTGTATTATACGTATTGATTGTTTTGTGTTTAAGTGTAAAGATATAAAAGCTTGAAAGTGAAGATGGAACTAGGCTAGATAGGCTCTAGTTAGTGGTATCCTTGATTTAGCCATGGGACTAATCAAGGTAAGTTTATGGTTTGTTGATAAGCTTGAATGGGTTAGTATGCTTTGTATGCAAATGATCGAAGTTTGGTGTGCTAAGTATGCAAGTGTTATTGTGATGTGAGTATGATGTACATTTATGCATTTAATTATGTCGTATATGATAGTATATTATTGTTGGTTACTTACTAAGTTTTATGCTTACGGTTTAGTTGTTTAACTATTTTTGTAGGTTCATTATGAAGAAGGAAAAGCCTTGGTAATGGCCTAGGATTGGGCACGGGTTGGAACGCTGATTGGTTATGCATGTAGCGTATGATTGATACCGAGCTCGAAGAAATGTTAAACCCCCAAGTGTTGTAAATGGTTTGTAATGTTGTTTTGTAGTGTCAAAGTCCAGTTTTTAAGTGTGTAAATGAGATATTCTCAAGTTGTATTGAAAGTGGGTCAAAACGGGTGTTTGGCAAAACACCCGTACGTTTGTAAAGTATGCGTTCATGGGTCGTCTAGACCAAGTAACGTTATGAAAATGAAGTATTTTATGTTTTAATGAATTTTGGAAGGTTTCATAAAGTTTTGAGTCTTGGAGGTATGTTTTCCAGAAAATGAAGTTGTGAAAGATTGATGGCTCCAAGTGCCCAAAATTTTGCATTAAAAGTGTTAAAACTTTTGATGGCTCTCAAACTCCAGATTTTTTTATTGGGCTAATAACCTTTTAAAGCACTATACTTGTCAAAAATGGCAGTTCTGCGTAGCGAACTAAAAAAATAACTATTTTAGACATTAAAGTTGACATTTCTGTCTTTCTTTAAGTATTATGACCATTTTACCTTTCAAAAAAAATTTCAAAAAAAAAAAGAAATTCGAAAAAAAAATTCAGAAATTTCAAAAAAAAAGTATTTCGAAAACAAAAATTCAAAAAAAAATGGAAAAAAAATTCGAAAAAAAAAGTATTTCGAAAAAAATTTAGAAAGGGTAAAATGGTCATAATATGGTCATAATACTTAAAGAAAGACAAAAATGTCAACTTTAATGTCTAAAAGAGTTATTTTTTTAGTTCGCTACGCAAAACTGCCATTCTTGACAAGTATAGTGCTTTAAAAGGTTATTAACCCTTTTTTATTAGAAGTGTTAAACTTTTGATGGCCTCAAACTCCAGAATTTTACATTAAAAGTGTGAGAGTTTTGATGGCTCCGAAAGTTCAGAATTTTACATTAAAATTATGGAAGTTTTGATGGCTCTCAAATGGCAAAATTTTGTGAGCAAACATTATCGGTTTTCTAAAAATCATATCTCACAAATCGTAAGTCATTAGAAATCGTGCCAACCATCGGTTTGAAGATATTTAAGTCTAGTTTCATTTAAAAATACCTTCAAGGGTTGTTTTGTAATATATTTTTACCAGTTTATTAACAGAAGGTCTATTATAGTCTTGTCGTTTTCGCAAAAAGTTTTAATTTTTATTCAAATCGGAAAAGGGGTGTTTCAGTTACGCCCATTTAAAGTCGTTATTTATCTAAACTCAACAACATATTTAAAATGTTTTTGGAACTAAAAGCGTGTTTTATTTGTTTTTACTACACGATTTGACCTACGAAACATTATAAAATTCACTACATGTATATAAGAGTGATAAAACTTTATAAAACTCATATGCATTTAGTATATGTCGTATCATTCCTAAGACGATTTATTTATCTAGGTCGCGGTTAAGCTTTTTGCTCGTTGAACTTACTTATCATTTCCCGTATTCACCACTTGATTGAAGTGAGTTTCATAGCCCCAAGTTTACTTGTTTTATAGTTGTTTTGAAATACTTTGGGGGTGAGAATACATTGCTTGCTTTTACTTATGGATACAAGTACATAAAACCTTTACGGATTGCCTAAGTACCCGTTAACCCACTTTCCCCCCCCCCCCACTATCATGAACCGTTAACTACTTTGTAAGCACGAATGTTGTAAATAGATCTATTAGGATTGACACCCCCGTCCGGGTAAGTAGCGCTTACTTGATTTCCATATCAAACAGATGTATTGTATTTGAGGAATTCTGGGTGTTCTTGGGTTAGACACCTACCGGGGCAACAACTTGTAACAGCATATACTTTGGTTAAGGCTTTGGTGAGCTTAGTGCAATCGTACTACTTTTATATGATATTGCATTTGTTATAATAGTCACACCCAGAAATCTTGTGGTCCAATTTTACATTTACTTAGCCTATGAACTCACCAACATTATGTTAACGTTTTAGCATGTATTTCGTATGTTCGTAAATTGCATGGTTTGGCTTGCATGGAGTTCATTTTAGAGTCACCGATGGCGGCTGCATTCATGAAGATTTACTGCATGGACTTCATATCATTTGATTATGTTTTCAAAAACTACATTTTATTTGTTGTGAAACTTGTGAACTTATTATCTTGAAAATTTATTTGTTTTTAATGAATCAAATGATGTACTTTAAAACGGCTCATGTAGAGATCGTTCTTTATATCTTGTCTTTGTACTATGAAAATCATATCAATGGTTATCTTTCCGCTGCGATATTCTGAGGGTGTGATATAAAATCATTAGGTAAGGGATAATCAATTATATATATATATATATATATATATATATATATATATATATATATATATATATATATATATATATATATATATATATATATATATATATATATATATATATATATATATATATATATATATATATATATATATATATATATACTAGTGGCAAAACCCGTCCGATGGACGGGTATGACTTGTGATTTTTATTTTTAGGATTTAGTAGAACAAATATATACTAAAAAGTAATTAAAAGTTAAATGAAACAGTTAAGATCTATAATTGAAGTTACCATAATCCATAAAACGGCTAAAAGCAGGTAAGTATTTTTATTTTTAGGATTCAGTTGAACAAATATATACTAAAAAATAATTAAAAGTTAAATGAAACAGGTGAAATACCTTGTACTTGTCGAGGTTCTTCAAGTAGATAGTAAATGCTCTATGTCTACCTATAAAGTGACCATTAATATCTGGCAAGTTCACACATCATGGTCATATAAATGTAAACTGGCTTCAATGGCTCCAAGCGGAAGGCCACTTGAGAAAGGAGTCTCTGGAGGTGGAGTGGGAAGTGATACTGATAGATGTAACAGTGGTGGATTCTTTATTGATGACTGCAATAACTACCATTCCAAGTTACGTACTATATTTCCCATATTCTTTCATTTTTAAGAGAAACTTTGATTGGCTAACCTGAATTTGGTAACGGACATTATCAAATTCAACCCAGTGGCAATCCAACTTGACCTCTTCTTCAATACTGTGAAACCAAGAAAGCCGATATCAGTAGCTACTACTAATAATAGGTCATATCTCAAGAATCATTCGATTACAAAACATCATTACTATTACAGTAGCACAGAAAAGAAAGATAGTGATCACCAAGGACTTTTCACAACTAATTATAAAATTCATAAAATAGAGCTTCAATCAATAATATCTATTGTAAAGTTAATGAACATGAAGCATACGTTTCTTTAGATTTTATCTACAATATTTGTATATAAGAATGGAAGGATAAAAAAACAGTAGCACAAAAATTCCAGCATAACTAATGGTATCACAATAATATGCGAACTATAGAGGTAGTTTTTTACTATTTAGAAATTGATTAAAAGGATGTTTTGGTAAGATGGCTCATGGCAGCAAAATTATGTTTTGATCTGTCATCTACATCATTCAAATTCAACAATTAAACACCACCTGAAATCATGATTCATCATAACTAACAGGAAGTTTAGAATTATCCTATTCGCATTACTTATTAAAGGGATATTCGGGATTGCTCACCTGAACCCATACACGCGTATTTAAATAAGTATAACATATAAATATATAATTAGCTGGGGTCTTTGGTTACACTATTATAATCGACATCTTCAAAGGGATTTTGCAGAAAACTATTTCATAGCTTACACGCAGTTACTAAACACCATTTTCACCCTGCTAATTTATCCTAATTCTTTCAATATAATCCGCAAGTATAAAAAAGGTATAAACAGATGAGTAATTTGCTCTTTAAAAGCATCAACTCTTTAAAGTGCACCTGTCGAACTAAATACCACTTTTGATCCATGGTTCCTATCATAATCAAACTGAAACATTAAGCACAAAGAAATGTAATATAATTTTCTTTAAAAGTGAAAGGGGGGATTGTATTTTAACCCGTTTGGTCCACTGAACCCCTTCTCATTTTAAGCTCATATATTTATTATTACTTGTTAGATATTTATAATAAGTTGATGAACCTAGTGATGAGCAACTAAATGCAATTACTACCTTTAATGACATAGTTAACTTCTAGAGGTTATATAGTAAAGCTCCGAAAAAGAGCATGCGTGTACACTGCCAAGAAAATAATGTGAACTTGGACTGCGATTGACATGTTTGCATTTTAAACTGCAAAAATCAAGACAGTTCCTTACCTCTAAAATAGAACAGCCTCGTATATTATTGTAAACATTAATACATGCATTAGTGTGTTACACCCATAAAACACATTGTGATTTACGAAACATGTGTACATACATACAAACAATCGAATATTTCTGAAATCATGGATGCACACACGTTATCCATTAGCATTATTTAGATCGTCCAGTTGCATCTTTTATAACATCAGTCAGGATGCCGGTAATAAGTACAGTAAATAACAGTCCCGCAGAAAACATTAAGCAATAAAAATCATGTATTTCAGAAGGAAAATAGATACCCTTGGGATACTTCATCAACACGTTAGTTGCCAAATTTTGTCGCCTTCTTTCTATAAGCTTCAACTGTTCCTAAGCCTTTATTTCATGAATGCTACTGAAGTAACGTTTTTATTAGATCTACGGGTTTTCATTGGTTGTTGTACTTGTTGTAGCTTTTGTTGTTTTTTTTTATAAGCTAGAAGTTGTCCTTGATGTTCTACACTTATGTCTGCTCTTGTACCAATTGATCTTCCGCATAGTTCTCAATGACCATGTCGGTCCAATAATTATCAAGCATTAGTAGTTTAGAGTTACATGTGTTCAAAAAGACATAATGAAACAAAGAAATATTGTAAAAGCTAGTTGCCACTTGAGAAAGGAGTCTCTGGAGGTGGAGTGGGAAGTGATACTGATAGATGTAGCAGATGTGGATTCTTTATTGATGACTGCATTAACTACCATTCCAAGTTACGTACTATGTTTCCAATGCTACTAATAATAGGTCATATCTCAAGAAACATTCGATTAGAAAACATCATTACTATTAACAGTAGCACATAAAAGAAAGATACTGATCAACAAGGACTTTTCAAAACTTATTATAAAACTCATATATATAAGCACATGCTGCAGCTCAAGGACCGAAGTGGACCAAAAATTTATTTCAGGAAGAACCGAGTAAATTTGTGTGCAAGCAACTTTTGTGGGGCCAAGTTTTGTTATTGCAGCAATGCAACTCCATTCAAATAAAAGCAAAGATCTGTCACTTGCATTCCTGAACTCAAGGATGTTCCTATTTTGATTCTACATAAAGGAATAAGTTAGCATGAGGTAACACAAAAAGTTCTCAACACTTGAGGAAAATACTTACACTATTGTTGCAGTAGCAAATCGTGTCCTTTCTCGAAATAATTGAAGCCTTTCCGGTTCCAAAGGCATTCCCAAATACCCTCTAAATGTGACATGCAAACATATCTAATAACTCAATGGAAAGGCAAAAACTTCTACTTAAGAGGTTGAATCCATACTCGATGACGTACAGAGCCTTCCCTATGTCATTCTATTGTGTTTCTTTTTAACTAAATGTTTAAATGTAATATTTACATCTATGGTCGCCTAAAAAATCTCTCGTATCATTAAATATCATTTCTATTATAATGAATGTTTATAAGTTAACTTTACATGTCAATTGCAGTCCTGTAACATAATGAACCTATTGTCAATGTTAGTGTTTGAATAATAATAAGTCCGTATGATAAGCTTAAAACGATCTTGTTGATCCAAATAGCGGAAAGCAAAACTACTATTTCATCAACAAAAGCGATTGACCTCTTGCAATTAAAGAATTCATGTTTTGGATTACTAAATTCGATCTTGCCATAGTATACTAAAAGAAATCTCATATAACAGTCATAAAAAATAGTTACGTTTGTGCAATGTCAGTTTAAATAGGGTGACTATTTATTCCTTGTGATAATCCTTTTCATGTTTCGATAAGTTGTGGATGCAATTATTGCTTGTTCCTTATTATAAGCCGGTTTAGTTATATATGGAACTAAGCATGTATCACATAAATTATTAAAACTTCTAAACGCCACTTTTTGAGCAAAGAAAATTCAAAACATTCTAAACGCCACTTATAAGCCCTCCCGGGCGTTGACATATTTTACTATAACAATACATATTTTTTTGAACGTTTAGCATCTCTAATGTTAACACACAATCACACATAGTGGCATAAAAAATAGTTATGCACCTGACATGTCAACTTCATCATCTAACTCGTATTTGTGAGAATCACTGGAATTATCATCAGGTCCATCTCCATCGTTATTCATGTGGCCTTCAATGTCCTCATTCTCATATATTGAATGGTTTAGCAACTGAACTAACTCCTTGGATTGAGCTATATAAATGAGAGGTTTCACAACCTTCAGGATCTTCTTTTATTCTTCTCAGTTTTGACTCGATATCTGCAGATAATATCTCGATCATTATTACATAGTATGATATATCCTAAACATATCAATAACCATACAAAGTGACTGCTGAAGAAAGACTTGCACTGCCCTAAGTGATCATAATATACCATCAATTATTGTTTTGCAAGAGACAAAGCATTCAAAATTTTCAATAACTAATTGTTTTCTATGTTGAGTTCATCCTTTAAGGTCAGTTTTCAAAGCCAAACCACCAGCTTCCAAGTCTGATGCAGGTGTATCTTGGTGCCGCCACGATAGATATGATTTTGGCTGGTTCAAATTTCTCAAAATAATACATCAGCTCATTTGTGTATTCATGTAGAGAAAGTTTTTTTGTATGAGGCTGCAAAAGGTACTACGCCACTTTTAATGGCCATGGTAGGTTTGTTGAATTTTTGAGAACTGTGATTCTGCTAATTTTTCTAAGCTATAATATGTCCCGGAAATGGTTAAGGTCTTAGAGATTTTAGAACAAATTTATTGTGACAATATTAGTCTGAAAGGGAAGTAAGTTGTATTGTTGTGTCGTGGAATCAATAAACTTGTGGTTGCACAAGGAGAAAAATTAAAAGGGCATAATTAAAGCATGTCGGCGGATGGGTGTGCACACATATTTCAATTTTATCTAGTCTTATTTAACTCACTACTCCACGTAATACATGGTCTTTTAACTACACTTAATGCTATTCAAGAAGTATGATTATTGGATGGAGCAGCGTCATAAATTTACTTAGACTTGGATGAAATAAAATAAAAAAAAAGAAGAAGAAAGTCCCAAAGAACGAACATAAAGTAATAGAATTACTCAAGTCCCAGAGGATTTACGAATTCAGCGACACGGGAGAAAGATTGTAAACCATTGAGCCCCTTTACAGCCACAGAAGGTTTCTTCTCAAACTTTTGAGTCCGTGATATGAAAATTTATACAATTTAATTATTGCCCAAACCAATATCCCGGTAATCTTATGAAAATTTATATATCCGGTTTGGGAGTAAAGAATACTCAATCTAAACAGAAATAGGGTGTTGTATGGCCCAATAGGTTATATAATTTGTTTGCTAAATTTTGTACCCAATAGAGATAAAACTTAACCTTCTTGAACCGTTAGTGTGTGAAATAAGTGCAAAGCTTCAATAGGTTCACGTCTGGCGAATCTAAAAACACCCTAATATTAGAATCCATATCATTAATCAAAAGAGCTTATACAGTAAGAACCTTTTGAAGCGCCAATAGGAATGATTCAACTGAAGTTACCTAGTGAGCTATCATACTGGCAGCTGGCAGGAGTAAGTGGAGCAGGTCAACCTGTGTTGAACAAAATAATTTTTAAATCAAAATAGCAACTTGTTAGATGTTTGCAACACTCAAAAAAACTAATCGAGTTAAATACATGTAAAGTATCATTAAAATAAAAATATCTTTGGTTAAACAAAATAAAAGAAACAGATTACAATGTTATTCAAATAGCCACACATCATAGGTTTTAACAGACAACAACAATAATATAATTCAGCAGCGAACGGGCATCAAAGAACCATCTTCAAGTGCCCTTGGCCAGCATCACTTTTTCATTATCTAGTGATAGTAGGTCAAATTTGTTCCGAAGATTGATTTTTGGTGCTTTAGGAGAAGGAGGACCATCTTGATTCTTCCCCTTGCGATTCAGTAGTTCCAACTCTGGTGTGTAGTTTGCTTTGTCTTTGGCTAATTTCTTCCTTGCAGTAGCAGTTGTACGACCTGTTGCTGCTATTTCCCCTTCCTCCGGTTCAGCATATCACAGCCTCATAATGCCCATAATCAACAATTGTTAAAGTCCCTTTCCTACCTCTACTCGGCTCTGCACCAATCACTTGTTGTGGTGGAGTTGACGTTAACCTATCTATAGTAACCGACGTTCTGTTGTCATTAGCTTTAATGCTATTTGCATAACCATAGCTTTTATCATCGGCTACTTTATCATATTCGTCCATATTTGCAGCTTCACTACCACTCACTTCACCCTGTTTTTATTTCTCTACTTTAACAACTTCTTTGCCACTATCATCTTGTTTCATATCATCCTCATCTTCGTCTCCGTACATAGAGAGAAGCGCAAAATGCCCTCAGATTCCTTCTTTCATGCCATCACAAGACTGAAAGACAGATACTGACTCCTTCACCAGCTGCCTGATTGAGTGCGGTTGATAAGGAACAAATTAAAAGATATGAGAACGAATCAGAATATTCGATTTCTGTAGGATTTAAAAGTATGTATTTTCTAATCCCGCTTTTCCACTGGGATTAAAATTTAGTTCCAATAATACCATACTAATATTGAAAGTTAAATTTTAATCTTGCTGATCTTTTCCTAGAAAAAAAGGAGAAGAGATCACACAATCACGAGTAGGATCGTAAAAATGATATTTAGTTAAGCTTATAAGAAAATACAGACTTGTGCCCAGGGATAACATAAACCTTTTTTCAATTCGGGTATTCTGAAGTGGATATCCGTGTCTTTTTTAGACCTGCACACAAATCCATTGCTTGTTTATAAAGAATGCAATCATGACCTAATCGTAATGCGCAAAAAATAAGTAAATATATAAGATTGTGTTGCGAAAAGGCTGGCAAATAATGTTGCAATACAAACTCACACATGTAATCATGTTTCACCTGTAAAAGCATCACTTTAGTCGAATGCTCGAAATCAAAACTTGGTAGTGTGTGACACACACTTGTGATGAGGGGAAGCAACATTGACACAAACTTTGTTTTCATCAGAGACGGCCATTGTAGCATATTCTATATAGTATAACCTCATCCATACAAAAACGTTAAAAAAACTAATGCTTGTAGCACATGAATAAGTTCCTTATAATAATTCAATGAAATAAACAATTCCATGTTATCCAATTGATTAGCTTTTATCCTTTTAATATTTTTAAGATGAAAAGGTTAAATAAGTACCTTTAGTCTTTCGATCAGAATTTTAGTATAATGTTCTAATTCAGGAAAAACAGGTTTTGCGAACAGTGGATGCAGCGCTTGGCGTCGGTTCAACACTTGTTTGTGCACCCTGCAGTGACATTATTCTACCTCTTTTTGAAATGTGGCCTATCTGGTGGTTCTTATATGTATCCGGCATGCCTAAAAAAATGATCACATAAATTTTCTAATAAGAAGGCAATCCTGAATAAAGTAACGAACCCAACTAAAAGCATGCTAAAATAAAAGTATATGGACAACAAAAATGAATTTGATGCATTGCGTTAGCCAACAGCACATGTCTCACCTTGGTGGCCATCTGATGTTGTTATTTGACCGCTGACCATCTGCTGTTGCATCTCACACTTCGAACACTTTTGGTGACATCACTTAGAACAAAAAGCAAGTAAATACATCTGCTATTGTTATTTAAGATAAATAACTAACGCATTGTTAGTTTTTAGTTGTTATGAATGCAAATATTATAAGTGGTGGTACTTCAATAGTTGGAAGAGAACTTGTGCAGAAATTTGTATCATCAGTTATTTAGACACCTCAAACATCCCCTAAACTATCGAAGCTAATCCAAAATCACTTACTATTGCATAAGTTATCAGCTAATCGATCTAATTCACATCTACACATCAAATCAGGATACCTCTTACAACGCGTTAGAAATCATATGAAAGTTCACTATATACAAAGGTGGTCAGACTACTATGAAATACCGATCACATCGGAGAGGCATGACATATCTTTTTACAATTAGGCAACCATTGACTATCACCCTACCAATACATGAATATATAACTGTTGTTTTATAGCCTTGAAAGTACATACATCAGTACACACACCGCACGAAACATAACATAATATATCATACTAATAATTGTTAATATATTAATAACATATCCTGATATTATCCAGAAAGTAACTCAACATATTGATTGCCCAAAAATACCAATTAACATTCCACCTGTGATGAGACGGTGAACTAAACCATTATCATTATTGGTGTGCCAACACTTTGCACCAACCGGTTATCTTGAAATTAAATCAGCAACTAAAATATTAAATGAGCGTTGAAGATCAACTTGCTGATCTATTCGAGACTGCCTTCTACAATGGTTGCAAGTACCTAGTTGACAACATCAAAGGAGACTACCTCATCAAAAGTGTTTTGGATTTTGAGTGAGTAAAAATCAACCACTGCATTATGTGGCTAGGGGTACAATTAAAAAGTATATGCTTTTAGAAAATCAGGATCACTTTCACACTTCCACACCCTTTAGTTTGTAATTTTGTATATTGTCAACATATTTTGATCTATTATGACAATGTAAATACAAAATTTTACCTCATAACCTGGATACAACTACAAAGGAAAGAAGGTATATTTGACCGCAGCTCTGCAGTGTCCTTTCACAGATGCATACATTGGAACTGCCTTGAAAACAGGCCTTTTCAACTATGTTTGGTGTCAGTTTTATAGCAATCCTCATTGCCTGAACTTTTTTATCCTGAAAGTGATCCCCAATTGCGCCACTGATATATAGATTGTTTCGTCGCATCGAATGCTCAATCTGCAAAATGGGAAAGGGTCAAAATAAGTTATTTTTTGTACATGTTGAAATAAAATCTCTGCCATGGGTAAAAAATATGCCTTCGATTATTAATTGGGGAAGTTCATATACATAAAAAATTGTGTAATGTGTAACCAATTTGTTGATAAGTTCGAATGTCTTAAAGATGGCCTCAAAAAGTTGTGCCAATCCGATAAAACCCGAGGTCTAACGGCTAGCTAACAAAATAAAGTTGCACACCTTTATGGCTAATCACAAAATTATCATCACACTTTAATGAATCTTATCAGTGTGACAAAAAAAATATGAATGCTAAGATATTATATTGGACATGACATGGATTATGAGGACCCGTAAGCAAAACTACCTCTTGGATTCGTGGTTTTGCTCACATATGAAGTCGGTTATGCTTTTCAACCCAATTACTAAGCTCATTAACTACTATGTCTTAAAATCACCACCATTAGTCGTACGATAATTTAACTCTAACTAGTCTGGAAAAAAGCTTTTGTGCTTCGGTTTTTGATTCATTGCGAGCTGGATCTGCATCAAACATATCTAGATATTTTGTTTAATTCAACATACATAAGAAAAAACTTACATCCTTCAGAAAATGTAATACATAAGAGATTATTTGATGCATATTCATGAGAAATAAAATAAATAAGATTTCTTTGGGGATGGTTGGTGTGCTGGTGTAGAACACATTTTTCAAAAAGCAGGTCAGATGTTTCAAGATCGCAAACAATCGCCTTTTGTGCAAATGGTTCGTGAACACTATTTTCGTGATATATGTGTTTTGCAGATGCACTAATAATGAGATAATAACCCACATAATGCAATCCCAAACACCCCCTTGCTATTTTCAACAAATAAGTAGATAATTAACTATTGGACATAGTGGCCACGCTATGGTGTTCGCATCTTTCTATTATACTTTCGTGTGGTACATAATAGTAATAAGATAACCACAGTTATTCCATAAGTGAAAGGGGCATACCACATAAGATTCACAGCCGCTTATTAAAATCATCATCTTCATAAAACCAAATTCTAGCAAAAATAGCGATTTTGAGTAACCGAGTCCCCTATTTGCAAAAGAACATGCAAAAATAGCGATTAGAATACACAAGTTTGAGTCAAAATGTTTTTTTTAATTTGTGAATTAAATTTAAATTCCTTATCAGCAATTTTTAAGTACTCCACAAGTGCCTTGTGTAAGATGGAGTGATCGATTATCCCTTTTTCTGAAATTGGTTGCAACACAGCCACATATGCCTCACTACTGCTGATTTTTTCAAATTCAGCTTTGCAATAATATCTACCTTTCTGTTAAATACAAAAGACATATATAAGACACATGTGTATGTAGAACACATTAACAACCATAAATGTATCAAAAAATGAGGTGTATTTACTTGCGCTCCATTATATAGGGCCTGTTTGGATTGCTTATTAGAACTGCTTACCGGTAGGATTGCTTATTAAAACTGCCAATACAAATTAATGGCATATGTAAGTGGATAAAGCATACATAATATGTGAATATATTTGTGCACAAAATATTGGCATGCTAATTATCTAGAAAGAGAAAGAGTTACAATTGCATCATCTGTACATAAATTAATCACAAACCGTGTCAACTATTTTCAAGTGTCATCACCAAGTCTTTATTTTCTAACTGATTAATGATAACAGAAAATAGATGGATGATCATAAACTTGTTACAATCTGACTTAGTATAATAATAAATTCTCATTATGGTTGCATTTATATATTATTGAACAATCTTGAATACATACCTGCAATTTTAATTATATACCTCGTAATATATAAGTTAATGATAATCTCTTTCGACTTGTCCCTTAGCCTGGCCATACAAAAGAAATGTGCAGAAAACACTTGCTGCCTAGAGCACTGAAGCTCGTGATCAAGTTGGGTCACCTTCATTCTGCTACTTTCTAGCTATTGGAAATAAGCCTATAAAACCACAAGTTGGAAGAGAAATACCTTATTAATCATTGACATAGACTAAAGTAAATGTGGAAAAATTTCTAGATTACATGAACATGTAATCTTTCTTAACAAAGACTGTACTATACAACCATGCTCCATGAATTATCAACACCATATTCCTTCATGACCCAAATATTAGCATCTCCGTGATCACCGCCATAAACTGCATATAGACAACCTTTTAGATCATCTAAATTTGTAATACTGCTCAAGTCATAAACATTATATTATATTATATATAATCATACGTTGATAGTGGAAGAGTAGGTTGTTTGGATTTGAATCAACTTAGCTGCCACTTTGTCTTTGTTCTTCTTACCTGCAGCGCATACAAAAGGTTTTAGGTTTATGTTTTTTTAATCTGATGGTGACCATGATGTTAAAACACTCAAAACTACAGAAGGTTTTAGGTCTAACATCACTTTGTCTTAACATGGCTTGCTCTTTTTGTGCCTCCATCCTTGTATCCATATCTGCTAACAGTGTAAAACATAAAACTCAACAAAACCAATATATCTGATAACACTGTAAAACTAAAAAAACTACAAAACTACAAAACCTGTTAAACTGATAAGTCAATAAAAAAAAATTAGGGATTCTTCACCTGTAAAACTAAAAAGTCGATTATACTTTTTAGGGATAATTTTGTTTAGGAATAAGATAATACGGTGTATTTATACACAAAATAAATAGGTTAAAAATATATATGGTATATTTATCTTCTAAGTAATATATATCATAATTTATTTTAATTGTTATCTTCATAATAAACATACCTAAAATACAAATTCCAGGATTTTTTTTATAATCTCCTTATTTGTATTGATTTGAAAATATAAATAAAAAAACAATTTACTCTAGTGGTAAGTTGTTTACAAAAAATATGAATGATCCAAGTTCAACTCTAACAAATGTCTTCTTTTTAATAAAAAAATTTTAAATTTAAAAAATTACAAAAACAAAAACGAATTTTAAAATTTATTAAAAATAAATTGTAAATATATTAATTAAAACGCCACATGTCATTTTAAAAAAAAAAAAAATGCCACATGAATACAATGATGACATGGAAATATGACATGGCATTATGGGATGCCAAGTGGCATTTTATGTGGCATGCCTCCTCTTATATATATATATATATATATATATATATATATATATATATATATATATATATATATATATATATATACTAGATTTCAAAGCCCGCCCAATGGGCGGGCATGACTTGTAATTTTTATTTTGATGGTATTATTTAAATGAAAATTACTTTTAAGGATATGGTCATGAATTGTAATTATAGTTTCATGGTGTATTTTGGTAAGTGGGTGTTAAGGAAGAGTATGTTGATGTTGAAGCGGGTTTTAGTTCACCACACTCGATCTCCAGCAAGGAGGAGAGCAAGTTAGAATTTACAATTTGTAATTTTTGGGCTTGTTTTGATTTTTTCTTCTTCAAACTTAAAGTTGTGTAGATTGTTGTATGTAGTAATGCAACTGTTTGTGCTTTTTTTTGGTTGCCAAAATCAAGGATTTTATCTAACATCTATCCGTCTTCTAACTACGCATTCAGTAGACATGCAGAGGAGGTTTATTTTTTGGGTTAAGGCAATGGTATATGGCATTGGAACATCATTTAGTGATTTACATCAGCGTTTCTGACAGAATATCATGTCCATTACTAAGAATAGAATATAACAAAAGATCGCTAACTTAGCTTACCTATAGTTGTACATTATTTTCACCATTTTCATCTTCACCATCTTTCAACCCATCGAAAATTTCCTGATCACCAAACCCTGCACAGAAAACACTATAAATAAAGGCCTAAGAAATTAACAACTTTCTAAATATAAAGAGACCATAAACTATTGGCATTGTGTGATTCAATGGTTTATTTATATTACTAATATCAGAAACTCACACGCACTGCCTAAAATTATGCAGCGACTACTTTACATTTGTTCTCTCTTTTAAATTAATAGAAGGTTGAATAAACATTGCATGTACCTTCACCAAGGGCTCCAATATCATCAACTTGGGGTCCTAATGGCGGCTCAACTATCATCCAATCTGACCTACCAACATCATCTGCGTGAATCTCCCTCTCTGTTACCCATGCCTCAACTGACTTGATGTTGTCATAAGAAAAAGGATCAGGATTATCCTGCTCTTTGTTCATCAACCTAAAACATTATTTTTATTCAGATTATTTTCTAGTATATAAAAAGATAAACTGAAAAAATCATAGTTTTTGTATAAAAGATTGCAAGAAGCATTTGTCACTTACATTTGCTTTAATCTCATGTTAAATTTAACAAATACGATGTCACATCACTCGGTCTTTTTTGAGGTCTCGTTTGTATGGCGCAAAGGATGTTACTTACAATACTTTGAAGTCCACTGATCACAACATCCTTTTCCTCTTTTGAATCACTAAGCGATAACCAAACTTCAAAGGGCCCGAGCGTCTTCTCTGTCCGGTTTGTGAGGCTCAGTTGTAGCTACATTATATCACGTACCACTATCAATCTTTCATTAAAATAAATAAATAAATAAATAAAATAAAATAAAAAATAAGTTAATTTTATTAAAACTTATATTACTTACGGAAAAAGGTTTTTCTAAGATGATGACTGGTGGCACTTGGACTGTTTTCAAATCGATCTCTTTTTTTCATAAGTGGCTACAATGTAAGAAAACAATCCAAAATAATTAAGCGTTTTTCTACTCAAGATTGTATAAAAGCTATTGGCTCACTTACATTGCCAATTATCTGTTTTATTTGCAGGCGACCAGGCTCAACTAAATTTGTACGCCAAGTTATATGTAGTTTACCAAGGAAATTATTCCTCTCGGCTTTTGTTGGTTGAGACGACATTTTCAATGCATACAGAAAGTTATATATTCCTCCTCCTGGTCTAATAAGAATAGACAATACTGAAATTAGAAAACGACACAAAACTCGTTCTGAAAATAAAATATTATCTAGGAAAGTTATTTGTCTTGTCACCTAGTAAGATCACCCTTCTCCGAATGGTACATATTAGCTTTAAGTATAGTTGCAGTCCACCGTGGTGCTGGGTCAAAATTGACTTGATCCATAAATAGATTTGCTTTCGTGTTATTTTCTAGGCAAGTGTCCAAAAAAGTGGTGTCCTGAGATGAAATTGTTTAACATGTCTTTGGATCATTAGCTATGCATAGGGAAACACAATGGCAAATGTAGACTTACGCTCATGTATGTTTAAACCATTGTCAACCTACCTTCACAACACGAACCTGCACAAGGAAGTACATATATTGTTCAATATGTATAACACTTCCTCAACAACACTATATCTAAACATAAAAGAACTGGGGAAAAGAAGCTTATAAATATCTGTAATCTGATTCAGCACGTAAAGTAGCATATATTAAAGGATCATTGCTGGGCACGACAGACTTGACATTAAGCTCCTCTAATACATACTGCCACGCAAAAAAAATTACTACTTTATGTTGCATATTGCTGCACTACAATTTTGTATCATCTCTACCCATGCACCTTGAAAAATGGACCGGACCGGGCCGGTTGCACCGGAAAAACCCAGTAGTTACGACATTATATAGTCGCCCTTTACCTTGTGTCACAATTAATGACCAAAAAAGGAACCGCAGTTACTACATTAATTTATTATCTTATCTACCAAAGTAGTTTAGATTGAACAACGGAACTTCATTTGGACACATAGAATAGTAAGAGGTTAAGTGTTACATGGAAGCACAGTAAAATTGAGAAGAGAAACATTATTGAGAGGCAATCACGGGTCCTTTACTCTGCAGTCTTGCACATAGAGAATTGTTACGATTACAGAAAGTTGCCCAAGAACCATATAATATAAGGTAACCTAGCCATGTCGAACAACTCCAGAAAGTAATACAATTATAAAAACACAACCATAAAAGTAAGAAGTGTGCATGTCCATACTGCAGGGGGGATTCACATCATTGACCATTAGCAGTTCATTTCGGTAAAAAAATTCAATACTCAGCCCATCCTATAGCCCAATATATTTTAACATAAATTCAGGTAGCTCAAGAGTAAGGTTGAACCGCGATTCAAGGGGGAGATTTTGACAGCAGGTTGTGGATGATAGAGATTATAGAAGGATAAATCAAATGTGTGAAACAGCTAAAAGTCGCATTTTATTCCTTATCTCAATCATATCAACGGAATCAACAAATAAAAATATCAGATAATAATATAGACATGACGAATTTACATCATATCTCTTACACAGATATTCATCTAAGTCCGCATAGTATTAATCTTTCTAATTGCAACTCAAAAGTATATGGGCCATCTGTACCGTTTCCCCCATTTTTGTTCTTCATTTTACTGAATTCAAACTACTTGCTCAAAGAGAATCCTAGTAATTATGTTATTCAGACTAACCTGATCACTCAAACTACTTGCTGCTTAGTTCAGGTACACTCTTTTGCACCAGTACCAGCACCATAAATACTATATAGCTCCTATTTATTCCAATATTAATCCTATATATCCAAAATAATATCACAATAAATTTGAACTCTAATTATATAGGAGCTTCATATTCAAGTCCGCATGACAAACACTAACAAAGATCAAATTTTTGACATTTTTACATCGACCCATGCAGACTTCAGCGACTAAATTTTCAAGATACTGTTAACAGGTACCCTTATGTTCTATTCTGATAGTAAATCGATGTTGTTGGAACTTGGAGCGAGAAGCAAGGTAAGGAAAACTGATGATATGGGTATTGCTAAAGCTCATATTTTGATTGTCATCTGACGTGTAGAAGCTAAGATAAGATGAAAAACTATTGAAAGACAGAGTAGGATCATGGGTGTGATCCATCAGCGAGCTGAAACAAACACTGAATTTAGCTTTCTTAGCATGTGAATTCACAAACTTTCTACAACAAAATGCGCATTTGTATTTCTTAGGATTTGAAGGAACACACGCCTTTTTTTCCTCAAAGGATTCACCTACGCTATGTATTGCAGAGGCAAAAGAAAGTTAAGGCAAAAGAAAGTTAGATTAACGTTGCTAAAAACTTTATGGTTTACGGGATTAAAAACAATCTAGTAGACAGAAAAACCTATAAGTATATAAGCACACCAACTTAATTATATTTATATGTGTTTACACTATTGTCTATTGTCTTTTTGGTTTGTATGTGTTTAACTGCATATGCATCAATCAAGTATTAATCGACATTTTAATTCTATTTATAATTACTTGGCGCATTTCTATATCCTGAACCGCTCGCTAAGAAAAATGAATCTTGACTTCCCTATACAATAGCATTTTAATTAATTACGTAGTAAAACTTTTCACATGCATTAACCATGTAATTCAAAGAATACATGAGGTATAATCAGCCAAAAACCATACAAAATAATTAGATAGGGGTTAAGTACTAACCTCGTAGCATTAAGGGCGTGTCCAATTACCTCGTAGCATTAAGGGCGTGTCCAATTTCATGTACGAATACAAATATGATAGATTAAATCCAATACCACCAACTTATATGCTACATTCCAAGACCTGCATTATTAAATGACCTGGTAAGAATAACATATTAACATTGGCCAATATTTGTACTATCTATATTATTATCATGCTATGTCATACTGGATAGTAATACCCATAGATAGAACCCCTTAGAATATTGTTGATCCAAACGATTCCATCAAAGAATAATGTCTCAAATAAGCTTTAAATAAATGGATTAATAGTTAATTGTATTATAAGCTTAGATGATTCATTTAGTGTGGGTTGGTATTTATTGATTATATGATCACTAACTAACCCAATACATCATTTAAAACAAAATTTGCTTTTACAATTGCCGATTATTGTGACTTCAAGTTGATTTGATATGTTACAAACGCAAACAATCAGTAAGTCATATCCTATATAAATACTTGATTGTCTAATTATATATTAACCAATGAGGAATGGAAGACCGTACCCTAACTCAGGTAGACTAATCACATACTTCAGAAACCAAACACTTGGTTCAGCCGTACCACCACTTTCTATCCCTTTAAGTTTCAGCATATGATTACATTAATGCTAATGTTTTTTTGTAGATTTAATCGCATTTTGTACACTATAAGATATATAAAAGTGCGCCTTCAGTTTATAGTCTCAACTATTACTTATATACAAACATATTCACAGCAGATAGTGAAAGTATGAAACTATTACTTACAATTCAATGAACATAATTTTTTTAATCATTAATGTACAACAACAGTTTTTATAAATATATGAAGAGATCATCTGATAACATTAGTATGTTACAATTAACTTATAGTAAAGATGGAAACAAACCTTTGATATATTTATGAGTAAGATGTCTAGCCAACAAAATGATAATTGTCTTATTTTTCTAGCTTGGCAACCATTATGCTTTCATACCTAAAATTTAAAAATAAGATGTTAAATTGTCAAATAATAGGTGGCTATTAAGTGGTAAAATAAATTTTGTATAAACAAAACATATTCGGCTGGGTTGTTGGGTTGAACCACAACATTTTTGACTAACTTTCACATAAAAAGTTTATCTATTAAAAGATTACAAATTTTTTGAATTGAAACATCTATGAGATATTAAGTAATGAAAATAAAATTTTCTTGACTTTGACCCGTCTTTTAGCAATGCTTTAGATACTAATTCAACCCATTTGTAAGTTGCATGTGATTCAAACTTTTAGAAAAGTTACACTTGATTGATGGTTTTTTGAGTGATACTTTCATACAATAAGCTACAACCAATTGAGCCATCATGTCATTCAATAACCTTGCACATAATAAGACCAAAACGAAAGAGATGAAAGTATCACTCAATGTATTTAAGCTTCGTCATTATAATCAACCATAACACAAGATTCAAACTTTTAGACAAATTACACCTGATTGAAACTTGATTACACATAATTTAATAGGAATTGAAGCGCAATCATTCAATAGTCATGTATAGTAGTGATATGCATCAGAAGCTTCCGAAATAATCAATAACAAAAAAAAAAAAAAAAAAAAAAAACTCAAAATGAGGTATGTGAGAACTTACTACTAACCCTTCATGATACTCTATATCAAAGGTAGCCATCATGAGCTGCAACATGTTAAATTGTTTTTTTTTATAAAGATATGCTAATAGTTTAATAACTCATATACTAAAAGTATCAAAAGATACCTCAATCAAAGTGAGCCCACATGGCTCCTTGAATGTTGTATTGATGAAAAACCCCTGCGAAGAGAAGTAAAACAAAAATTATTTATCTCAATATATATTCCTAGCATGGATGATTTTATATGCACAAAAATATTCATCACTATTCTGGATGTAGAGACCACACTGACTAAAGAGTTCATTGAAGTACTCGTGTGACCTTGCAATGGTCTTATCTTTATTATCCAACTTAAATCCTGAATCATGTCAAAACTCAGGTCGTATACAGTAGCAATGGATTTAGACATTTAGCACAATCTTGCTTTACAACAAAATACAATAGCATCAGTTAAAGAGCATGATGATCTCCTAAGACTGACGGATATCAATATACGTAAAAAAAACAATATAATTTACATGATTTAATATAAACTGGGCCAATGAATGAAATTAGGGTTTTGTGTGATGAATAAATAAAAGGTCGATATCAATTAAAAAGATTGTTAAGCTATAATTAAGGAATAGATATGGTGAACACAATCCTAAAACAATACAGATTTCTAAATTTTTTATTAAATTCGAAATTCATAAAGCTATTTATATATTATAGAATGCAACATAATTATCAAAATAACTTGTTGCCTAAGTGGTAAACACACAAGTTATTAATGCTACTCTTACAAACAACCCAAGTTCAAATCTCACTATTGCCATTTTTTTATAAAAATCGAATTTCACAAAAAAAATATTAAAAATTTATATAATTTATACATTAAATCCGAAAATTATATACTATTAAATGCCTTTATAAAATAAAATTTAAAAATGCTTACATGGCAACAATGTGATGACATGGCTAATAATGAATTACTGGGCAATGAGGTGGCGTTTACGTGGCATTATCTACGTGTAACGCCTCCTGTTATATATATATATATATATATATATATATATATATATATATATATATATATATATATATATATATATAGAGTTAGGATCAAATAAGAAGAAAAATTAAAATAAGAATGATAAGAAGAAACTACAACCACTCATTTCAGATGCATCTACAAAAATGGATGCATCTCCTCTTTAAATTTTCCTCCCTATTTGAAATGTGTGGCTAGAAATCCTTCTTATTCTTCTCATTTTAGTTTTTCTTCTTACTGGATCCCTTCCCTATATATATATATATATATATATATATATATATATATATATATATATATATATATATATATATATATATATATATATATATATATATATATATGCTTATAGTAGGAAGAATAGGAAGCAATCTGGATCGTCGGATGTATCAATATTGATCAAATTAAATTAATTTATGAAAATGGCATTTTCGTAGTTAGCTTGAAATTAATGGCATATTTGACAACACACTTGTAGATTAATCACGCGCCATACTCCAGGCGTTGCTTTCTTGGATTTTCAAACCCCTTTTGACATTTTAAAATTATTTTGCATGATTTGGTTTCACAAAAATCATTGTTTAATCCTCTAATATATAAAATCAAATTCAATATTTGTTATTGACGCAAACCGATAATAAAGAATAATTGTGATACATGTTCGAAACTTTGTTACAAATAAACTACTCAATTTATTTGTCATACATATTAGAAACTTTAATACGAATAAACTACTCAATTCAATAGAGACTTTGATCATGTACACATAAATTTATTAAAGATCTGTGATTCACTAGTTATTAAAGTTAAATATACTGGATACACCACAAGCTACACTCTTGATACACGAATATTAATTAAGGTTAATAAACATTTCATGATTTGTTATACAATTTATTATTGATACTTTCATACAACACTCATGTACAAATCAGCACTTCACAATAATGAGACATGAATATTAACAAATATTGGTTAATACATCAATGATACATTGATACACTTCAAGAATTAGAGAACTAAAAAACTATACGACTATGAACCATTAATACATGCATCGGAATACACGAACCAAAAAGCAAGCTACATATCTACGTATAATGAATTGGTACACATAAAAAAGTAGTCCTAACTCCAAATATAATAATAAAGAACTATATTTGCATCCCATGATCACAAAAAAACTTCGACCAAAAAAGCTTGCCGGAAAATCGAAGAAGATACCCATTAAAGTCGCAAATCTCGCCATTAAATGATCACAAAAAACTTCAAACAAGAAAGCTTGTCGGAGAATCAAAGAAGTTAACCATGAATGTCGAAGATCTACCCATTAAATACTCTCATAAAACATCTGATTTGGTTCCAAATCTTACCATTAAAGTCGCAAAATGTAGAGAACAAACATCGACATCGATGGCTGATAGAAACAAGATATATTATCATGACCACGATTATTACACATTTGATGGAATAGATACAATATCAGCACCATTGTTAGGGTTCCACTATTAGAAAGATACAATATTAGGATCATGTTTTAAAAAATCCACGTGCATAAGGTTTCTTCTACGTCGGTGTTGCTATTGATGGGTACCATAGGGATAAAGCGAGATTCCGTTGCTAAGAATATACTAGTAATGCAGAGATGGAGAGGATGTTGACTGGTTTTCTTGAGAGTTCCAAGGAAATCGAAAAGTAGGTACTCACGTAAAGTGGTTTTTGAAGTTATTAAAGAGAGAAACAAGGAAAATTGAATTACCCAAAACACCCTTCTATTTTAGTTTTCAGTTTTGTTTGAAGTTAAAACTACAAAATCCACATGTCAACTTTTCATTGGCTTCTTACACTTCCTACAATAAAAACTATCTTATTTGAACCTCAACCTATATATATATATATATATATATATATATATATATATATATATATAGAATCTAGATCAAATAAGATCAAACTTAAAGTTTTTAAAATGAGATCGAACTAAAATTTGACAAAAGATACTCTCCTTACAATAAAAATAAATTTTTTATTTACTACAACTAAAATTGTTAAAGTTTCGATAGATTTCTTTTTAAAATTTACGAAACCTAGGTGATATACTTTGATTAGAAGTTTAATGTGTATCAGTTTTTATATGTGTATCAGGTTTTGGAATATTTATTAGTGTAATTAGCATCAGGTGTATCACTAATCCAAACTCATGTATCATTTGGTTATTAGTTGCTAAAATGTTAATTTGTATTAAAATATATATTTTTTTTTTGCATGATTGCTAAAATTCCTATTTATAAATGTTTTAGTGGTTTTTTAGATTTGATCTTATTTTTACAACTTTAAGTTTGATCTCACATTAACCCTCCCCTATATATATATATATATATAGAATCTAGATCAAATAAGATCAAACTTAAAGTTGTTAAAATGAGATCCAACTAAAATTTGACAAGTGACACTCCCTTTACAACAAAAATAATATTTTTATTAACTGCAACTAAAATTGTTAAAGTTTCGATAGATTTTTTTATAAATTTTACGAAACCTAGGTGATACACTTTAATTAGAAGTGTAATGTGTATCAGGGTTTTGTATGTGTATCAGGTTTTGAAATATTTATTAGTGTAATGTGTATCAGATGTATCACTAATTCAAACTCATGTATCATTTGGTTATTAGTTGCTAAACTGTTAATTTGTATTAAATTATTATTTTTATGTGTATTATTGCTAAAATTGTTGTTTATAAATGTTTTAATAGTTTTTTTAGAAATGATCTTATTTTTACAACTTTAAGTTTGATCTCACGTTAACTCTCTCATATATATTTTATATATATATATATATATATATATATATATATATATAACTAACTGCTATATTCTTTTGTATGTATCAAACTTTTTTTTCTCTTTTACATATGTACTTTTAGTAATTTCTGTAGTTTGTATCGTAAAGTTTCAATAACTTTATTCTATGTATCATTATAGTGAGATTATGACGTGACAATACTTAATCCTTTCAGCTCGATAGATACATGTCTCATTTAAATTATACCATTGTATATTAAGCATGAATACCCCATACACCTGATTCTCCTACTTAAACCCCAATTTACTCCGTTTCTACCCCATAACATCTTAGTCATCTCATACATCAAACCATGTATATATTGAGCGAAAAGGAATTAGGTAGTGTCATACCATAATCTCACTGAAATGATATACACAATAAAATTTATTAATAGTTTATGATAAACATAATAAAAATTACTAAAAGTTTGCATGTAAAATAGGTAATATTTTCTTGATACACATAAAAAATATAGTAATTAGTTGGATAAATTAAAAATTATTATCCTGTAATAATATGGTAGGGATTTAGTGATAAGATTACTAAAATTGATAAAGATATAAAAATAACTATAACCACACATTTGATATGCGTCGTCTTGAATAGTGAGTATATTCATTTAGATGCGTCCTATTAGTTTCTAAAATGATTTCGCAGTGAAAACGATTAAAGTAGTACTAGCAACACATTTGACGTGCAGATGACGAAAAATAAATATAATTCGTATAACTTGATTAAATGCATCTAATATACGTATGTACATCAAATTTAAAGATAACAATATATATTGAAATGCATCTAAAAAACTAGTGATATATCTAACTTATTCTCTGATGTTCGGTGATATTTATTTCTTATCTTTCTCATTTTATGTTTTTCTCATATTCGATCATAAGTCGTAATAATATAGCAAAATGAACACATGTTACTAACCAAATAACCCCAACAAAAGACGACTAAGATATCCTTCATGCCTGATTAACAATGCTCAACGAGCGAAACCAAGGATGGTTCACATAAGTTACTGCCCACTATCCGCAAAGTTAGATTCGACTCAATTAGTTTCACACATCCACAAAATAAGTTTCACCAACAAGGTAGACTGAATGAAGGGACGATTCAAAGCAAGTTTCTAAATATGCATGTATTGGGTTTTTTCCATTTTAATAAGAGAATAGCTTCTGATATATTAAATCAAAAGTGTACCGATACTTTTTTAGCTGTCACGGGTTAAACGTAATTTTCTCATTTGTAAATGTATAGTACGACATCAACTTTTTTACTACAGTGTAAAAGTACTTACATAACCTCACAAAAACAACATTAAATAAGCGAAAGAGTAAACTAGTACATTCCTAAAATACTCACGTCTACACTCTACATCACTACAACAAAATTTATGTGTCTTCTTCCCTTACAAAATCTGTACATATATTCTTCTCTCTCTAACATACACATAGTAAATACACACAGTAAAAAGTAAAAACACACACATGGCTCATGAACTTTCAGACACCTTCACTGAAACCACTTATGAAGATGAAGAAGAAGATGATGAGGAAGAAACATACAACAAACATGGAAAGACACGAATTGACCCAAGATCTTCATGGATCCAAGAATGGAACCGTGGGTTTTTATTAGTATGTGCAATGGGTTTATTTGTGGACCCTTTATTTTTCTACACATTGTCAATAAGTGAGGCATGCATGTGTGTGTTTATTGATGGATGGTTATCCGTTACGGTAACGGTGCTAAGGTGCATTATGGATATGTTGCATGTGTGGAACATGTGGTTGCAGTTTAAAATGAGTTGTTGGAAATCATCGTTACCACGCAAGCAACATCGCGCTAGGACCGATGAAATGAGGGGTCAGAATGTTGTCTCGCTGCTCGTGAGGGTTGTTAAGAACCGATTCTCGTTTGATCTCTTTGTCATCCTACCAATACCTCAGGTTCGTTTTTTGTCACACGTAAAGGCGTGCATATGTGTTATGTGATTGTCATTAATTACGTATAGGCGTGTATAATTGTCATTACGTTTTCACAGCATCATCAAATTCGTATTCTATTTCTTTTAATTTTGCGTCCCATTTTTCTTATAATGTTTAAACGTTTTTATATTGGTATGTCACTTATTTCTGTCAGTTAACACACGTAAAGGCGTGTTACATGTGATGGCTATATGTTAGAAACACTCATGATGCGTTTAGCTAGAGGAGAATAAAGGTCTTTTAAAAAAAAAATAAAAATGGGAAACATGTTTAGTTTAAATATTTTCCTAAATTGATTTTGAAAACAAAAAAATAATTTTCATATTCTTTAACTAATCATTAGAAAAGAGTGATTTATACTTTTCTATATGATTCCATGCATTTTCTTTATACTTTTCATTTTTTTTTTTAAATTCATCTAAACACGTTTCCTTTTCTTTTTATCTAGAAAGTCGAGATTGAAAATTAAAAATAATTTTCTACCACTAAATGCACTCGATTTTATTTTAATCTTTTTATTGATTGACACTAAAAATTATTTTTAAGATAATATAAATACATAGCTCCTCCTAATTTTTTACATTGAGTATTTTATAAGGTGTTTTAATTCAGTGGAGTCAAATAATAACTTGTGTTTTTAAATTTAAAGTCTTCATAGTGCTATAACAAATAACTTAAAAGACACTACCATTAAGGTACGAGTTTCGCTTAAAATGATGGGTTGAGATCCCTTGCAAAGTGAAAAAAAATAAAAAGGCTAGAAAGCCTATCATTGATTGCCATGTGTCCTCCACCCACTCCCTCTTTTTTTCTTATTAAATTTGGTTAGAGGGGTATTTTTGTCATTTAACCCGTTTTTCATATTCCACCCCAAATTTCAAACACAAATAACTTTCAAACGACAAACTTTTACGAAAAACCGATTTCACCATAATTTTTAAAATTCGATTCTCTTTAATTTGGTATAAATCTTGATAAATATTTCAAACTTTTTTTTTTACATATCAAATGGTTCTTGATTTTCTTGATTTTTTTGGCATTTTCGGCCCTATTTTTTACGCTCATAAATGTCGAATCTTGAAAAACTTAAAACATGAAAATTATAGATTTTTGTTCACTCTTTCCCCAGAAATTTAAATCACTCAAATTCGATGTCATATGGGTAAGATATCGCACGTTAAAGATGGTGTTTTACTCACATTTGTTGCATACAAGGTGTTTGATGAAATGTCTAGCTTAGATTTTTAGTGTTAAAGTTGAGCTTAATGCACTAATTTTTGTCCCACAACGCATCATTAATCATTTTTTCAATGTAAGATTCAAAAAGTGACGTTTTTAATAGTTAATGTTTTTAACTATTAAAACTGATGAACCAAAGTGATGAACTGATGAACCAAATCAAACTGTTAAAAAAAAGCATAAAAGCAAAACTGATGAACCTAACTAAACTGATGAACCAAACGAATAACTGATGAACCAAACCAAAACTGAAACTATGATTGATGAACTAAACCAAACTGATGAACCAAACCAATAACTGATGAACCAAACCAAAACTGAAACTATGATCGATGAACCAAACCAAACTGATGAACTAAACCAAAAACTAATGAACCAAAACCAAAATTGATGAACAAAACCAAAACTGATGAACCAAACCAAAACAGAAACTATGATTCATGAACCAAAACCAAAACTGATGAACCAAACCAAAACTGATGAACAAAACCAAAACTGATGAACCAAACCAAAACAGAAACTATGATTCATGAACCAAAACCAAAACTGATGAACCAAACCAAAACTAAAACTATGATTCATGAACCAAACCAAAAACTGATGAACCAAACTAAAACTGAAACTGTGATTGATGAACCAAAATAAACTGATGAACAAAACAAAACAAAACAAACACTAACATGTTAAGCTGAAACTATGATTGATGAACCAAAATAAACTGATGAACTATGTTTGATTTGGTTCATCACTTTTGGTTTGGTTCATCAGTTTGGTTAGGTTCATCAGTTTTGATTTGATTCATCAGTTCATCAGATTGATGAACCAAGATTAACTGATGAACAAAACGTGCATTTTTATTTTATATTAACGACTAAAAAAACCTCACTTTTTGAATCTTACATTAATAAAATGATTAATGATGCGTTGTGGTACAAAATTTAGAGCATTTAACGCAATTTTAACACTAAAAATCTAAGCTAGACATTTTATCAAACACATTGTGTGCAACAAATATGACTAAAACGCCATTTTTAACGTGCAATATCTCACTTATTTCATATCGGATTTGAGTGATTCAAAAACTTGTGTAAAGAGTGAACTAAAATCTACAACTTTCGTGTTTTAAATTTTGCGTAAATCAACCTTTAAATTAGATAAAAGTAGGGTCGAATATGCCGAAAATTTCAAGAAAATCATAACCCACTTGAAATCTTAAAAAAAAAAAAAATCGATTTATATATCAAGATTTATACCAAATTAAAGAGAATCGAATTTTAAAAATTATGGTGAAATCGGTTTTTCGTAAAAGTTTGTCGTTTGAAAGTTATTTGCGTTTGAAATTTGAGGTGAAATTAAAAAAACGGGTCAAATGACCAATATACCCCTAGACGAAATTAGTAAAATAAAAGGAGGGAGGAAGTTGGTGGACAGGTGTCAAGTTATAAGTGGCTTTTTAGACTTTGCAAATTTCCCCTCTTTCTAATAGATCCGCTCTCTTAAAATGATTGAGTTTAGTGTAAAATAAATTTATTTTTCACTTATTTATGCACTAACTAAGTAATAACTAGAAACATAATATATTGAGATCGAGTGTATTTTTAAAAATTAACTTTTTTTTTTTTTTTTAATTAATAAAATTATCATTATAAAGCAAAATTTTATAAGGTACCGTGATATTGCAAGCAAAACACTTTGTTCCGCCACTGAAGTTTAGATGATGACTAATGGAAGCACATTGATGATAAGGACATGTAGTTAGCTTAATTATATGAAGTGCGAATGTGTGATAGAACTTTTTGTTCCTTGAAATACCACAAATCTAATAATATTGACATATCTAGTAGTAACTTCAAATATCTATCTAAAATAAAAATTAGAAAGTGTGACTTTTTTATTTAATAAGAAGACATGAATAAAACGTTTGAAGCTTAGGATATATGTACAAATAAAACTTGAGTGGGACCATCATTTTCACCAAAATGATCGTGTCGCTGAGTGTGTACATTTGAGTATACCCACCCAGTCGTTGTTTCAATTACGTCAACATTTATGTCATTTGTAAAAGAGGGGCACCTCCAAGAATTTGGTACGTGTTATGAATAAGACTATTAATTATAAAAACTAAAAGTTAACTTTGAGGGAGATAAAATGAGATGAATAACATTAGAGTTGTGTGTATCTAAATGGTGTAAGTTTCTCATTACTCTTACGTAGTATTTATACTACTAATAATACTATTCATTCTTGATACATGGCATTATACAATATCTTTTAGTCATTGGGTAAATAGTGTATACATAGGATTTGGTAAAATTGATCATCCACCTAGCCTTTCTTTGTGACACCTTAGCAAGAGCTTGGAACACCTAGGATGAAGTTGTGGCACTTTGTATTTTACCAGATATTCATAACACTCCCCCTCGGATGACAATTTTTCAAATCAGAGTTCATCTTCAGAATACTGTCTCGTTAAAAACCTTTGTTAAAGAAAAACCCAGTGGGAAAAAACTTTAACTAAGGGAAAAAGAGTACAGTGTGTAGATGACTCCCCCTGATGTTGTCATTTGTAAATTGTCACATTGTTCGAACATGTCGCATTCCAATATTGTGAACGTGTTTCCTGAAAATTGCTGTTGGGAGTGCCTTGGTGAAAAGATCCGCCGAATTGTTGCTAGATTGAACATATCTCATTTCAACTTGATTATCTTTTATAAGATCTTGTGTATATGAGAAGAACCTTGGCGGTATATGTTTTGTTCTATCACTTTTTATATATCCTTCTTTCATCTGCGAGACACAAGCTGAATTGTCTTCGTATATTAAAGTTGGACCTCTATCTTTCTCTAGTCCGCAAGAACTCAGGATGAGTTGTGTCATTGATCTCAGCCATACACATTCTCTGGAAGCTTCATGTAGTGCAATGACTTCATCGTGATTTGATGATGTTGCAACAAGTGTTTGCTTCTGGGAACGCCATGAGATTGCAGTACCTCCTTTCATAAACACATATCCAGTTTGAGATCTTGCTTTATGAGGATCTGACAGATAACCTGCATCTGCATAACCAACCAATCCTTCTTTCGAATTGTTAGGATAATATAAGCCTAAATCGACGGTCCCTCGAAGATATCGAAAAATGTGTTTGATTCCTTTCCAGTGTCTTTTTGTGGGAGAAGAACTAAACCTTGCTAATAAATTAACTGCAAAAGAAATGTCAGGCCTAGTACAATTTGTTAGATACATAAGAGCTCCAATTGCACTTAGGTATGGCACCTCTGGACCAAGAATTTCTTCATCATTTTCGCATGGGCGAAATGGATCATTATCAACATTAAGTGATCTACCAACCATTGGGGTACTTAAAAGATTTGCCTTGTCCATATTAAATCGGTTTAGGAGCTTTTCAGTGTAATTTGATTGATGTAGAATTATTCCATTATGCATATGCTCAATCTGTAAACCAAGGCAATATTTGGTCCTTCCAAGATCTTTCATTTCAAAATCCCTTTGTAATAGAACAATAACTTATTGGGTTTCTTTATTTGTCCTAATTATATTTAAATCATCAACGTATACAGCTATGATCACAAATCCTGACATTGTCTTTTTAATAAAGACGCATGGACAAATAAGATTATTTGTATAACCGTTGCTAATCAAATAATCGCTCAAACAATTGTACCACATCCTTCCAGATTGTTTCAACCCATATAAAGATCTTTGTAATTTTATTGAGCACATTTCTCTGGGTTTTGAACTTAATGTTTCAGGGATTTTAAATCCTTCTGGTATTTTCATATAGATGTCGCTATCAAGTGATCCGTACAAGTAAGCTGTAACAACATCCATAAGACGCATCTCTAAATTTTTAGAGACTACTAAGCTGATTAAATATATGAAAGTAATCGCATCCATAACAGGAGAATATGTTTCCTCATAGTCAATTCCTGGCCTTTGAGAAAAACCTTGGGCTACAAGTCGAGCTTTATATCTCGTAACTTCATTTTTCTCATTTCTTTTTCGCACAAAAATCCACCTGTAGCCTACAGGCTTCACTTCTCTAGGTGTGGTTATTATAGGCCCAAAAACCTTTTGTTTATTAAGTGAATTTAATTCAGCTTGCATAGCCTCTTTCCATTTATCCCAATCATGTCGACTTTGACATTCAATTACAGACTTTGGTTCTGGATCATCATCTCCGCTCATAATATCACTTGCTACAGAATAAGAGAATATCTCATCAATATCTCCTATTTCATTTCGGTCCCATAATATATGTGTTTGACTGTAATTGATTGACATTTCTTTATTAATATCACTCATTTCTTCCTCGGGTGAGGTTTTGATATTTTGTGTTTCTTTGAGAACACTTTCCTCATGGCCAGTTTCGTTTTCTGACCCTTTTCTTTTTCGAGGATTTTTATCTCTTGAACCAATTGGTCTTCCACGTTTTAAACGTTTTTTGAGATTCTTGAGCGATGTTATCACCAGCTGGTTTATTTGGTATTTCAATTCGGGCTGGGGCATTAGCAGCTGGTATATGTGACTTAGTCACTCTTTTTGTATCTGTAAATACATCAGGTAACTGATTTGCAATTTCTTGTAAATGCATTATCTTTTGAACCTCGGTTTCACATTGCTTTGTTCGAGGATCTAGATACAACAATGAAGGTTCACACCATGAGACATCTTTCACTTGATTTTTCTTTTCTCCCCCTAATGGTGGGAAAACTACTTCATCAAAGTGGCAATCAGCAAAACGTGCTGTAAAGAGATCACCTGTTAAAGGTTCAATATATCTTATGATAGATGATGTTTCATATCCAACATAAATTTCCAATCTTCTTTGAGGACCCATTTTTGTGCGTTGTGGTGGTGCAATAGGAACATACACTGCACAACCAAAAAATTTAAGATGGGAAATGTTTGGTTCTTGGCCAGAAGCAAGTTGCATGGGAGAGTATTTATGATTTGCACTTGGTCTCATGCGAATCAATGATGCAGCATGTAAAATTGCATGTCCCCACATAGACACAGGGAGTTTAGTTCTCATTATTAATGGTCTAGCTATTAGTTGGAGTCGTTTGATTAATGATTCTGCTAAACCATTTTGTGTGTGAACATGAGCAACTGGGTGTTCAACAACAATTCCAATAGACATGCAATAATCATTAAAAGCATGTGATGTGAATTCTCCTGCATTATCAAGTCTCACTTTTTTAACTGTATAATCAAGGAAATGTGCCCTTAATTTAATAATTTGAGCAAGAAACTTTGCAAAGGCCACATTACGAGTTGATAATAAGGAGACATGAGACCATCTGCTGGATGCATCTATTAGAACCATGAAGTATCTAAATGGTCCACATGACGGGTGAATTGGGCCACATATATCGCCTTGAATTCTTTCAAGAAATATAGGTGATTCATTTTTAATTTTAAGTGGCGAAGGTCTTGTAATCAGTTTTCCAAGAGAGCAAGATGTACACGGAGGTACTTTGTGTATTTCAGGGAACTTCTGATATTTCAATGGATGCCCATGTGTGCTTTCAACTATTCTTTTCATCATTGTTGATCCTGGATGGCCTAACCTGTCATGCCATAAGTTGAATATACCAGGATCACAACGTTTTTCTTTGACTGCCATATGTGCTTGTGGCACATTAATATGTGTATAATGTAAACCAGAGTGGAGCATTGGCAGTTTTTCCAATACATGATTCTCATTTATGATATGCAAATATAATTTTTGTTCTCAGTAGTCTTTGACTGAGTATCATATCCATTATGATATATGTTTCTGAAACTTAGTAAGTTTCTTTTGGATTTTGGAGAAAATAAAGCATTCTCTATCAAAAGTTGTATACCATTTGGTAACACCAAATTAGCTTTTGCCACTCCTTCTATCAAGTTTGTAGGACCTGAAATAGTATCAATGGTTCCTTTTGCTGGTTTTAACTCAAAAAAATATTTCTTGGATTTAAGGATAGTGTGTGTGGCACCACTATCTGCTATGCATAAGTCTCCATCATTTTCTTGATGGTGTGCTCCATTGAGACTCATCTTTAAGCTTCTTGATATGAATAAAAAAAATAATAATAAGTACATATAAAAGATGTTATTAAAAGATTCATTTATTGATTTATTTTACATGAAAGGAAAAACTAATTAAACATACTTAAACAAAGTTGCGGAAAAGAAATACATAGTTATTATACATAGTTATTAAGATACAACAACATCTCTTTCATAGTTCCAAGTCATTGAAAAAGTCTGAGGTATTCAGCTCAGTGTTTGTATTGTCAAACTGATCCACATGGTTAACTTCTTTCTCTTTTCCTTTAAGAGATGCTTGGTAGAGCTCACATAGATGTGAAGGTGTGCGACAAGCTTTTGACCAATGGTTTGTACTTCTACATATGAACATGATCCTCCATGGTTTTGTGAGGTACCAGCTTCATTATTTTGTTGACCCGGATTATTAACTTGTGGAGCATGGTAGTTATAGTTTCTTTGACCACGGCCACGACCACGACCACGACTACGACCATTATAACCACCTCGATGGTAAGTATTGTTTCGATTGAAAAAATGGTTGTGACCATGAATATTGTTTCTATCATAATGGCCATGACCACGACCACGTCCACGAGGGTTACCTCTTCCTCTTTTATTTCCATAATTTTTGCTATCATTATTGTTAATAGCATTTGCTTCTGGAAGTGCTAATGATCCTGTGGGACGAGTTTGATGATTTCTCATTAGCAATTCATTGTTTTTCTCTGGTACAAGAAGATTTGCATTTAAATCAGAGTATCTTTTAAACTTTTGCAATCGATATTGTTGTTGCAAGTTTAAGTTTGAAGCATGAAATGTAGAGAAAGTTTTCTCCAATAGATCTCCTTCAGTAACAATTTGCCCACAAAATCTGAGTGTTGAGCATATTCTGAATAAAGCAGAAGTGTACTCATTAACCTTTTTAAAGTCTTGGAACCTTAAATTGTTCCATTCATCTCTAGCAGAAGGGAGTAAAACTTCCCTTTGATGATCAAATCTGCTTTGTAAATCTTTCCATAAAATGCTTGGATCATCACAATTTGAATATTCGAATTCTAGCATTTCATCAATGTGTTGATGGAGGAAAACATCAGCTTTCACTTTAATTTCCTCTGAGCATTTGTTGCCTTCTTGTATCGTTGATAAAGCACTCATTGATTTGAGATGCCTTTTAACATTTTTTGTCCATTGAATATAATTTGCTCCAGTTATGTCAAGAGATGGAAATTTGATTTTTTCAATGTTTGACATTTTGTCGCTAAACACAAATTGAATAAATAACGAAATATTAAAATCCATATATATCAATAAATAATGCAATACAATAAAGTGGGAGAGCCACAAACAGATACATAACTAAGAAAAATTCAAATTCATTTTGTGGGAGTTCAAAAAGCGGAATTAGGAGTAAGATAAGCATAATGGTGACGGCAATGAGAAGCGGGTGAATCATCTTTGAAAAATCTTTAGAAAATGCTTCGGTGATGTTTTCCTAAGATTAGAAGATGTTGAGTTTTTGAAAAATGTATAAGAGAGTTGCCAATTTATAAAAAAAAATAGTCTTTGTAACATTGTCAGTTGTTGTTACAATCGTTATATAGCCGTTGTAAATATATAATTCAAATAATATTATATTTATTATTATTATAAAAGAAAATTAAGACAAAATAAAATTTGGTTAGTATAAGCACAAATGTTTACGATAACTAAATATTCAGTTTTCTAAATAAATCGTACTTCTACTTTTGATACTGGTTAAATAAATGTGCTTGGGTAAGTGGTTGATAGATTCTTTATTTAACGCAAAATAGTTACGTACAAGATGTATATTTATTTACCGTATCAAATATGAATTTTTGTTATATTATATCTAATATCAATGTTTAAGGTAAATTAAAAATATTGATTACTAACTACGTACTTTAGTCTACTACTGATGGTGTTTTAAAATTGGGTTGGGCTAACGTTATAACTTTAATATATAGGTGGTTTAAAAATATCATGTTATAACTTGTTATATAGACATGATAACGTACAAGGCGTTTTAAAAATATCATGTTATAAATTGTTATATAGAGGTGGTTGACACAATAGATTATTAATAGATTATTACACTGTATATAATTTTATAACATGAATGTATACCTTTATTAATTACCTTGATAAGAATGGATAATATCTTTGATTAGAGCCTCGTGCTGATAACGTGTTATGAATAAGACTTTATTAATTATAAAAACTAGAAGTTAACTTTGAGGGAGATAGAATGAGATGAATAACACTAGAGTTGTGTGTATCCAAATGGTGCAAGTTTCTCATTACTCTTAAGTAGTATTTATACTACTAATAATACTATTCATTCTTGATACATGACATTATACAATATCTCTTAGTCATTGGGTAAATAGTGTATACATAGGATTTGGTAAAATTGATCATCCACCTAGCCTTTCTTTGTGACACCTTAGCAAGAGCTTGGAACACCTAGGATGAAGTTGTGGCACTTTGTATTTTATCAGATATTCATATCAATACGTTATATTTGAATATTACCTGCGTCTTACAATTATTATTCGGTATAAATTTTTGTAGTTTTATTTTTCAACTTTAATTTTAAATATTTATATTTGTGTTATATAATATTTGATTAAAATTATATTAATGAAAATACATTTAAAACTCATTCATTTATATATTTTTCATCAAATAATATATAACACAAATAAAAATATTGAAGGTAACAATAACTATGGGATGAAAAGGGTAAAATTAAACTCGTATTTTCAAGGACACATCGCCACGTGAGTGTCCAGTCAAATATGCGTGTTTAAGCATATATGTTTTGCATTTGCTAATAAACAAAGTCAAACGTGTTGTTTAAGCTAGGGGTGATAACGGTTCAAAATCGGACCCGATCGATCAAAACCGGACCGAACCGAAATTGAACTAGTTCAAAACCTTAGACCGAGGATCGGACCGAATGTGTTCGGTCCGGTCCGGTCTAAAAAGGCATAATATTTGGTTTTCGATCGGTCCGGTCGGTCCTCTCGGTTTCAACCGGTTTTGGGTCTGCGATGCTCAGCTAAACTTTAAGCATTTGATGTTTACATAATTTTTTTTGGTAAAGGGTATTCCACCCGATAAAATTTGATGTTTACATAATTAGCATTTAATGATCTCCAAACATTTTATATTTAAGGCCTGTTTGGTTGGGGTGTATGAGTATGAGTCTATGACTTTGAAAGTCATTAATATCGTTTGATTAGATATGGGGGTCACCACAATGGAATGAGGATACCCAAATATGAAGGTTTCCTCATATCTTATGTATGTGGGTGGTTTCATCATACCCTCCATTATCATTCCACCTTATACCAATACCCATACCCATACCCATTGTGATTCATAACAACAAACCAAACACACCCTAACATTAGATATCATGTTTAAAATGATTAAAAGTGTATAATTACAAAATATATGAGTTCATTAAATGTGTCCTTTTTATATATGTGAAATGCTTAAACAACACTCATGAAATTGTTGTTAGCAAATCTCAATTTTTTTTTCTTCTAAACAAATATGTTTATAAATTGGGAGGTGATAAATTCACAGCTCAGTTTTATTAATTCACAACAAATTGATTTCGTACCCTTGGAATTCCTTTAGCTATTTTTTTCATCCATGTTGATTCCATACCCTCGTTTTTCTTACCCCTTCCTTCCTTTCATTCCCACCTTGCTACTCTAAAATCAATGTTTAGAATGAGAACAATCGAACACCTTTCCGTCGCTTACGTCAGAGTATTTGAGTTAATCATTAATTAAACCACAACCGAATCACATTATTAGAAAGGTATATTACATAAGTTGGGCCAAACCGGTTGTGGGCTTTATGTCCATCTTAAGATTTTTATCATGTATTTGTACTTATAAATATTGCATGATTAATAAAGTGATATTCACGGGTTTACATCATTCAATATGATATCAGAGCGAGTATAATTCTGTGACGGAGTTGGTCATCATGAGTCGTTGCCTACATGTCATCCTGTTATCTTACACTATGTATCTCTTTTAGTATCAAACCCTAATTTTCTTTTCCATATATTCTCAAACCCGATGACAATTTTATCTTAATTCACAATCTGTCTTTTTTCCTCCCTAAAATGGTTATGTTCATTAATTGAAAGGAAAAAGAAAAGGAAGAAAATAAGGGAACTTTTCTTGCATTATTTTCAAATATCAGCATATCATTTTTTTCTCAATAGCTTGTTTTCTCTTTTTACAACTTTAGTTGAAGAAAAAAAAGAAGAAAATAAAGGATGTGTTTTTTTACTCTTGTACTTGTTTTTTATTTATTTGCCAATATCACTTCTAAATTTTCATGTTTGTACTATTTTCATCTTCTTTGTTGAACCACAGTCACCCACTTCTACAATCAACGCATTAAGGTCACAAAAGTATTATCACTATTGTATATGAAGATTTGTCTCCTCTTGCTAGAAGATAACTTCATCAACTAATTAGTTTAAGCTTTTGTATTTAGTGTTTGCAACTTCAGGTTCGAGCTTTGTGATTTTGCCGCTCGGATTGCGTGAAACACCCCCAAACCATAATTTTTTTTTTATATCAGGTATCCAATACGCTGTATAGGGTTTACCCATATACGTCATATACAAATTTTATAAACAAATGCTACATTTTCCGGTAAAGGTACCTATAGGACTCGATAATTTTCAGAACTCATTAAACACCTTTCATTCATCATATATTTTATGTTTATGAAAAGTTTTGACATTAAATTGCGTGAAAGAAAAATCAAAATACGTCAAATATGAGTTTTATGCCAAACACTCCATTTCTACCAATTTGAAAAATGTACACTTATCGTCATTTAAAAATAAACCAAATCTGAAAACCTGGACGTAAAACATTTGAAACACACTTCATAATACTTTTTACAAACATTTGGCGGTTCTAACTTATCAGAGCATGGTGTCAAGAGTCTCTAGGCCATATATATGCAAAACGAGCAAGTAACACATACTTTTAACACTTCCAAACTTCATGTCGTCTCTTTATCCTTATCCTGAGAACTTGATCCTACAAAACATAATCAACTAAACACATACGCTTTATGCTTAGTAAGTAAATGACATAACAAATATATCGCATAAATCCTATACCATGGATTATCATAAACTCTTAGTGAGATAAGCAGCTAGCTAAGCTTTATAAAGTATAAGGAAGGACTATAACAACAATTTGTCCAACATAACGTTAGACCTATAATGCACCTTAGCCTACAACACTATCATTGGATCAAAGCTAACTATAACACACTCCCTATACACTATAACAATACTTTATCATAAAAAATCATTATGATAAAGCTATAATATGAGTTATGACCATATTACTTACCTCAATTCCACGGCCAATCTACTTCAAAAGCCAATATCAATCATTTGATTCCTATACAAGAATGACTATAAATTTTAGCATATCATCATTACATAACTAACGGGTACCATAATTTCTATATGCCAAAGAACCTCTTACACATGCATATGATCATCCACCATGATCATATGATAAACCCCAAATCATCAGTTTAATCACAACCCATTAAAGGAATTACAACCTTTAACCTAATTAATTCATCACTTAACATCGAAACCCTTTTTACCCAAAATCCCCAAATTCATCTTACATGAACCCTAATTCAATTATGCAAATTAACTCAAGAATAGACATTACTTACTAGTTACTTGTGAGGATGATGGTTTAGCATTAGTTTCTTGAATTGGAACACAATTTCACCAGCAATTGGTCACTAGAAATTTCTTGGTCTTTCCCTCCTTGTTATGACTTACGTACTAAACACACACTTTACACGTCTACACACTTTTGAAAAGTGTTAAAAGATCAAAAGATAATTGAATTTAAGTAAAATCTGGTATAACTTTGATAGTGCGGCTATTTTGGTCTTTCAAGTTCCATTCTTATGATTTTATCCACATACAACTTTCTACACTTATAAACTTATCACTTTGACTTTTAGTTTGACTTTTAACTTATTTTCTAATGACTAACCAAACATAAAAAATCTTCTAAAAAATATTTATTATAATCAAAATAATAAAATGGCATTAAAAAATAAAAGTACCTCATCGGGTTTCAGGGTGTAACAATCCCTCATTCTCTTAATAAGATTTCGTCCCCGAAATGTATTCATGGAAAAAATGCGGATATCTTTTCTTCATTTCTTCTTCTGGCTCCCACCTTAAGCTTGAGGCCTTACGATCCCTTCATTGGACCTTTACTAACGAGATTTACATATTCCTCAAACTTCTTATCTTTTTATAGAAAATTGCCCCCACTTCTTCTTAAAAGTTAATTCCGGATCAATTTCTAGGTCATACAAACATATTATACTCGTCTCATCTGCTAAGCACTTCCTTAGGTAAGATACATAGAAAGTATTATGAATACCTTTCGTCTCATTGGGTAGGTCTAACGCATAACCTACTTCGCCAAAATGTTTCAAGATTTTGCATGGTCCTATATACCTTGGACTCAACTTTCCTTTATTCTGGAATCTTGGAACGCTCTTCCATGTAGATACTTTCAACATCACAAAATCTCTGACATTGAATTCAATATGCCTTCTTCTATTGTTGGCGTAGTTTTTCACTTGCAACACCCCCAAAATATCGCAGCGGAAGATTGTGTCACAAGGGTATTACCTAATAGTTCACAGTACAAGATATAGAAAACGAATCTAAATGGAGACGTTTTGAAATAAATTATCATTCGATTATTATAATATATCAAAGTTTACAAAAGAGGTTCACAGTAGTTTCACAGTACATAATACATAAATATAAAAAGTTTTTAAAGTTTTATCGAATGATAATGAGATGCATAGTCTTCAAAATATCCGTGCCCCACCTCCAGTGTGCCAGCTTATACCTTAAGGACCTGAGATAAAACATGATAGAAAAATTGACACAAAGGTTGAGTGAATTCATAGGTTTATAGTTGTAGAAATGGACAAACAGTTTCAGAGTTATAATAATAATTGTTACATTTACAATTATCGATAAAATAGTTATTATTGCACTAAACTCATGACAACCAAAGTGTTAACGGATATCAGAAATTGATATTAAAAATAGTAATAGTGACCCTAGTAGGTATTTTTCCGTTATACCTAGTGTATCTCAAATAGAGTGCGTTTGTTTGCTTGACTGGTCTATACGAACGGGATTGGTCAATTCCAATATGCTTATTCACATTATTCGCGCTCACTACATCTAGTGACTAATGGTTTCATGATATAGAGACTTACTCATGGCAATAGTGGTACTTAGTGCCAATAAAATATTCAGATAGCATACAGTTTGTAAATAATTATCCACAGTAAAACAATTTAGCACGTATCTCCCCTAAGGAGTTTGTAAAAGAGTTAAATAAAAGTGGTGCCATGAACTCAACATAGTGATCAGTTGTGGGGTAAAATGATATAAGATGTATCGAGGTGTCGCGAGCTTTAGTGATAACCTAAAGATATAGTACGCGTCTTAGGTTATTATACACGACGACAACTTACAAAATAAGCTTTATATAAGTATTTATATAATTTAGACATTGTACACATTCTTGTAAATAAATAAGTGTCAAATTTTTATTTTTTTAAATATTAACAATCCCTTATTTGAAATTAGTTTAAGGTTTGAGTTTACGTCACCTTTATTAATCCATTATTCTGAAATCAATTACGTCTAATTTTTATTAGTTTCATGGTAAAGCATATGGGTCTATTTTCAGATAGTGGGTCCTACCACTTCGGTTTACAAGTAAACATGGTCAAGTGATTTCAATTTATAATTAATCGCTAACGTTAAGTTTCTATTTATTAAGTTATTTTTTATTATGAAAAATCTATATCGTTTTTGGTCATAAAGGATTATGACTTGGTTTTTATTTTCTCAAATAGGTATTTATGTATTTGTATAAGTTTTACAAGTCTAGTTGTTTTAACCATTTCATAACATATTTAAGATTTTCTAGTATAAACTTATACGTCAAAACTATACTTTTCGTCACGTTTTGGTTTTTTTAAATATAGTTATTCCAAATTTATGACTACGTTACTTCTAACACGTAAAAGGTCATGAATTGGTTTTTGTGTATTTTAAATTGTATTTGAATATATGTATAATTTCTAGGGACCTTATATCCTTATTTACATCATAACATGAGTCAAATTACTAATTTAAACTTGTGATTAGCAGAAAGTTTGGTAGATTTATGAAGTCCCGCAAAAATGGCCTTATGTTAAGTTTTAAAACACTTTAGGATGCGGGGCTTTTTCCTACATTTAAGTTTATGTCTTAGATATACTTCATAAAACTACGACGAGTCCCAGAAATGTTCAGAACTATCCCTTTTTTCCCAATGAAATATGTTAGTCAGTTTTTAACACCTTTTACCGTTTTGGCTAAAATTTACTCATACAAATGAGTTACGGTGTGGGATTCATGGAAAAAAAACCACAAGACATAGCTCTACAACCCTATTATATTCCCTAAGTTTCATGGTTCACTGCTTTTTGTATAAAAATCGTGTAAGTGGACTATTTCAGTTTTGAAGTTTCAAAATCGTATCTAGGGCTTGTTTTGGTGGTTTTTAAGATCATAGATCACGTGTACAATATATAAATCACACAATATACTAACCTACTTATTAGAAATACATCAATATATATATATATATAGGCTCCGGTTCCATTGAGAAGGTTTTTATTTTGAGAAGATTGAGAAATCTTCGTTTGAGCAAATTGATTCATGTTTTTGATTTGATTCACAAATAAACATCATTTTATGGTGAATCGAATATATAAATCACAAATTTGATTCACAAATCATTGTTAAAATCGAGTTATGATGTTGATTCATTAAATTTGTACAGATGATTCAATATTCTACATATATCGCAAAATCGAGAGATTTTTAACATTGATTCAAATTTTTTTTACAGATTTTGAATTTTAATCACATTAAAATGAGTTTTACGCTTTAAAAATATGAATCAAAGTTAAAAATCTATCGTTTTTGAAAACCTATCGTTTTTGAAAACCTTCTCAATCTTCTCAAAATAAAAACCTTCTCAATCGATCCGGATTCTATATATATATATATATATATATATATATATATATATATATATATATATATATATATATATATATATATATTACAACCATATTGAAGTAAACAATAAATAATCATAAACCTTACAAGTATATGGATGAATATTACTAAAACAAGATCACTAACTAATTCCTAATCACTTATAACCTTCAATCCTTGCTTCCAATACTTTTCCCAAGCTTATTTTACTCTTTATAAATCCTTGTAAAAATATTATAATTTTAGCCCCTTAACCCTTGTACAACATCTATTTGAATCAAAGGATCAACTAATTAATAAAAGCTTCATGTAGAGATCTCCATGGGCTTCAACTTTTATGTGTATTTGGTTGTATGAAAATCAAAGATGGATGGTGCTATGTTATTGATGGTGTCTAGTTTTTAGAGAGGAAATGGGGAGGTGATGAGTGAGTTTATGGGCTAGTTGATAAGTTATATGTAAAACTTAGAAATTTTGGAAACTTTCATGAGAAGTCTTGCAAGGTGTCTACATGAATCATCACCAAGACATTAATTGTATTGGTGATTCATCAAACATGTCTACACACATATATGGGAGGTGATAAATGTATAGATTTTGTGATATAACTAAGTTATGGAGTATCGTTTAATTCCGGTATTTATTATCATTAAATCGTTAAATCACGAAACATAAAACCGAGCATCGTAAAAATATAGAACTTGTAAGAAATGGTAATACTCTGTAAAATTATATTAAATGAGTGATAAGTTTAACGGAGTGCGTAAACGTTGTTAAAACCTAAAAACATAGGTTAAATACGCGTAAAACGTAAAACGTACAAAGTTTACATGAAAATGGAAAACGTGAAATGTGATATTTCAAATATGATTATTATGAACCTAAAATACTTATAATGTGTAAACTAGGCCTAGTCTAGTGTCGTTTGGTGTTAAATGTGCGTTAAGACTAAAACCGGAAGCGTTAAATCGCGTCTGACGTCACCGGTTTTTTATAAAGGTAACGAAAATTGTAAAAATGATCTGACATGCCTAAAAATAACTTTATATTATGAAAATAATACAAATAGCTTAGAAATGTGTAGATTGGCTATTGCTCACGTTTGGTTCAAGTTTAACGTACGCACGCGAGTGAGCTTATCCGGTTATTCGAAAAAGTAAATATACTCTAAATGAAAATATTAAATGACGTAATAAATCAAATATTTACATCATAAATTGAGAAAGGTTACACCCTACCTATCTTGCGTCGCCTTAAGTTTTTCGCGAATCGTTTCTATCTTATCCATTGTAGCTAAAATTATATCGATGCTTTCTAATTCCCTCTACCAATTTCATCCCAACACACACGTGTCCTACGTGGCATACCTATACTTGCATTATAACTATTGTTATATGAAGATTCTACCAAAGGAAAGTGAACATCCCAATTGACCTAAAGTCTATAATAGACGCTCTCAACATATCCTCCAAACATCAGTTTGAGGATGAAAGTGTACTCATATTCAACCTTGAACCAAATTATTTTTAAAAAAAATCTTCCAAAAGTTTGAAGTAAAACATCAATCCTTATCGAAAACAATATAAATGGGAAACCATGACGTGCCACTATCTCGTTAACATAAATTTTCGCCAACTTAACGTTCATCCTATCAGAAACAATATAAATGGGAAAACATGACGTGCCACTATCTCGGTAACATATATTTTCGCCAACTTATGAATGGGAAAATACTCCCTAATCGAAATAAAGTGATCACTCTTCGTCAAATGGTCGACAATTCCCCATATAGCATCATGTTTCCCAGCCGTCCTTGATAATTTTGTAACAAAATACATGGTGATTTTCTCCCACTTCCAAACGTAAATTTATAATGGTTAGACCATTTCATATGGCTTTTGATGACCGGTTTTGACTTTTAGAGAAGTCAAACACTTTTTCACGAAGTTTACACAATCTCTCTTCATACCCGGCTACCAATAATTTCTATTTAATTCAAGAAAAATCTTACTAGCCCCTGGATGAATTGAATACCTAGATTTATGAGCTTCTTCCAAAAGTAGATACTTGATGTCGCTTCTAAAAGGAATTTAAACTCTACCGAATCGGGTCTTAATCCCCCGACTATTATTTACTAAATGAGGAATTTGAGAACGAATATGCTTAGTCTTTCAGTTCTCCTCTTTCAGTGGTTCTTCTTGAGGCATGTTGATTCGTTTGAAAAGATCGAAAAGTGAAAATCATGCGTAACGAGTTCACTTCAGTAACCTCTTTGCTTTCCTTGTGACTCAAAGCATCCGTAACAACATTCGCCTTACCCGGATGATAACAAATCTCGCAATCATAATCCTTCAACAAGTCTAACCATCTTCGTTGCCTCATATTCGGATTTTGCATCTCAAGAAAATATTGTATACTCCTATGATCGGTGTAAATTATTAATTTCACACGGTGTAGCTAATGTATACAAATCTTTAATGCAAACACTACCACCGCGAATTCAAAATCATGAGTCGGGTAATTCTACTTATGCTTATTTAATTTCCTTGAAGCATAAGCATTTACTTTTCCTATTTGCATAAGAACAAAACCAAACCCGAAATAAGATGCGTCACTATACACCACCATATCCTCTATCCCTTTCGGTAATACAAGAAGTGACGCTTCACACAATTTCTTTCTTAGAGTACAAAAATCTTCTTCTTGATCATCACTCCAAACAAATTGGGAATTATTCTTAGTTAACTTTGTTAAAGAAAACGCTATCTTATAAAAATCTTAAATGAATCTCTATAATATCCCGCGAGCCCAAGAAAACTTCGGATTTCGCTAGCATAATATGACCGAGAAATTGAACTTCTTGTAGCCAAAATTCAAATTTTGAGAATTTAGCGTACAAATTCTTTGTTCTCAATGTTTCAAGAACTTCACAAAAATGCATCTCGTACTCTTCCTTGCTTATAGAATAGAAAAGAATATCGTCAATAAACACAATAATGGATTTATATGGCATTGGTTTACACACTTGGTTCATGAGATCCATGAAAACCAAAGGTGCATTTGTTAGACCAAAAGGCATAACCACAAATTCTTAATGACCATAACGAGTTCGGAACACCATTTTTGGAACATCTTCTTCTATTACCCTCATTTGGTGATAACCCGACCTCAAGTCAATCATAGAAAACTAACTAGTGCCTTGTAATTGATAAAAACAAGGTCAGTTATCCTTGGCAACGGATACACATTATAAACAATGACTTTATTCAATTCACGATAATTAAACACATCTTCATACTACCATCCTTCTTCACGAACAAAATCGGAGCTCCTAACGACAAACTAGTAGGTCGAATAAAACCTATGTTAGGTAATTCTTGCAATTGACTCATTAGCTCTTTCACTTCAGATGGAGCCAATCTATAGGGAGTCGTAGCAATAGGATTCACACCTTAAACTAAGTCAATATGGAATTAAACTTGTCTTTTGGGCAGGATATCCGACAAATCTTTCAAAAAAAATCACTAAACTCGCTAACTACGGGAACATCTACGATTTTTCTCTTTTCAGAACTAGTATCTACCACGTGTGCCAAAAAGGCTTGACACCTACGCCCCAAAAAATGTTTTGACTACATAAATTGTTGGCATTATACCTACTTAGCCAATACATGTGCACTACCACATCAAATTATCCTAACATCACAAAGATCGAATCAATCTTAAAAACACTATCATCAATCTCCAAGTCTTTATTGAGGTACACATTAGACACATAAAAAAATGTGCTATTTTCGATTTCAACTTTTAATGGTTTGGGTGTTTATTAGGTGGAGTAGATAGTCTTTCACTAAAATTGTACGACACAAAAGACATACCTGCACCCGGATCAAAAAAAATGTAGTGGGTATAGAACTTACAAGGAATATACATGTGACAACATCGGGTGTTACCTTTTCCTTCTCCGTCGTCATTTGAAATGTGCAGTCTGTAGCTTTTAGAACCTCCTTATATTCTTCTATTACTGCTCTCAACGGTTTTGTTTCAATTGCCTTTATTTTTAAACACTCACTTATCTTGTGTCCTTCCTTATTACAACCGTAGGAAATGATCAACGGATTGGTACAATCTTTGCTCATGTGGTTTGGATTACTGTTTACGTAAGGTATGTATTGAGGGTTTGGGTGGTCGATCGTTTGGTTTCCCACGTTCGGTAAGGACCCCAAAAGGTGACTGGATTCACGAGTTGGGGTAATGCTCACGAGTCGACTTGGTTGGATTATGTCAATTATCCAAGAGGATAATCGACTTGGTGAGGTGTTCCGGGGCGAACCTAGGAAGTGTTGCTTATGGTTAGCTTGGACCAAATCGAGGAAATGATATACTATTTATAAGGAATCCTTTAGGGTTGTGAGAACCCATAAAGGCAATCGATGGTCCACATCGTAACCATCGAGAAATGAAGTGAGGAGAGCATATGGTGCTAGTCCTGGCAAGTTTTCCTGACGCACCATCTGCCTGGATACGTTTGTCAGTCAGGTTTCGGCATAGTGCTATCTGGGGAAGTATTTCCCTGGTCCTCTGTCAGACCTTGGCCTCGTCGGGCTTATGCTGGGTTCGAGTCTAAAGTGTATGAGCCTTAGTCGAGTGGACTGAAGGTCCTATACGCTATCAATTACCAAACTTAAAACACCCCTTCACCTTTAACCTACACTCGCCAAAGTGGAATATGTGACATTTGGTACAACGCGGTACCTCTTGGTTACCAACCTCTTTTTTCCCATCATCATTCTTGGCCCTCTTCACAAATGAAGACCCTTTTTTATGCTTTCGCATCACTTCCCTTTCTCTTTCTTCTTATCAAGATTTGCCTCTCGGGTAAGAGCCCCACCTAAAAGTTCTTCCAATGTTTTGCATTCGAATGGCGACACAGTTTCTTGGATTTCTTCCTTTAACATCCTTTGAATTTTTCTACCATTAGCCTTTCGTTACTAAGGTACTCGACATAATATTGCATCATGTAGTAAAACTTTCCCCATAGCTCATTCACTGACTCATTGGTTTCCACAAGATTATGAAATTCTTTTTTGATTTTATCTAACTCTTCCGCTGAAGCATACTCCACTTCGAGAAATTCTTTAAATTCCAAGAACATGTCTCTAACCATCTGACACCCTTCTCTTTCACCTTTTCGTCCCACCACACCTTGGCACATTCACGCTGAAAGTCCGTGGCATAATTAACTTTGTCTTCCTCCCCACATCGACTTGTGCGAAAAGCACCCTCGATGTTCATACTAATCAACAGATTGAGAGAACCCATAAATTATGGCTGAGCATATGCCAAGAAATCACAATATGTAGCCCTATCCTTCCTCACTCCACGGTTAACATTCACATCAATCACTATCACCAACTTTTCTTAAGATTTTCAAATTCATTTCTGATCATATCTTGCATATTCTCATGCATTTTTTTAATGAAATATGGAATTTACTTTTCTAAGGCCTTCCCCATCTTCGCCGAAATCATCATATCCAAGTCCTTTATTTCTTACCTAGTGAAACCTCTCGAGTTGAGGTTCTCGGGAATTGATAGCGACCGATCACTGCTAGCATCGATCACTAGCCGTTTCACCATCTCGGTGAGAGGTTGTCGCTTTCATGATTTCCTTTTGTCATCATATCTTATTACTGACCAATATAAATTCAAACTATCAAACACTTTTCTATAACATATTCGATGCATGATGACAGTTTATATCTTTCTCACTCTAAATTTTTCATCTTTGTATGATTTCGACAACTCTAAGTTCACATATGCACCATATATTCATTACTACATTGGCTAAGCGTAGTCGTGACTTAATAAACACATGTTTTCTCATTATTATCAAAACCATACATTGACAATAAACTTCTTACCTTGCAATATCTATTCGCGTAACGCATAGTCTACCTTAAACTAGGGCACAATAACTTCTATCGTCAAAACTTGCACTTACGGCATACACATATAATAGTGGTTTAAGTTTAGGTAATCCTATAGTGGAAACCTTAAATCTCTTAAACCAGTGCTCTGATTTCAAATTGAAACATTCCAAACCATTTTTTATTTAAAAAAAAATATATCAGGAACCCTATATGCCGTATAGCTCTATACGCCATATAGGGTTTACCCCTGTACCACGTATAGACATTATGTAAACAAATTGTACATTTTTCAAAAAAGGTACCTACAAGACTCGATAATTTCCGAAACTCATAAAGCACCTTTCATTCATCCTATATTTTGTGTTTATGCGAAGTTTTGAGATTAAAACGCGCAGAAGACTACTAAATCAAAATATGTCATAATATGAGTGTTATGCCAAACATTCTATTTCTACCATTTGCAAATTATACACTTATCATCAATTTTACGGCTAATCTACTTCAAAAGCCAATTTTAATCACTTGATTCTTATACAAGAATCACTATCAATTTAAGCATATAGTCATTGCATAACTAAGGGATACCATAATTTCTATACGCCTTACAACCTCGTACACATACATATGATCATCCACCTTAATCATATGAAAAACCCACTAATCATAGATTTAATCTCAACCCATTAAAGGAACAAAAACCTCTAATCTCATTAATTCATAACGTTAGCTCAAAACCCTCTTTATCCAAATCCCCAAATTCACTTACATAAACTCTAACTCAATTATGCAGATTTGTTCAAGAATAGACATTACTTTCTTGGGAATGATGGTTTCGCACTAGTTTTTTTTAATTGGAACACAATTTCACAAGCAATTGGTCAATATAAATTTCTTTGTTTTTCCCTTCTTGCTATGACTTACGTACCAAACACGGACTCTACACTTCTACACACTTTAAACACACACTCTACACTTCTACAAACTTTTGGAAAGTATTAGAAAGTCATGATAATTGATTGACTTTAACTAAAATCCGGTGTAACTTTGATAGTGTGGCAATTTTGGTCCCTCAAATTTCATTCTTATAATTTTGGCCACATACAATTTTCTACACTTAAACACTTATCACTTTGACTTTTAGCTTATTTTCAATGACTAATCAACCATAATAAATCTTCTATCACATATTTATATTAGTCAAACTTCTAAAATGACATTATAATATAAAAGTACCTCATCAAGTTTCCGAGTGTAATAATACGGAGGTGTATTAAATAGGTATATTACAAAGTCGGCCCAAACTGGTTGCGGATTTTGGGTCCATCGTAGCTTAAAAATATTATCATGTATTCGTATCTATAAATACTAATCTTTTATATAATAAAGGAATTACATCATTTCGGAGTGATTTTATCAATTCATTGTTATTGAAAAAATAATTGGGCCAATAGGAGAGCTCGATTTCGCCACGTAAGCAAAATCGTGTGATGTAATTGGTTAATAAAAGTCAATATTAAATTGATTTTGGTCAAACTTTAATAAATTTGGTGGAGAAATTTGGTTGATAAAAAATACATAAAAGTATAGGTGTCAAATTTGTGAAAACTAAAACTTAAAAAAAGAGGAGGTAATTAATAAAACTTTAGTGGTTGAATTTTTAAAAATTATATAGAGTTAAGTGTAATATTATAAGCCTTCATGTTTTTTAATAACTTTGGATTATAAACAAATATCCCTTATATTTTATAACCTTTATACTTTATATCTTAAAAAATACAATGTATATGTTGTTTTAAAATAACAACATATAAACCCTTGCATAATATTATAAGTATCAATTTTTTTTACTATATATGTTCAATAAGGACTCATTTATTTCATTTTTAAAAGTTTAACCTATGTTGACACGAGTTTACATTTTAAATACGGCTAAATTATTGAAAACGGGAATATAATTATCAAATTGTAAGCACGGGTTACTTTAATATAAAAATAAATATACGCGATTGTACTTATAACAATGACTCATGTAATTCCTATTTATTTATATAAGAATATCTAAAAAGACATTTTTAAAAACTTTAAGGAGTATAATTTAACTTTATCAACGCACATTATGTGCTATTAAACTTGCACAACATAATATCAATAGTGAAATTTAAATAACAACATCAACATCTTTGTCAGCTAAATAAAATTAAATCTTGAGTTACCTAACAGAAATTTTTACAAATATTTTACCAAATTTAATGGATATTAATGCATAATGAAAAACTCATTCAGAAGTATTAGTTGTACTTATATCCCAATTTTCATGGGAAAATTATTATATGTGTATATACTGAACTAAAATGTTAAAATAAATTTGATTTATGTGTAAACTTCGTGCGTGCACGAAACTTATAACTATATAATTATATGCAATTACTTTTAAGGACACAATATTTAGTATTAATACAGAATAATTTTTTTTTGTCAAAACCCTGTGCGTACACGAGTATTATAACTAGTGGATTAATAAAGTGATCTCACGGGTTTACATCATTTAACCCACACGTGACCAATGACCCAAGATAAATTATCACATTAACATTCTTTTAGTCACCCGAATAAATCCCCATTTAAGAAACTATGGTAGAAATCAGTAATTTTTTCGTATGGGTATACGGGTATGAGGATATGGGTTTGAGAATGAATTAATGTGTTTGCTTTAATGATATGGTTTGATCACACCCTTAAAACAAATGTTTGTCCATACCAACTTATATGCCCTGGTTTCAGAAAACCATCATGTTTTCTATCAAAAATTTATAATAAAATATTATAAATAGTGGGTAGAGTCCACAATTTGTGAAGATTAACGTTTTTTTTAATAACACAACAAGAATAGTGGGTAGGGTCCACCACTTAGATTCCTATATCCTTAAAAACATATCAAACAAGATTAATGATACTTTTATTCTTAATCTCATACCATCCATTTATCAAATACATAGTGATTGTAATTCCCGTTAGCAAACCAAACGCACCCTTAGTTTCCACATCAACGCCCACATGCATGAATCAGCATTAATGGTAGAAATCATTAATTCATTACTTACGTGTGAGTGTGTGACACAATAAGTAGTGGAAGTGAGGCAGAGACAATGCTAAAGGAATTGATACCTACATCACATTTTTTTATTCATATATCATAATTTGTGCATTACAGTATTGTACATTACAGTTTGTATTGTATAATACTGTAATGCACAAATTATGATAAATGCATCAAAAAATATAATGTGAGTATCACCTCCCCAGTGCTAAAAATATACGGAAAGATATACGGAGTAACTAAAGAAAGTGAAGAACCGGTGAGCTAGTAAGAAAATAGAGTAGATAAATGGATAGTAAGGGCATAACTGTAAACTTACTATGAGTTGTCGTTAACTTATTAAATCCTGCCGTAAATTTATCAGCACCCTTAGAGCATCCACAATTGTGGACCTTTTAAAAGGTCTAAACATTTATTAAATAATTAATTTATAAAGCTTTTGATTTTATAAATCTTGTTGCACTATATATAAAATTTTCAAGTTTATAAAATGCTTAACAATTACACATGCATTAAATTATGAAAATGTTCAAGATTTCAAACATCTTCATTTCACATGGACATGAAACATCAACTCACTATGGTTAAAACAAATTATAAACCTTTTCATGTGTTTTAAACCTTTTCTTGAAATGACCATAGTGGATGCCCTTATAGATATAACGTAGAAGATAAACACAAACAAAGAAGAAAATCTAACTTTTATATGTTTTATTATTGGTGTACGATTAGAAGGTACTCTCTTCTTTCTTTCCACAATAAACACACATTTAAAAAAAACAAAAAGTAATCATGTAAACTAATACTAGTTATAATACTCGTGCACGCACGGGGTTTTGACAAAAAATATTATTTTGTATTAATACTAAATATTGTGTCTTTAAAGGTAATTGCACATAATTATATAGTTATAAGTTTCGTGCATGCACGAAGTTTACACATAAATTAAAATTTATTTTAACATTTTAGTTCAGTATATCCATATATAAGAATTTGCCCATGAAAATTATAATATAAGTACAACTAATAGTTATGCACGAGTTTTTCATTATACATTAATATCCATTAGAATTTGGTAAAATATTTGTAAAAATTTGTGTTAGGTAACTTAAGATTTAATTTTATTTAGCGGACAAAGATGTTGATGTTGTTATTTAAATTTCACTACTGATATTATGTTGTACACATGATGCAAGTTTAATAGCACATAATGAGCGTTGATAAAGTTAAAGTATACTCCTTAAAGTTTTTTTAAAATATTTTTCTAGATATCCTTATATAAATAAATAAGAATTACATGAGTCATTATTATAAGTACAATCGTGTATATTTATTTTTATATTAAAGTAACCCGTGCTTACAATTTGATAATTATATTCCCGTTTTGAGTAATTTAGCCGTATTTAAAATGTAAACTCGTGTCCACATAGGTTAAACTTTTAAAAATAAAATAAATGAGTCTTTATTGAACTTATATAGTAAAAAAATTGACACTTATAATCTTATGCAAATTTTTATGTTGTTATTTTAAAACAACATATACATTGTATTTTTTAAGATATAAAGTATAAAGGGTATAAAGTATAAGAGGGAATTTGTTTATAATCAAAAGTTATTAAAAAACATGGGGTTTATAATATTACACTTAACTCTATACAATTTTAAAAAATTAACAACTAAAATTTTATTAATTACCTCATCTTTTTTTAAGTTTTTGTTTTCACAAATTTGACACCTATATTTTTATGTGTTTTTTTATCAATCAAATTTCTCCACCAAATTTATTAAAGTTTGACCAAAATCAATTTAATTTTTTGACTTTTATTAACCAATCAAATCACACGATTTTGCTTACGTGGCGAAATCGAGCTTTTCTATTGGCCCAATTATTTTTTTAATAAGAGTAAATTAACAAAATCACTCCAAAACGATGTAATTCATATATTATATAAAAGATTGGGACCGAGAAAATACATATCCTTGGGAAAAATTGATAGGCTATATTGCATGCTAGCGGTTTTCCTTGGACACGCTGACCAAGGAATTCTATACTTATAAATGAAAAACGGTCGCAGGTAATGTTATGGCTAGTGATTCCGGCATTCTTAAAGAAAGGCTCACCAACATCTGTAATGACGGTTTTCTTGATTATGTTTCTCTTCCAATATCTACCCAAGATTTATCACTTTGTTTGCCTCTTACGGCGAATGCAAAGTCAGTCTGGCTATGTTTTTGGCAGCGTATGGTGGGGAATCGCTCTCAATATGATTGCCTATTTTGTCGCCTCTCATGTAATATCCTTTTCATTTGTTAGTCATTTATCAACACGGTCTTGATGTGCTTTCTGTGTTTCAAACGATGTTAGGATGCATTCTATCTTGACATACGTGAAATTCGTATAAACGTGAAATGGTGCAGGCAGTGGGAGCGTGTTGGTACTTGCTAGGAACACAAAGGGCCGCAGAATGCTTGAAGGGAAAATGCATGGAAACAAATGCATGCAGATCGAGAATGTTGACATGTGAAGAGTTCATGTATTATGGAACAAAGACATTAGTGAAAGACCACACGCGACTGTTATGGGGCGAGGATAGAAGTGCAAGGTCTACATGCTTACAAGATAACGACAGTTATAGCTATGGAGTTTATAAATGGACTGTTCAACTTGTTACCAATGAAAGTCGGATGGAGAAGATACTATTCCCTATATTTTGGGGCCTTATGACACTAAGGTACATAAGATGTTATCTGTTTTTGTCATTTAAAGATTAATCTGTTTGTGTGGTTGTGTGCTTCATTGCTTGATGTAAGTATGGTATATATATATATAATCTCAAACCCATGAGTGTATTTAAATGTTACAGTACATTTGGGAACTTGGAGAGCACAACCGATTGGTTGGAAGTAGTGTTCATTATCATTGTTCTTACTACCGGCCTACTTCTAGTCACCATGTTGATTGGAAATATTAAGGTATGATGTTGCTTTGAAATGGCTAATTAAGTTGTCCATTATGTGTTTGTTTTGATCCTAAGTCATGTATATGTACAGGTGTTTTTGCATGCAACAACGTCGAAGAAACAAGCAATGCAGTTGAAAATGAGAAACATAGAGTGGTGGATGAGTAAGAGACACCTTCCTCGTGGACTTAGACAAAGAGTAAGAAATTTTGAGCGACAAAGTTGGGCGGCAATGCGTGGAGTAGATGAGTGTGAGATGATCCACAACCTGCCTGAAGGCCTTCGAAGGGACATCAAGTACCATCTTTGCTTGGACTTGGTTCGACAGGTACATAACCAACCCCAATTTGCTTAGATAATTGGATTTATCAGTAATGACTAATGAGGTAGGTTTGAGGAATATACCAATTTTGGAGAAAGTAAAGATGTAGGATCTGTTTTGTCACTAAAATGTTGGCTAATTGGTTTGTAATGTTGTTTATTTAACTTAGGTGCCATTATTTCAACACATGGACAGTTTGGTCCTTGAGAATATATGTGACCGTGTTAAGCCACTCATATTCACCAAACGAGAAACCGTGAGTTCCTCTAAATTCTAACCTATTAAATCCTTGCTTATATTCAAATCAAATTACAATCATTAAGTGACTGATAAAATTTCAAATTATGATAGATTACTAGAGAGGGAGATCCAGTGCAACGAATGCTATTTATCGTACGAGGACATCTTCAAAGCAGTCAAATTCTACGAGATGGTGTGAAAAGTTATTGCATGCTAGGCCCGGGTAACTTCATTGGGGACGAGCTATTGTCATGGTGTCTAAAGAGACCGTTTATTGAAAGATTACCACCATCATCCTCAACACTAGTCACTTTTGAAACAACAGAAGCTTTCGGGCTAGATGCTGATGATGTGAAGTACGTTACACAACATTTTAGGTACACATTTGTTAATGAAAAAGTGAAGATGAGTGCGAGATATTATTCACCAGGATGGAGAACTTGGGCAGCGGTTGCGATTCAATTGGCTTGGAGGAGGTACAAACATAGGCTAACACTCACTTCGTTGTCGTTCATTAGGCCAAGGAGACCTTTGTCGAGATGTTCCTCACTTGAGGAAGATAGGCTAAGACTGTACACCGCTCTACTAACCTCACCAAAGCCTAATCAAGATGATCTCGACTATTGAAACTTCATGATAGTTTGTGAATATGCGACATGTTGGTTGTATATCATCCTTTAGTCTCTAATATAATTTAGTTAGCAGTCTGCTGAACTTGGTACTTAAATAAATAGGAACTTAGAATTTGTAATTTTTTTGGAGCAAATCTTTCATTGTTTTTTAATTATGAAAATGAACTTGTTACAAGAAAGGTACACTGTACACATGTGTGAATAAGATTATGCTTTTACACCCTCCAAGCTTGAAAATTCATCGACCTCTTGACCTCCTGATCCTCTAAACAACAATATTGCAAGACTCCCAATTGAGAAATGGATGAAAGACCCAAAACAGTGAGTCACAAATGAACCAAAATCAGTCCCTACTATACATTGCCATCCACCTCCATGAACCCTGTCGAATTCCTACAATCAAATTGTCAAACAACTCTTTAGTTAAATTATATGCTTCAAACTAGTTCAAATGTCAAAAAGTAAGCGACAAATAAAACATTTGTTACTTGTTTAATGACGCGTGCTATTTCAGTGGCTTCGGTTACATCAAAGAAATCAAGTGCTTTAGCCGCGAGTTGAAGTGCATCATCTTGCATGGTTTGAAGCATATCGGTCTCCCCAATCACAGCTTTCCCTTCCAACATTGTTATAGAATTTACCGACACAAGAAATGATTAAAGTGTAAAGAAAATATTATTGTGGATGCGGAAAAGTTGAAAAACATGAGAAATATATATATTCGTTGATGGCGAATTTAGGGGCTTTTTTGAGCCATGTTCATGGATAAATGGATTTCAATTTTATGTGGTTAGCATGCGTGTGACTCATAGTGAGGAAGTGACTAGTTGGATTAAGCTTTGCCACAAATGAAATGGAGTGGCCAAGATAAAGCCCCATGAAACACAATACATGTGCTCGACCGGTGACAAAGTGAGGAGCTTGCTAGCGCGGACGCTATCAATATAATCTTAATAACCATCGACACAAAATTAACACATGACATACAATGGCTTAAAACAATACGTGAAAGACAATATTATCATACTTCATCACTCGATAAATTATGATTTATAACAACGTTGAAATAAAACTATTAATTAGTTGACCTCCATTTTTCTAAGAATACATAATAAATAATAGGGGCATTTACATACATCCTCACATATACATCACTATTTACATATTTCTCCAAACCTTGCTTTAACATGCTTGTACATCATGTATTAAAAACTTGTATTTGGAAAAATATAATATTCATAATTTTGCCTTTACATTTGCTTATTTATCTAATTTTAAATTTATTGAAGGCCTTGTCGTGTTTTTCCCATTTGTTGGTCGGTAGGCTCCCATATTTTTGGTGGTTTTACGAAGAAGTTTTTTTCTTCTCGTCGGTGACCAATTACAACATGACTGGTAATCAGCTTTACGTGTATTGACAACGAAGTTTTTAAAGGGAAATTTGATTAAAGGTGTTCGCATACAACTTTTTTTACTTTCAAGTGCTTTATAAATACACTTTTTGAATATTTATGTTTCAAAATTCAAAGTATCAAGACTACCATTTTTTTCGATATCATATATTGGAAATTTGAAACAGACAAAACATTCTTTAAAAATATATCGCTATAGTCTCAAAAGACGTCACATGATATAAAAAAGATAAGGGGTGATTTGTACACTAATCATAATCAAAATAAAAGTATTTGCCCTACTTACACCTACAATGGATTGATCATTCTCTCCACACGACCACACCATCATCTTGCCGTCATCATTACCAATAATTTTCACCTAGTTTTTGAGGCGTGTTAATTTTGAACATACAAGTATATATTTGATTGTTAGTGTACACCAAAAGGAGCAATGAGGTAACACAATCTCCAAGCGACTTTATGTTGTTTCAGTAGAAGATTAGTCACTCACCTTTGACAAGAACCCAAATATCTTTCTTATGGCACACTATTTGATTAGAAGCATGGAGTGGGAGAAATATTTCATATACATCAACTATTGATGATTAGAAGCATGGCGCACTGTTCGATCAATTTACGTGTTTAATTTTCTGCAAATGTTAAACTTGCTTTTTTTTTGTTGCTACTGATCGGTTTAATTTGTTCAGTTGGAAGTGGTTACACTTCTTCTGCTGTTAGTGGAGTTTTAACTGTGTACTTTATTAGCCTAGTGTATTGTAGTACTTTATTAGCCTAGTGTATTGTATTGTGGTTATCATAAAAATTTTGCCATGTTCTCGTAGACTAAAAGAGAGAGCCTAAAAGATGAAAAGTTAGAACAGGGAAAACTATCAATAATGAAAAATTGGATGGAGTAGGAATATGAAAAACAAAAGGTAAATGGGCTAAGAAAACGTATGTTTAGAGATTTAGTTATAAGTCTTGAGAAAAAAAGGAGTTACTTATGTTAATGTTAATATAGTCTTTCCAAAAAATTGTGGTGCATGGCAAAAATAATTGGTGTACAAATCACCTCCTAAAAAAGATACGCTTGGAACATAATTAATAACACTAAGATACCAATCGATGTGCGATAGGTACTGCGACATCTTGCAAACGAATAACTCATTTTAGTTACTTCAAACGTCACGTCCTTGGGTATCCGGTATATCGATATCATTTGCGATAGCAAATTTCCCTATAAATACACCAACTGTTTGTTTGTTTTTTGTTTTTTTTAAAAAAAAAAAAAAAAAAAAAAAAACATTCTCTCCATACACTCGCTAAATGATACTCCATAACACTTATGTCATTCTTTATACAAATTTTTATAAACATTCCTTTAGATCATAGTAAAAAAAAACTATGTTTTGATATGTTATTGTCTCAAAATAGATCTTCATCATTCTACACCAAGTTAGGCTTCTATCTAATTCGACACCTCGAGGTCTTCATGAATTTACGCAATGAGGTCTCAGACTGTTTACCCTAATCACTTTTCACGCAGTAGAGTGGACACGACTGTTGTTCAATTCGGCATTATCCAACCTCTCTTATCTCGTGAAATTGTTTTTAAGGTTTATGACAAAGATCCTTCCGCGCGCCTACGTTTCTTGATTTGATTTGGATGCATTAAGGTTTTGTTCCCCATTTGCATTCTAAGAAGTGAAAGGGCTTATGAAAAAGAACGTTTAAGGAGGAATCCACCCTCAAACTTTTGCTTAACATGTAAGGATTCTACACTTCCTTATGCTTAACGTGGTTTGAGAACTTTTACTCTACCGTCTTTCCCATCTACGACTAGCTTAACTACAAAGTTAATCTATCCGCGTTTCATGTTTCAATGATGTAGTGAAAAACTTGTTAATGATGTAAAGAAAACTTAAAGTAAATAATACTAGTTTTTAAACGTTTAGATCCTTATTAGAATTAATTCAAATAATTTATACTCAAGTGTTTGTGGAACAACACTTGGGATTGGAATGACAAGTATTGTGTAATCTCCTCTCTAAACTTGAGCTAATCTTGAGTACAACTATGCTAACAAACTGAGTTAATCTCAGAGACTTAGTTGTCTTTAGAGAAGTAAAAGTGTTTGTGAATATCTAAGCATTTAGTGCACAAACTTAACTTTTACTTCACCTTATGATCCTATTTCTATACAAGTATAGTTGACAACCGTTACAATGAAGACAAAGATGACCTAAGATAGTTTGGACAAAATACCTGCGTATTTGGTCTATGTTACAATATTCAACTTTGAGTAGCAGACAACATTGCTTTCTAAATAACTGTGATGATAATGTTCTGATTCTTAGCATTCAAGGTAAGTTTGACCTTTGTTTGATAAGGACTCCTCCTAATACGTTTCAAACTTATTCCTCCTTGTCTCGCCTTTCCTTCAGTCTTTACGTCTTTAGTCAAAGTTTTCAGTCTTCTTTATTGTTGAGGAGACTTGGGGTTCAGTGAGCTATTGTCATTACTCCCTAAATCCATCACCTTCTTCTTTGGTTCAGTTATCATTCACTGAGTCCCGCCTCACTGAATGGAGAGTCTTTCTTCTTAACTCATCCTAAGCTTCCTGAAGATGACTCACTTAGTGACTGTTCACTCAATGACTTGATTGATGTTTATGGTTATACAACACTTAAGATATTTCTATTCAAATCATAGTTTAAGAAAGTTTGGGTACTGAATGGACCCAACAGATGTTGATCCAACGATTTTCAAATCCTCTTTGGATTCAGTGTATAGCCACAAATTTGATGTAGTCTTGTTGATTTGATGCATTATTGCTGTACGAATGTACTTTTATTTTTTATGCTTTTATGGGTAATACAAAATTAATTAATAAAATCTTATTCTTACCATAATTACTTTTTGTTTTGTTTCGTGTACTTACGCGTGTTCTTTTTTATTGTGTGCGATAATTAACGCCATTTTCATATCCAATAACCTTTTGGCGTTTCATTTTACTCACGAAGTTTCATTTATCCATTCCACTATATAAGTAACAAACTATCATTCTCACTTCTGAAAATTATCATCATCATCCATATCTTCAAAGTTTAAGCACGACGCTCTTCGCTGCTTCCAACAATTGTTCCAACAAAAACAAACGTCCAAGAGTTCAATCTCCACCGTAATTTTGGAGAGGCGCATAAAAAATAATTTTTTTTTGGATTGAGCAATATAAATACTTAATCAAGCAGTCAGAATTAGAAAAACAAAAAAAGATGATGATGTTATACTAGAGTTGGTCAAACGGGTATACATTCGGAACAAGAAAATTGGAATATATGAGGAGAAAATAAAAGAACATACAAAGAGGATTTACGATCCTTAATCTTAGAATGCATATCATCTTATGTAATTGTGTTGTAATGGAATTTCGTTTGTGTTTAAAATGTTACTTATCGTCTCTAGGGTTTATTGCTAATATATCTCACTTTTATTGCTCATAAAAGGTATCGTAATTACTTATAAAAAAATTAACCAAACTTTCATGATTTTTCATTAATAAGCTTCGAGCTGGAAATCGATGAATAGAATATTGAAAAAAAAAAGAAATAAAAATAAGCTTAAAAAATCTTAATGTGAAGAAAAAAATCCAAGATAACAGCTGTCATGATCCTTAAAAAGGTCAATGATCAAATAGTTGTTAACAGACGTCATGTGTAGATAACAACGGTCGTGGTCCTTACTCCTCCTTTTTAAAGAAGAAGCGCCAACAAATGTTTTGCTAATGACGTAGAGTGATGAAGGCCATTCACTTACCAAAAACCTCTGAATCTGAAAACTTGCAAATTGCATAGGAAGTGTCTTTGTTTGTGTATGTAAAATATAAGTATTCTATAAGAAACTTAGCATATTTATAGAAAAAGAAATACTTGAAATTCTCACGTGCATGCCACACACGATAACGGAGTGTATGAAACGTCACCAAGATGGTGATGGTTTGAATTAAAAGCGTAGCAGTAAATTACTCTCATGGTAATTAAAATGCCAAATATACATTATCATCGATACACATGATAGCTAACGATAATGCTTTTCCCAATGCGATTATTATCGGGGATTAGTAAACCGTCATATTGATATTGTCAAAACAATATCTACGATACTAGGAGATAGATATTTTCTCAATAATTTCATCATCAGTCTAAATGATCACACAGTAGACTACCGACTCATTGGGATTAACGTGTTAAACATGTATATAAATTATTATTGGTTAGTATCGATATTTTAATCCATTTGATTTATTTCTTGTGCTATAAATAGATTTCATTTAGGAGGATGATCTTCATCGTAAAATATAATCTAGACGTGACATAAAATAATCTCATATATAATTATAAATTACAAAAGGAAACAACTTAAAATATCGATACAAAATTACTGAAACTAGTCCAACAACTCTTCCATCATCTTCATCTTATAATTTCGTCATAGTATGAGAAATATGTGCACAAAATCTTATTCTCAAACGGCTTTAGCTTTCCAAACCAAAGTAACCGATAATAGAAGAAGCTTTGACACATGGTCCTCATCACCAAGGATTAGGGCTCAAGTTCTTTTGAAGAATATGTAACTGAACCTGAGATTAAACCCTAAATAAAAAATATAAAGAAGACGAAGACTAACTATGTGGAAAACTAGAAGTGGGGTTGAATAGTTTTACTGTTAAAATTTTAATTGTTTTGAAAACTTATTGTGAGATTAATCAATATAGATATTAAAGGATAAATGATATGCAAGCAAAGAATGAATAATATGCAAGTAATAAATAATATTCAAGTAAGGAAAGAAACAATCAAATCACGACAAGGTTCTTTATAGTGGTTCTGTTAGGTCACTAAGTTTACAACACAAGCACAATAGATAGAGATAGAGAAGAAAGAAGATCGGATGAACAATAAACAAACACACACACACGTTAATACTTGACCGGTTATGCGTAGAGTATGTGAAAGAGAGTAAATTGAACAACCAACCCTCAAGTGAGGGTTATTACAAGGTATTTATAGGAAGGGGAGCTAGGGCAACACTCCTACTCCCTTCCTTTCCTTAGTGGACATGGGCCTAACCTCATGGGCCTTCTACATAAGCTTAAGCTAATAACAAACACAAAGGCCATAATTAAGCTAACTATTACATATGAATCACTAACACTTGATATAGGTTTAGGAGTGATTCCAACAATCTCCCCCTAAGTGTTGGTGATGAATGAATGTAAACGGTGAAGGTACTGATGTAATAGAAGCTTTGACGTCTTCTTTCATTCTTCTTTCTTGTGAGAAGAATTGCCTTGATTTGAACAATCTCCCCAGTGTAGAGAAATTGTCTTCTTTGAACCGTTCTGCTTTGACGTCATAATTATCTTTGTTCTTTGTTCTTTGTGATGAAAGTGATAGTATGTTGTAGTCTGCATCAAGTCTGCGTCAGGTCTGCTTCGCTGCTCCAGTGTCTCCACGTCATTCTTCAACATGCTCACACGCTCTTTGACGTTGGATTTCAGTACTGATGAAGTTATTTAAGTCTTTAACTTTGTAGATTCTTTGGCTTGACGAAGAATCATTCTGACTTTTGTGTTGCCTGTATATAAAACTTCCATTAGTGATGATGTTGGCATGAGCATGTGAAGAATTTGCACGATCATTCCGCTCCAGAGCTTCCATAAGAAGAAAACATAAGAAGGGTTAGTAATAAGCGGATTCCGGCACTTACAAGTTTGAACTTCGAGAGTGTTAACAGCATAGTGTAAAAACACAACTCTAATTCTCACAAAGGCCGTTCCTGAACTGGAGTCCCACAAGTGAGATAACGCGATGTACCGAAGTACATCTACAGTTCAGATGAGTCGCTGAGGTACACCGAAGCATCACCTCACGACTGTAGACCGTTTGAGACACACTAAGCGTAATCCACGGGGAGTTACCGAAGTGACCTGCTGTCAGGGCTGTTTGATGTTGACCCTGGCAGGAGTTTCCATTCAATCACTGAGGATCACAGTTGTGAACCTCTCATAAATGTTCTCGACAGATTGCTAAGATCTGTGAAGGACTCGATAACGTACCACTGATGTTCTTATTGTTGAACATCAAGTGATGATATGTCAAGTGTACCTAAGAGATCTTTTGATGAATCTCGTGGCTCTAGACTCAATATTGCGTTTTGGTTTTCCTGAGCGGAGACTAGGGAGAGGGTCTCCTTCTTCAATACCAGCTATCTCTAAGAGAAAGCCGATAGATTATGTAGGGTTCCCTGTGAGAATGAAACAAGCTTCTTTTGAGAGAAACTTGAGTGGCTAAGAAGGTTTAGTGCATGCGTCACTGGGTCCATGACGACTTTTAATCTTCAATACCGGCGTCATCAAGTGACAACCAGTAGCATATGAATTGAACCCGGTGTCTGCCCTAAGTTGAATAATCTGGAGGGCTATTTCTTTTCACCCTTTTCTTTGCATTTCTTTTTAATTCTTCAACTCCTTCTTTCTCCGATTCTCATTTTCTCATTTTTATAATCATACCTAAGGACTTCTAATACTAACTATTGGTAGTGTCCTTGGGTAGATCCCTCCGGCTCTGGCAGATCATCGGACGGTTATTCCTAACCTTAATCACCTTATAACTCCATTGCCATAAAACCATTTTCATGAAAATCTCTCGAAGTGTTTGTAAATGAAAAACATGTTTGAACACTTCAAGAGTTTTAGATTTTCAGAAATACTCCCCCTCGACATGTGCTTAAGAGTTTTGACAGAAATCTGCACAGTGAGGAAAGAGCGAGTACTTTTTGAATTGATCAACTCAAGATAGACAATTTCCCGAGGGACACGGTTACGTTGCGTAGTTAAAGAGTTACATTGTCAGCTTTTAGGTGACAACTAGCTCTAATAACTACCTTGAAGATGTGGACAACCCCGAAAGGTTGTCAAACCCGTCAAAGTTCATGTCTATCAAGAGTTTCTCGAATAGGTACAATTTACTTGGATAAGTCTTGGAAGACAAATCTTTTCAATGTATGACTGTTCAGTTCCCGTTAATTCATGGGTTAAGTCTTTTCACACGATGATTCAATAGCAATATCACAACATATTTCTTATCACATAATTTTCTCCCCCTAAAAAATGGCATATAAATGGTATTTTTGAAGAAATGTTGAGAATAAATATGACCATTTTGAGTTTTATGGGAAGATGACCACTGTGAACAATTTTTGAACAAAGTTTATAAGTCAAATACTTCCCCTCAACAATTGATATAAGACGGTTGAGGTTTTGAAAATCATAAGGAGAAGTACTTGTTCTTTTGAGCAAAACCTTGAAAAATGAAAGGTTTGATAGGTTTTACTCAAAAGTAAAAAGATTTCGCTCCTTTTATAAGGATTGTGGCACTGAAGCGTACCACAGGGTCCTTTCTTGACAAGAACGGGTTGTACACTGTTATGTGTGCACAAGCCATAGTCATAATTAAATCACACATCCAAAATATTATGAAATAGAAGCAGTTCAAGGGGTACCAGGAAGTCCATCAATCTTGCCAGGAATGCGAACAGGGCGTTGATAGCCGGCGAGAGCAATCCTGGGACGACCACCTACAAAGCTCTCCAGAGTTCTGAACTGGTCCCGTCGATACAACCTTTCATCAATCCTGGTGATGATTCTCTGCACATCCCTTATGTCTTGAGAATTCCATCGCTTTGGAGACCCAATGCCTTCATGTATCGCCTTCAACCGATAATCCAAGCCATCTCTAACCTTCTTCAATGTGTGATCCCCAAATTTGTGAAGATCTCTACACGCCATCAAGCAATTTCGTTGAAGTTCACTGCGATAAACGACGCCGAATGGTTTGCTGACGAGGGTGTATTGTGGAAGCTGGTTGATGTCGGGAAGATCTAGCTGTGGTGGAGTGAAGTTGACACGGGTCTGATATGATTCAACTGCAAGCTGGAGATCTTCTACACGTTCTTTGATTACTATTCTTCTGATGAAGATAAGCAAGGACTTGATGTATTCACGTTGCACTTCAGTCGAGAATTATCTCATGCGACCCTGTACTTTGGCAAGGTACATGTCTTCAATGTCGTTGATAGACAAATTCTCAAAGTCCGCTTCAGAGAATGCATAATCCCTTTCGTCTTGCCTTTTGACCACGCTATTCTTGAGGAAAGTGTAGTCCCATTTAGACGAAAGATCAACATGTTTAATAGCCACGATTGCTTTAGTACTGAACACTTCATGTTGAGACTTCTGAACCTGGCAGCTTCTGTAGTAGATTCGTCGGCGTTCCGGCCAATGGTGAATCCTATACAATGCATCACGGTCATATACTTCCACATTGTTGGAGAACATGTGGTTAGCCCTTTCCTCGATGGCTATGCAGTTAGAGTATATGGCTGTCGGGAATGGAAGTGTCAGAGATGTAGCGTATTTCCTTGAACCATCGCCACCGTGTAGAAGAAATTCCAAGTCTTTGTTGAAGAAATATCGGAATGGAATCCTAGGCTGATCTGGTTGGCCAATTGTTGGTAGAGGTTTAGACCAGTCAGTGTAATATGGAGGCTTGTCCCGTTTGGTGAAGTCGATGTTTGCTTCGGGGTTGAGCCAATCCATGTTGTTAGACATAGCTCGTGCAATATTATCAAGATGATACTCAACTTCAATAGCACTTTCCGAGCTGTCCTTGAGCAGTTGAAATGCTTCATTCTTGATTCGCTTCAACTCGGATTTCGTCATCTTTTTCACACGGAATTTTTCTTGCAAGAACTTAGCATGCTCCAATGTACGACCTTCTACCGCATCTTGACCTTCAGGTGGGTAGGGTGTAGAATCAACAAGCTTCGAGAACCAGTCGAATTCAGTGTTATCCTCATCCAGCCATGATAAGACGTCAGTCATAGGCGCCTTCTTCTTCTTTTTCTTTGGCCTAGAGGAGGATTCTGGTTTCTTGGCTGTGTCAGGAGAGATGGGTTGTTGTTGGGGCTCAGAGACTTCCTCATCGTCACCACCCGTATACTCAAAGTGATCACCGGTTTTCTGAGTCTGGGGTGGTAACTCAGAAGAATCCTGAGGTTTTTCAGTAGAAGAGCGATGAGGAGACCTTTGTTGAGCTGGAGTCTGTTGGGGTGGAGGTTGCATAGAAGATGATTCACCAGACTTCTTCGGTCGTTTAGGCTCGTCATTCTTATCCTAATCCTTATCTTCATCGTTGTGTGGACGCTTAGGCCTTTCAGCTTCTTCTCTGCATGCTGATTTTAGTTGGTATTCCAGCAATGCTTCAAACAATTTACCTTCGTAGGAGGCAAATGTTGCAGATCGTTTCGACATTTGAGCTACCAGCCGGTTAACCAATTCAGCATCTGAGAAGATTATGGGATCAACTGGATTGATGTTCACATGCATTGGAGTTGATTTCATAGTCTGTTTGGCCAGGTGTAATAGATTTGGATAGAGTTGTTTGGTGAACAGCTCCTTAGTAACTCCAGGAACGATGTCAAGAAGGTACTTGTGAGTGTATCCTTTGATCATCTCGTCCATTTTCCCTTGAAGATCATCTTTCATGAGCTTCTGGACATACTCCCTTTCGACTTTCATCTCATCATTCTCGTCATGAAGGTACTGTACCTGATCAGCAAGAAAATTCAGCTTCTTGTAAAGCACGTCTTTCTTTCTGACCTGTTTGACAGCTTTAACGATTCGTGTCTTAGCTTGAAAAATTCAAGAGGCAGTTGGCTTCTTCACTGATCTGGATGTGGATCTAGTTGTTCTTTTTGATGGTGGTGGTGAGGATTGAGATGATGAATCCGATGATGATGAGATGTGAGGAGACTCCGGGTCCTTTGGTGGCTCGAAAGTTTTCTCCTTGGAACGGACGAGACTGTCTAGAAGAAGACGATCATAATCGTCCGTTTCATCAATCTTTGTATCATCAGCAGTTGTTTTCTCAGTCTTTTCCATTTCTGGTTCCTCAAATTCATAATCAATAGAATCTTTCACGCGCTTTTGTTGTTGCTCAAGAGTGGTGGCACCAGTTCCCTTATCGGGGTTGATTAACCACACCAAGAATTGGTGTGGATTGAACATCACCACTTGACCCTCCGGGGCCACCCATTTGATCCTTTGCAAACTCGTTCGCAACGTGTTGGAGTCTAACGAATTTGAACTTCCTCCTGTAATTAGTTTCCAGTGGCTCTTCTTCTGAGCTTTCCTCTTCGTGCTCAATCACTGGAGTCTTCCCTTTGCCGTGTTCAGCTATAGGACTGGGAGGTTTGACTGCTGAAGGATTAGTATCGGTTGCAGTTTCAGAGTAGAAGATCTCTTCGTCTGAATGTGTATCTTCAGAGCTTTCGTCCACTAGCTTTATTGGCGATTCAGGCCTTGGCACGGGAATGGGAACAACTTCCTTAGAAGGAACAATCCTTTTTCGTGGCGGATTCCTCTTGGGGAACTTCCTCTGACTCTCAGTGCTTGCAGCACTCCCTGCACTCCATCTTCTGGTTTTCCTTGTAGGTGTACCAGAAGATTTATCATCGAGAAAACCAACTTTGTTCTCTTTCACAGCTACCAAATATCTTTTATAAGAGTAGAGCTGTTTGAGTTCATCTAAGAGAAGGTGATCCGGCAACACAACACCTTGTTTCTTGGTAGTTGACTCCTTAAATCTGACCGTTAGAGTGGGTTCGGACAACACGTCAAGATTGTCGGGGTCATTGATTCTCTTGGGGATATCAAGGTTATATCCAAGTGCTCTTTGGATCAACAGTTTAGTATATCTGATATAAGGAATCTTTGAGCCAAGCTTTTTGAGGAATGTCATCATGTCATCCCATATCAGAGCTTCAACTTCGATGTGTTTCATGTTGATCAGAGCCCAAAAGATTTGTAGTTCCACGAGCTTGGGATGCTCATAGCCGTTGTCACGACCGGAAATGGATTTTGTGATGATGATATAAAGGGTTCTCCAAGGCTGAGGAATGTTCTTAAGATCCATGTGAGAATGCTTATTAATAACCCTGAAGCTTCGTCATACCCAATATCAATCAAAAATTGCAGAACAGTCTCTTCAGTAGGTGCAGCAGAGTATTCAGTTGGTATGATGTCAGGAATGAGGAGAACGGCTCTTAAATCTGCAGGAGTGATGGTGATTTTCTTGTGATTGAGTGTCACCGTCACAGCATTCTGTCCTTTGATCTTTTGCATTGTGGTCCAAAACTGTTGAATGTAGATCTCTGGAACAGTAGCAGAGTGGGAGAGCATGTTCTGATAAGGATGGTTCTTCATAATATCAACAGCAATGAGACAAGAAGATTCTGAACAGGTGAGGGTTTCAAAGTCAACACAAAGGTTGTTCTTTCCAATCTTCATTGGATAGCCATGAGGGAAGATATCAGCAATGGTGAGTACATTTGGTGCATCCACATTCATTTGAGCGTCCATGTCGTGATCTGAAATACATTTAGCCAAAAGAACCAACATATCGAAAGACATTATGTTAGTCAACAGATGGTTTTATTGTCTAATAATTTGAATGAGATATGTCAATGATTGTTACGAGTCCAAAATCACTTGTTTGTTCAATAGTCCAATGACGTCGTGATAAGTTTTGAGAGTTAGTTAACTTTAGGTTTTAAATTTTATGTTATCTCATATTTTTCACAACATATTACACATTTAAGCTTATTAGTGACATTATTGGTTTCGTGACGTTATGATTTATTTATTTACAAGTTCGCACGCGTAACAATTCATAATGAAGGTTTGATCAAGGCTTAGGCGTAGAAATGGTAGCTTATGCGTAAACAGGAGTTATACGCGTAAAGGCGCAAGCTTATGCTTAGGACCCTGACTTACGCGTAAGAAATATTACGCGTAAGAAAAAAGTGACCTTATGCATAGAGCTTACGCGTAAGCGCATATAAAACCTTACGCGTAAGCCTTACTCGTAAGAGTAGACCTTATACGTAGAGGTCACTGTTTACGCATATCCTTCACAGGATACGCTTAGTCCTTTATGTAGAACCTTACGCGTAAAAGCTACGCGTAAGATTTCTCTTACGCATAACATGCTACGTGTAGGGTGATCCTTATGCGTAGATGTCTAACAACCTTGATTCTGATTTTTACTTGTAGCAAACCTAAAATAAAATCATCATATCATCAATTTTAACACATACATTTATTCTATAACAGATCATGACATGAATACTTATCAAACAGTTTACGCGTAGAAAAACTTTATGCATAGAACTTAAACCCTAGTTTCAAGAATTACGCTTAAGAAATCTACCCATGGAAATTGCACCAAAGTTTTTCTGGGAGGTGTTAGATGCATAGTAAGTTGTCCTATCCAAGTTTTAACATCAAATATGCCATGGATCAAAAATACCCAAACCGTATGAATATAAACCCTAAATTCCAATTAATGAATCATTAGAGTTTCTGGGTAGTTTCTGGGCTTAGTTATGATTAATTCAACTTGAAAACAACCTCATACAACAATCTTTATCACCAAACACGTTCACAAATGAAAACACCCAAACCCACGCATAAACCCTAATTTTCAAAATCCATCAATTCGTGTATCTGGGTGCATTTTGAGGATAAAAATGATATCATTGATGTTATAGAAAAGTTTTGACACTATCTTTTTAACCATAAACACACAATCTTGATCATGTGTTCATACGCATATGCGTAGAACACAAAATCAATCATATACAAAAATTTGACCGTTGGATTCGTATAAAAATCAAAACCAATGTTTGTAAACACGTTAAGATTATGAAACAACTTACAAATTGATTATCCAAAACACGGATTTGAAGAACGATTTTAGTGCGTAGGATATGTTTGGTGAAGATAATAAATGTGAAAGGTTAGAGTTAGGTGGAAGTTTTATTAAAAAAGGAGTTTGAGCTTTTGGCAGTTTTAGTCCCTCCACCTTTTCCATTTTCATCCAAAGCCTTTTAACTTCCATTTTGGTTACCAAACGAAGAATATTTAGAAATAACTTTGACGACACTCCTCCTCGACTTAAGAAATAATGAAAGTTTAAAAATTTTAGTCCGAGGAGTGTCAGAAACCAGAAATGTGACCACCATTATTAAAGAATCAACCGGGATAAAGTAACATGCAAGTACAGTGATATTTTGAAACAGTTAATAATTTATTTTCTCCCCCTCAACACTTGATCGAAAAAATACTGAATTTTGAAAGATTTGAGTGTTGACGGAAGAGATGTACTTGCCATGTTTGAAGAAATATAGATAGGATAATATTTTTGTCGTTTTATCTGATTTTCTATTTTTGTATTTGGTTTTTGAAAAATTATTTACAAAAGAGATTTTGGTGTTTGACTGGTTTTTAAGACTGTTTTAAGAGTTCATCCAATTCCTCTTGAGTCAAACACCGCATACCAATCCGGTGGACCAACTCATTAAACCTAGCGGGAGGCAAGGCTTTGGTGAGAAGATCTGCCAATTGGTATTCTGTACCCACGAAGTATAATTCAACTGTACCCTGTTCCACATGGTCCTTGATGAAATGATAGCGAAGATCGATGTGCTTAGATTTCGAGTGCTGAACTGAGTTGCACAAGATCGCAATGGCACTCCGATTGTCGCAATACATCGGGATTCTGTCAAATACGTAACCATAGTCTTTGAGTTGTGTTCTCATCCAGATGACTTAAGCACAACACGCCGACATGGCTACATATTCTGCTTCGGTTGATGACAGCGATGTACAATCCTGCTTCTTCGATTGCCAGGACACCAGTTTATCACCAAGAAATTGTAGTGCTCCTGAAGTACTTTTCCGTAAATCTAAACATCTTGCGTGATCAGCATCTGACAAAGCGATTAGTTCAAAACCAGAATCCTTCGGATACCAGATCCCCAAGTTAATGGTTCCCTTGATGTATCGGAGGATTCTTTTAGCCTCAGAGAGGTGGGTTTCAGTTGGTCTTGACTGATAACGGGAGCAGAGATAAACGGCAAAGACAATGTCAGGTCTGCTAGCTGTTAGATACATGAGAGACCCAATAATACTTCGGTATTTTGTCGGGTCGACTAATTTCCCATGTAAATCAGCGTCTAGCTTCTTGGTATGAGTCATTGGTGTGGCATAAGTGTCACAGGTTTTCATTCCAAATTTGTTTAACAATTCAAGGGCATATTTGGACTGACTCAAGAAAATACCACGGGGTGATTGATGAACTTGCAGTCCTAGAAAGAACGTAAGTTCACCCATCATGGACATTTCAAAAATTTTCTTCATTAGTTTTGCAAAAGCGATTGAGTACTTTTTATGTGTAGATCCAAAAATAATGTCATCCACGTAAATTTGAACAATTAAGATATGTGCCCCGTGATATTGAATGAAAAGAGTAGGGTCGACCGAACCTTTGGTGAAATTATTGGCAATGAGGAAAGATGATAGCTTATCGTACCATGCCCGAGGAGCTTGTTTGAGACCATACAGAGCTTTGTTCAGTTTGTAGACATGGTTCGGGAACTCGGGATCAACGAATCCTTCTGGTTGGCTGACATAAACCGTTTCTTTCAGTTGTCCATTTAAAAACGCAGTTTTGACATCCATTTGAAAGACCGTCATATTCAGATGAGCCGCGAACGCGAGAAATATCCGAACAGCCTCAAGACGAGCAACCGGAGCAAATGATTCTTCAAATTCAATACCCTCTTCCTGTCGATAACCCTTAGCCACCAGACGTGACTTGTTTCTGATTACGTTCCCTTCAGCATCCAATTTGTTCTTCCAAATCCATTTGAGACCAATGATGTAGACCCCTGTTGGTCTTTCAACCAGTTCCCATACTTCAAGACGTTTGAATTGGTTGAGTTCTTCTTGCATGGATTCAATCCAATTGTCTTTTGTCATTGCGTCTTTAATGTTTTTAGGCTCAGATTGGCAGATAGTGAGTGCATAAATGCAATGTTCACCATCTGTGTGAAGACGTTGTCTCGTAATGACTGGTTGATTCGGGTTGCCAATAATATTTTCCAGAGGATGGTCTTTTGTCCATCGATGTGTAGAGGGTTGATGTTGGTATACATTGTGCAGATTCTGAGGATTCAAATGGTTTGTTGATGATTCCGCGACATCAGGTGCAGCAGTTTCATTAGCAAACGGGTTAAAGAACGCATCTGGATGAAAATCTGTAGGTGGGGGTACTTCATTAAGAACATCATCAGCCGGTTCATCATTGTTGGAAGCGGTTTGTTCAACTGTTGTGTTGGAGTCAACTGGTGGTGCTTCTTCAACAGTAGTTGTTGTAGCAGGTGTATCAGGTATAAGAGTAGTATCAGGTTGAGCAGCGGAAACATCGGATACACCTGGAGCACGTTCATCAATATCGTCACTGAACAGATGAGCAAATAGTCTTTCCATTTGTTGACGAGTAAGCTAAGGGCTTTGTTCAGCTGATGACGGGGTTTGGGGGAAGTTTAAGCGGTTGTGACCGAGTTCCAAGCTGTTATACTCAGAAGCCATTTTCGTAAGTTCATCAAAATGAGCATGAATCGTTTCCATAACCTGCTTTGTACGACGATTCCAGATCCAGTAACCTTTAGAATTCTCACAATATCCAATAAAGACTCCAATGTCAGCTTTGGCTTTGAGCTTTCCAAAATCATCACGATCATTATTCGGATAGCAAAGGGATCCAAATACATGAAAGTGTTTGAGATTCGGTTTATGGTTATGGAGAAGCTCAAAAGGTGTTTTGTTGTGGCGTTTAGTAATCATTGAACGATTTTGAGTATAGCATGCAGTTGATACAGCTTCTGCCCATAAGTAATCTGGAAGTTTAGCATTGATTAACATTGTTCTTGCAGCTTCCACTAACGTTCGGTTTTGTCTTTCAACAGCTCCGTTTTGTTCTGGTGTACGTGCAATAGATGTCTGATGCTCAATTCCCACTTTCTCATAAAATTCTTGAAGAGTTTGGTTAACAAATTCAGTTCCTTTGTCTGTTCTGATTTGACGGACGGTGTTCTGGAGCTGAAATTGAATTTTCGTGAGAAAGGTGATGATCATTTGTGGAGCTTGGTCTTTGCTTCGAAGAAAGTAGACCCAAGTCCATTGTGAATAGACATCAACAATTACTAAGATGTAGCATTTTCCATTGATCGTTTGCACGCGCATCGGGCCACACAAATCCATGTGAAGAAGATGAAGCACATGCTGAGAGCTGTGTTCCACCTTTGAAGGAAAATGAGCACGAGTGCTTTTCCCTTGTTCACAAGCTGAACAAAGGTGATCTTTAGAATACCGGAATCGTGGGAGACCTTCAACTAGTTTGTGTCGAGCAAGATTGGTTATAGTTTGAAAGTTTAAATGTGAGAGACGACGGTGCCATAGCCAGGATTTTGTTGATGTTGCCTTTGAAAGTAAGCAGATGGGAGATGAAGCAACCATGTCTTGCATAGAGATAGTATAAAGACTTGAATTACGCGAGCCAGACATAAGGTCGTTTCCTTGTAGATCACGAATGAAACAAGATTTCTCCCTGAAAGCAACCTCCAAATCTCCATCACAGAACTGACCTACTGAAAACAGATTGTGACCGAGGCCTTCCACATAATAAACCCTGCTAATTTCGATGTTACCATTGATATAGTCTATGTAGCCCATGATAGCTGCAAAGTGATCATTCCCGAATCTGACAGTGCCAATGAACTTTGCAATGAAGTTTGATAACAGTTTAAGATTGCCTGTCATGTGTCGGGAACATCCGCTATCAACAATCCAGAGAATGATCTGTATCACCTGCATTACACACAGACGACACAGATGGAATAGAAGTAGATGTGGAACCCGAAATGTTAGAGGGTTCCGGAGCAGGTATAGTAGACATACACACATCAATAACTTTAGGCATCCATTTAAATCCTAGTGTATTATATATCCATTTATGCCATCTATAACTAGTATTTGCTTTAGTCTTAGTGAATGCACTAGGTGGTACTACATTCTTTGGAGGTGAAACTGGAGCTACAGGGACAGCAATGCGTTTCCTAGAATCTAAAGAGGGCGGTTTACCAAGCACAGACTTAGAAAGATTAGTGGGCCTAGAGGTATTCCGATTCTTAGGATTCTGTAAACGAGAGATGATAGCTTTAGCAACACATTTGTCATGACAATCAGAATTCATACTTTTACGACAAATAACACAAGGTGCATCAGACTGAATATCAAAAGTACTTAAAGGTTTAGCATTCGTTACATCACTATTTCTATTACATTTGCCAGACGCAATATCTATAGTGGAAGAAACGTGAGTCTTATTCATAGTCCTAGGGTGTTCTTCTACTTTAGCATTCCTTATTGATCTTTTCTTAGGTCGCAACTTCCTATTCTTCGATGTAGTGCTCCTAGGCTGTGAAGTGCGGACGTTTGGAAAAGAGGCAACTATTCCTGTTTCAGTAGAAGGAAGCACGTTAGCAACTTGTGTTTTGGCAGTAGGCATTCTGGGTTCACGTTTACTAAGGGTTACAAGTGCTATTCTCTTAATGATGGTTGGCGGAAGTTGTTCATACTTTTCTAACATTTCTCTTAACTTAAAGATAGTGTGAATCAAATCTTGATTTTCAGAACGAATATTACCAGCAAAATTCATTACTTCTCTAGTGTGTGCAAGATAGTGATCAAGTTCGTTTGATGCTTCATGACGAGTCTTATTGAGTAAATAAAATATGACACCATATTCCTGTTTAACTTTTATAAGTTCTTGTTCATATTTTGAGATTTGACTTTTCAAAGACACGTTTTGATCATCCAGTTGCTCAAATTTTGGATTAAAATTGTTTGATTGCAACTGGTGGATTTTGTTTTGCAAAGCAAGTTCACGATTTTGACAATCTTTTTGACACCATTGAAGACGACGTTTTGTATTTGAAAGCTCGTTTAAGAGACGTTCGTTTTCAACTTTTAAAGACTCGATCTGAAGCACATTATCAGTATTCTCAACAGTTACAACATTATCAACAGTATCAGCAGAGATATAATCAGATGCATGTGGCAAAGAATTGAATAACACAACATTATGGATATCAGCACATATAACATCTTTCAAGAGTCGATCAACATCTTTTCTCAACATTTTCTTTTTACGTTTAGTATTAGAAATAGATGTTTCTGTTTTCTCGAAAATGACCTTCATCAATCCAAGTTCCTTATGAAAGTCCCGTTCCCAAGACAATGCACAATGTTTCAAAATTTTAACATTTGGTAAAAGATTTTTCTGAAATATGTCTCTTTGTTCTCGCGCCAGAGGCGATTGAAAGTGTTGAACTTTAATTTCAGAATGATATTCTATCTCATGTTGTAAAAGTTTGAGGTCAGCCATGAAAAGGTCAAAATATCTAAGAATTTTGCGATTTTCAGGTTTTGAATTTACTTCACTGATGGAAGGTAAAGGACCATAAATTTGTGCATAATCTGGTTGGGGATTAACATTAGAAGACTCAGACGTTTTAATGATAATCCTTGGTTTGTTAGAAGAATACGTTGGTGTGACGAAAGTGACCGGTTTTGAATAGTTAAAAGGTTTGTTGTAAACAACAGTTTCTAATTTTGATCGACTCTCGTCTTCTGCATCTAATTCCTCTTGACGATGATATTCAACAACACTCATAACAGAATTATCAATTTTATATTCTGCACTGGAAACTTCAGGATTTGGTTGAAAGCTTAGGTTTGTAATCAGCAAGATTCGGTCCATATCCATTTGGATTGGGTTTTAAAGTAAACTTTTGAATAGCTGTGACTGACTCACCATGTTTGTAAACGACATTTTTAAACTCTTTAAGTTTGTTTTGCAAGCCGATAATTTCTTCAAGATAATCATCTATTCGTTTCGTTGAATGCTTTTTGTATGCAGAGAACTGTTTTTGACAAGTTAACAACTCAACCTTAGCTTTTTGATTTTCCAGGGTGAGAGCGTTAATTTGCTTTTTATGTTCAAGTTTCAGTTGTTCTATTTCAGACAACAAAGCATTCTTCGAAGCGGCTAGATCACGCATCTGTCGCTCTAAATATTTTTCGTTTTGATAAGATTTAGCAAAAGGGGCTTCAAAACCTTTTTCACGTTTTTCTTGAGTTTTGAAAAAATTGAGTTGCATTTCTAAACATTCAAAATCCTTGGTTAACAGTGCATTTTTACTTTTTAAGTCCTGATTTACTGCACGACATTCTTCCACTATGGATTGTTGTTTTTAAGTAACAGATCAACATCTGGACGAGGCAAAAGTTCGGTGTGTTCAACGTGAGTCACAACATGATCATTATTTAGATCCTCAAGTATAACCACGGAGTCAATTTGATTATCAAGGGAAACCATAAGGTCATCTTGATCGTCAAATGTAACTACGGGGTCTAGTTGAAAATCATCGGAATGAGATGTGGACGACTCATTTTGAACATTCTGAGCCTTGCCGGATTCAGATGTTGGCGGAGATATTAGATCAGAGATAAATATGGTTTGTTCGGGTACCTGAGACAAGCCATCAGTGTCATACACTGGGCCTGTGTCACTCATGTGTAACTCATGCATATTAGCCATCAACATAACAGCTGCATTGGCCTGCAAGTCCTCCATATCATCATCTGAGTCTGCATCAGACATAAAGCTCTGTTCTTTGTCTGTGAGAGTTCCACCAGCTTCATCCTTAAGAGCCAAAAGTAAAGCCTCCTTGTGATAAGCACTGCCCCTAGTCCTCGGCTTTGGGCATGCATTAGCCAGGTGTCCTTTCTCATTGCAGTTGTAGCATCGAAGACCATTCAACCCATTCTGAGCATTTCCCTGTTCCACCACTTGAGCTCTGTTGTTATTTCTACCCATAGCATTAAACCCTTGACCACCGCCCATCTGACGACCATAACCACGATTCTGAACTTTAACTCGTCCATTGTTCACAACAGCCTGATTCCTTGTGTTTGATGAGGAACTAATGCGATTGTTGGATTTGTTTGTATAACGGCCAAAAGCATTAGCAATCATAACAAATCCTTGTTGCAATGCTTCGAACGGATCGGATTCCTCATTAGCTTGACTATAAAGTGCTTGATCATTGTTGTTGTTGTAAGGAACCAATTGAGTTTGTTGAGATTGCTGTGATTGATCATGTGGTGTGATAGTGGCAGTTGGTTGAGTTGCTGGTTGAGGAGGATAACTATTTTGAGCATACAAGGCAAGTTGTTGATTTTCCGGATGTGAAGATGAAGCAATTTGAGCACGGAGAATCCTTTCCTTATCAACTTCTTTTTTATGAGGCTTCAAGTAATCGTATAACAATCCGTATGTAGAGTGATGCATGTTCTTCGCTTGACGGAGAAAAATGACATACTTCTCCCATTCAGGACCAAGACTACTCAGGAACTTAGTATTAACTGCAATTCTTGGCATGATGATGTTGTGTTTATCCAAATCATTTATGATGTCTGAGAATCGATGATGATAAGACTCTAGTGTCTCTCCAGGTTCAATCATGAAGTGTTCATAAGCCAAGTAAATTTTGGATTCTATATCCTCCTGATTGAGTGCAGATCCTTCCATAAGAAGATGAATATGTTCCCACATTGCCTTTGCAGTCTTTTGAGCATCAACACTTCGAAGAATTGGGTTTGGTAATCCTAAAAGGATATATTGCATTGCAAGCTCATCAGCTTCATAGTGTAGAAGTTCTGCTGCATTTAGGTCTGCAACAGTAGTAATGTTTGATTGTTCATCTCTTGGTGGATTAGCATTTGGATCCCCGGGTATAATGACAGTAGGCATCTGAAATGGACCTTCCAAGATAACCTTCTTTAAGAACTTTCCATGTGGCTTCTTCAGATCACAAAACCTAAGGAACCTAATTACCCATTGATCGTAGTTTCCTGGAGTGAGCATTGGAGGTCTATCAAGTGATCCAGCCTCATGAATTGATTGTTGGCTGCTTAAAGCTTCACACATCTTTGCAAACGAAGTGGGTTCCTTCATAGTGTTCCTTGATGGATGTTGATTGAAATCGTTTGTGTAGGGTTGAACTTGAAGACTTGGTGGTGGTTGAACCATTTGAGGTTGTAGAATTGCTACCAGTTGTGGAGTATGTTGTTGATTAAATTGTTGTTGATAAATTGCTTGTTGTTGATTCCATTGTTGATGTTGTGGAATTAATTGTTGTTGTCGTTGAGTATAAGTGTAAGGGAAATAGTTAGAGTATGGTGGTTGTGACATGTTGAAAAACTTGTGTTGTTAAATGGATCTTTGTAGTCGAATGAACCTTTGTTGATGAAGTATCCTTAGGCGTAGAAATCACAATAAACCATGTAGCACTTATGCGTAAAAACACCAAAGTTACGCGTAACAGCAAGAGTTACACGTAGATTTAGCTTACGCGTAAGGAAGGTGAAAACACTAAAGTTATGCTTAAAACAAGAAGTTAGGCGTAGGATGACCTTATGCGTAAGACAAAGCTTAGGCGTAAGATAAATCTTATGCGTAGAAGTTTCTACGTGTAAGCTTATGCTTATGCGTAATTTTAGGGTTTTTGCCCAAGTGATCTTTTACACTATCACAGTGCAAAAGATATCCCAAGTCGACGTATTTTCAGGCTTATCCAAGCAAGAAAACACGGAGTAAACTACGAAACTGAAGATCAAAACCAAGAACCAAGTTACGCGTAGTTTTAGGGTTTTGCTACGCGTAGACTTACTCGTAAAAATGATTGTTGCCCAAAGATGTTTCTAAACCAGATTTTAGTGATGAAATAGCTTCAATATCACCAAGATAACACAAAAGTTACTTGTTGATCCAAAGTGTCTAAAACAGTTACGCGTAGGAAAGCTGTCACGTAAAAAACCAAGTTCAAAAACGATGATCCACACGTAAAGGTTGAAACTTTTTGCCAAAAACAGTTATTTTAACACCTTAAAACGTTGAAAGTACAAGAATCTTGGATTAAAAAGTGTAAAAAATGTGTTTTTAAGCGAACCAAAGTATCACCGTATTCTTTACGCATAGGACCAAAAAACCTACTTAAAAAACAATACGATTCACCCAACTTGTAGGCGATTGATACCACTGTTAGGTCACTAAGTTTACAACACAAGCACAATAGATAGAGATAGAGAAGAAAGAAGATCGGATGAACAATAAACAAACACACACACACGTTAATACTTGACCGGTTATGCGTAGAGTATGTGAAAGAGAGTAAATTGAACAACCAACCCTCAAGTGAGGGTTATTACAAGGTATTTATAGGAAGGGGAGCTAGGGCAACACTCCTACTCCCTTCCTTTCCTTAGTGGACATGGGCCTAACTCATGGGCCTTCTACATAAGCTTAAGCTAATAACAAACACAAAGGCCATAATTAAGCTAACTATTACATATGAATCACTAACACTTGATATAGGTTTAGGAGCGATTCCAACATGTTCGGTATACAAGGACTCTTTTTCCTTGCCCTACTCCACTCCTCGAGTCTCCAACTCGAGAGTTATCTTCACTAATCAACAAGCTCCTTTAACCTGCGGAGAAAACCTTTACACGTCGCTTACACAATATTTCCGACACAAAGCTAGATGTCGAGTTCATTTACTAGGGTACAACCACTCCCGAAACACTATGTATTTTAAAGACTAAAATACTAACCGATCACACTCAGAGATTTAAGATGGTTTGGTACAACAATGATGTATGAACAATAACAATTCACACAACAACAAAACAAACAAGACTTCCAACTTTTAGTTGAAGGTTGAATATGCCTTGATCTTCTTTGCTACAAAAGATTATTACTAAAATGAAATGAAACTGAGTTAGATGTAATAGAATGAGAGAATGTATGTGTTTTATGCTTATGAGGAATGATAAAACAACTTGGGTTGGCTTGCTATTTATAGGCCAAGTGATCAGAAGACCACGAACTGGACTGAACCAAAAAAAGGGGTCTCCTCTTTATAAAATTTGGTTCCTCCAGTCTAACAGAAGATCACAAAAAATCTTTCAAGGATCTTACCAAATCTATCCAAGATTATGCATGATGTGTTGAGTGATTATCTAAACAAAATATTTCAAGAAATCTTCTAAAGAATTCTAAAGTGATGCAAGACATGATGTAATATGTAGTTTTCCATTTTTAGAATTTACATGCTATATACGTAAATTCTTATGTAATGTCTTGTTAAAGTAACTAAAAATGATTGATTTAAAATGTTGAGACAATTTTAATTTAGAATGCTAATAATGTAGATTGATATGTAGTTAATCAAAAATGATAAAATGCTAATGCTTAAATGTTGAAAACTATTTAAGAAAGGCTTGTGATAATATCTAAAAATCTTCTTGACAAACTTTATACTTTGCAAAAATGAAATTTACTCTTGTCGATAACAAAACAAGGTAAAGATCTTAAAATATAAATAACGTTTTTGGACGATATTTGTATCAACAAACTATATGACCATCTACTAGCGTGAATTGATCAAGACTTATGCTGAAAACATTGTGTAGCATTGAAAGGCACGGGTGTCATGTGTGTAAAAAAAATTACAAATGTTAGTCATTGATGGAGTGTTGAGTTAAGTATGGTTAGTGTTTCATATATATAGAGAGTGATATTTAATGCCACGTGATACTCACGTGACAACATCAAATTTTGATTGTTTATCGTCAAAATCATAGTGTATCACATATGTAACGATATTGACGTGACTGACATGATAGTTTTACTTAGACACCATAGCAAGTGGATGGAAAAAACTGGAAAATATTATCATATTGCAGCCATTGCGAAAACTGGCCAAGGTATCGTAGAAGTTTGTGGGTTATCAATTTAATTTAGAGTTTTCAAAAAACAACTCGAAGCCATGTCAAAATCGATTCAATTTATAGATAAGTATTCTAGATTGAATAGTATGATTTTTAGAACATAACAAATTTAAAGATGTCGAGGGTTTAATTGGTTATGGGAGTGTGAAAAAAATAAGAAACAAAGTAAAAAATAATAAAAGGGATTTTTCTGAAGTTTTTTATAAAAGCATGAAAACTCTGAGACGATATATAAGGAAGCACATCTCATCACATTTTCTTTCTTAAATACGTATTTTCTTTAAACAAGCTACATCGTGAGCCATCAGAAGGATATCACTCATGCAACAGATGATACACTCATTTCAGATTTTTATTTTTTGGTAAAGGGGACCCCTGGTAAATTCTTTATTCACCAAAAAATAATTGAGTACAATGGATGTGTGTGGGTACCACATATCATCCCAATCAGGAAAAGAAAATGCTCTTACTGTGGTTAAAACCTAACCTAGCATAAGAATGACGTGCCAAACTTATGAGACCTAAGACAAACCCTATATAATTTTACCACGAAGACTAATATCAAACGTGTTAGCAAACTTCATTTTGGCATTAGTCAAACCACAATCATCAAAGTCATCATCATCATACGGGTCTTCATCATAGGTCTCGTCTTTCCATTGTTCGTATAAGCTCTTTTTACCAACTCAACTACCACTTTTAGAAACTTCATTTACCTTGGAACTCGTAGATGCCATAAAAGTAGTAGTTTCATTAGAGAAATCGAACACTTCCTCATGACTATCCGCATTAACCGTATCAACAACCTTTTTACCATCTTTATCCCCATTCAAATCGTGACCCTTATCAACCCAAACTGTAATATTCGAAACATAAAGAAAGGGTAGCACTAGACGAACTAGTAATGTTACCACTTCATCTATATTATCATTGAAACCATCATCTACTTACTTAGAGCATCAAACGCATTTGAAGTATTCACCACATTAGAATCCTTTATAAGATGACTCAATGTAGAAGCCTTATTTATGTTATATTTTGGAGTAGGAGCCTTGGTAGTAGTTTGTTGTTTCGCAACTGGCCTATACTCAACTTTCATGTTCATTGAAACACCATGAACCCTCTTAGGATTAGCTCCTTTTTACTTCACTACAGTAAACCCATCATTTGAAGACCTCTTTGATACACCAAAAATCAGATTCTTGCCTTTATCAATGCCATTCACCACACGTTTAGGATTATCCTTAGGACAATCATCAAAAGAATGACCATATAACAAGCATGTACCACAGCGAAGGGGTTCCCATTCGTATTCGATACGAATAGACCCTTTCGTATATCCACTATCATTAAGCTTTGGAACTGCCAACACTAGATTATCACGAAATTCATTAGACACATTAATTTCAATCAAGGCGCATAACTGCTTTGGCTCCATGAATCCAAACAAGTTATTCGTATACGAGTCTAGCATCATAGGATTACCAATCTTAGAGGCGATAAAACTCAGCCCATCAAATTTATATGCAACCAATGGAACATGGAACTTCACCCAAACTGGGACACAAGACAAATCTTCTTTCAAAAGGTTTACTCAGAGTGACCACTTATTAAGAAAGATGGGAATTTCACGAATTATCCATGGACCATCTCGTAAAATAGATTCCGCACCTTGAATAGGCTAGAACTCAAAAAAGAAAACCCCTTTTTTGTTCATCATTACTTTCACTCTACCATACTTCTCTCAATTATTTCGCACAAACCATTCAACAACAGAAAATGCAAGCCTTTTACCAATAAAATACCCGTATAGTGAATTCTTCAATCTCTCATTCATCTCATGAACCAAAGCTATGGGTAAATGATACGCGCCAATTTAGAAAGTACTGCTAGCAAAGTATTGCTAGCTTAGAAAGCACTGCTAAGCCAAACGTTAGTTATAACTTTTGGCGGAAAAGTCTGTTTTGCTCCTTCCTCCTATTTCTCATTCCTCCCAATTGTATAAATACTCTTTTCCATTTCACTTGTAATTCATTCACTGAAAAGACTTGTAATATTTCTCTCTTTTAATTCCATTACAAACTAAGTGAATCATTTGATTACAAATACGGTTTCATTTCTTCTTATGTGATTCCCTGTTTGTTTTCATCAACAACTACATTTCATAACTGATTTCTGGTTGTTTACAATCTGGTATACATCAAGTGGTATCAGAGCCCTTTTCTGGCACCATATTCTTTTCAAGAGTGTTACACTGACATTCTTGATTTTCCGGTTATCTTCTCCGTTTCAATTCCGGCAAGAAACGGTTATTTTTCCAGCGAAGTTAGGCACCACTAACTTCACCTGTTCTTTTCACAATCAGATTAGTGTCAGACAATTGTACGGTCACAAGATTAGCATATTAGTGGTTAAATTCTCTAATCTTGAACAAGCTGATAAAAAACAATTGGTTTGAGTAATCAAGAACAGGTTAATTGATAGTTATCACCCATAGTTGATGAGTTGTAATAATATCATTTCAAGAATGGTGCAAACAAGATCAAATGGTAATGGTGAGAACTCACATACATAATCAGTGGGGAATCAGTCTTTAGAAAGTAAATTGGATCAGATGATGGCTGCAATAACATCACTGCAGAATACTGTAACTGCTTTGCAAAACAAGGTTGATCATGGTGAAGGTACTAGCCAAAGGAGAGAAAATCTTGGTGGTCTTGGTAATAATGGCAGAAATGGTGGTCAACTGGTAACACAGTATGGAAGAATGTCTAAGATTGATTTTCCAAGATTCACTGGAGATGATGTCAAGGGATGGTTGTTCAGATGTAGATAATTCTTTATGATTGATAACATTGAAGAAGAGATGAAGGTTGAATTGGCAGTCATGCATGTATATGACAAGGCTTTAGTTTGGCATCAACAATTTGTCAAAAAGTATGGTGTTGGATGTCCATGGGAGTTTTATGAAGGAGAGGCTTTGAAAAGATTTGGAAATGTGTTTGAAGATGCCATGGTTGATGATGAGTGTCTAAATACTCATCATTTTTGTACAAAATAAACTGCAAAATCATCTGAAAACACTCAGAAACACATCAAAATGATCAAAATATCACAAATCAGTGTTTTATGTGTTTCAAATGCAAAATTATCAAAATCAGATGAAAAACATATCAAATTTGCAAAAATTGCAGTTTTAGTCCCCCAAGTTTCATAAATTGTCAAAAATAGTCCCTGAGTCAAAATTTCAAAAGTAAAATCACCAAAGGTCCTTTTAAAATCATAACTTGTCAAATTTAGTCCTTTGGTGAAAAATATCAAAAGTTTGAGAAAATTACAAAAATGGTCCCTCAAGTTTCAAAATTGGCAGAATTGGTCCCCGGAAAATGTGAAAATGGCAACATTGGTCCCTGTACTTTTGAAGATTGTCACTTTAAGTCCTTGGAGAAACTTTTTCAGATTGGCAGTTCAAGTCCTTGCAAATTCAGCATTTACACCTTTAGTCCTTGGATTATTAAACCATTTAACTCATTTTGGACCCTATCATAATCCATTTTGGCCTGCCTTCACCTATTGGACCCCTGCCACTTTACCATTTTGGACCCCTTGGTTATTATATCTGGTCAAATCTGGTCAATCATCTCACCCGCCAAAAGTCTCCATTATCAACTGCTTCCTGCAACTAGCTTTCCCCCCATCCCCCCTCCTCTCCAATCACTCAAACATGTTCCCCACTCCACAACTAACATCCAAGGTCCATTAATTACACCCCCCCTCTCACTCAACCCCCATTTGGCAGATAGCCAATTTGGCGCCAAAACACCATTTAAACGGCCATGATGATTTTTAAGCAATCCAAGGGTCAAGAGTGGTGGGAAAGATTCAGAGGAGAGAGATAATGAGATTGGGTATAAAAGAAAAGCAAGAGATGAAGAGAGAAGCAGTTTTTAGTTTTAAGTTTTTTAAATGTCGTTTTAAGTTTAAAAGCTTTATTTTAGTTGTAAGACTGTTTAATTTTGTAAAATTGTACTATCCTAAGTTGTTTGGTTAATATAAAAGTAGTCTCAAGTTCCAATTTCAGATATATGATCACTTCATATTGTTTAAGTTCACTGTTGCAATTTATATCCTCAAAGTCTTGTATCCAAGCTTCATAAAGCTTATTTTCAAGTTTAAATAAGCTTATACAAGCTCCTTATAGCTTGCTATAAGCTCATGTTTAAGTTTTAGTTACTTTTGAAATTTGGTCAACCAAAGTCAACTGGAAGGCTAAAATTGGCAATGGAGTTGGAACTGGGTTGATGCAGTTGGAAATGGTTTGATTTGGATTCTTTTGGGTGATATTGAAATAGGTTAGTGGTTCATAGTTCTTGGAATCAAGCCACAGTGGCTATAGGACTTTTGTAAGTCATTTTCAAGTTTTTTTTTATGCATGCTCAGTGATTGTAGTTAAAAATGGTTCCTATCTGTTCTAATAGTTGTATTTAGGTTACATTAGCTTAGATTGATCATTGTTGTTAGTTGAATCATTGTTTGGATCAAGTTTGGGTCATAATCAGTGTATTAGGGTGTGTTTGGCAAAACAGTGAAAACTGTCTCAAGGGTTAATTCACTGGTCAAGTCTTGTTTGTTCATGCTAGTTGAGTTATATATAACTCATATCTGTTCTAGTTTGGGTCTGCAACACAAGAAAAGTCAACATTTCCTTTTAATCATTCTCACTGTCCACTGTTGAGATTCTAGACTTGCAAAATCAACATTTTGTGTTTAGAAGTTTATAACATAGCTTGCATTGTGCTTATTACATCTTATAACATCTATCTTAGTACTTAAAATCAGTGGTAAAGTTCACCAAAGTCAAACTAGCATCTGTTTCAAAAAAGTCAAATGGGTCAGAATTTGGATTTGTGCAGACATTGCAGAAGGTGCACAGGGTTTAATAAGGGTTTGTAGGGTCTGATTTTTGGTTTATTAGTAGTTTAATAGGTGATCTCTAAGACCTAATACCTGTTTTCAACTTAAGCTTTTTGGATAAGCTTGTGTAGAAGCTCAAAATAAGCCCATCTCCCCTATTCACTGAACTCAGTGAATACTGAGTTTTACTCAGTTTTTGTGCAAATTGCACAGGGCTCAATAGAGCTTGTCATTGCCTAATTTTTGGTACAAGTGATCTCACCCAGGTCCTTTCCAAGTTCCAAATCAAAGTTTTCCTTTTGAGCTTATTTCTAAGCTTGTGCTAGTGCTTAAAGTTAGCACCCTAGATCTGTTTCTGTCAAAATCTCAGAACATCAAATCTGATCTAGCCTGTGAATCAGTGGTATTAGCTTGTTGGAACTTGTTGAATTTTAGTTAAATTAGCTTGTTAGAGCTTCATTATCAGTTTGGTAGCCTTTGGTACTCATTTGCTTATTCTAGTGCTTATTTGAATAAGCACTTGAAAAGCAGTTGCATAATTCTCCACATAAGCACCTATTTTTCTATTTTTCCTTTATTCCTTATAATATTTTAGACTTTTCCTGCAAATTTCAGATTTTTCCAAGTTCATTTGCTATTTTTCTTAGTTTAAATTAGTTTTTAAGTCTTTTTAAATAGTATTTAATACAAAAAATTAGAAAAAGCTTCAAAAAAATATTTTTTCAATTTTATTAAGTTTAGATAAATAAAAATAGTGAAAAAAGTAATTTTCCATATTTTTCATAGTTTATTTGGTAATTTTTAGTAATTTAATTAGTTTTTAATAGTTTAAAACTCCTAGAAAATAGAAAAATAACCAGAAAAATACAAAAATAGTTTTGAAAATTCTCTTTTGATATTTTAGACTTTTACATTTCATAATTTTATTTTTCTAGTTTTATTTCCTAATTTCTTGTATTTTAGGTAATTATTAAATAGTTAAAAATAGTTTTTAATTAATAATAATTAATTAATTAGTTATAAAAATAATTTTCTTTTTCTATAAATTTTCTTTTATCATTAGGATTGTAAAAATGTATTTTTCATATTTTTAGGACTTTTATTTCTCAGATTTCACTTTTTATTTTGTACGTTTACGTTATTTTTAATTTAAACGTACGTTTTAGGTTTTAAACGTTCATCACTTTAAATATAGTGATAGCGTTTATTTAATAGGTTTTATCTTTTTAATTTTCTTTAATTTGCATTTAAGCCGTCTTTATTTGTTGGCTTTTCTGTAGTTATAATATCATATCCAAATCCCTTTATCGTTCAAATTCCTCGATCACTAAACGTTTGATAATCCATTGCATAGCTCGCTGGGACATAACGACCCGGGGAGACCCTATACTCCTCTGATCTTCATTGATTTCGTGCTTGAGCTGTTTTAAGTTTTCTTACGCTTGCGTGAGAGAACTTGACGGTTTTGCGCGCATCAAATTTTTGGCGCCGCTGCCGGGGAGCTGTGCTGATCTATCTTCCGTGTAGCAGATTAGTTGTTTGAATCCTCACTCTTTGTTTATATCATCCATTTCTGTATATATATATATATATCCATATTTTTTATAAAAAATCCAAAAACCCAAAAACATCCAAAAACGTATAAAACACAAAAATATTTTCCTTTTGTTTATATATATGTATCAAATAATAAAAATACAAAAAGATTCGTCGTTTTCTTTAATAATAACAACTTAAAAGATTACCACCGCAAACCAAGGCAGTGCACTACCTAACTGGGGGTGCGACCATAATAAGTTCCCGAACTAAAGATATAAAACTTGCCTTTGTGTCCTTGTGATTGGTGTACCTTTTTCAAAGAAGCCATTCATCTTGGATTATTGGTTAAGTTCACTGTTGTTTTGCCTCGATTTTGTGTTAATTGATTTTGTTGTGATATCGACGTTTCAGAACCAGAAAACCCATAAAGATTCTTCTCACCTGATTTTTACAAACCGTCTTCATAATTCTCATTCTCATCTGAAAGATTTCATAATTCCCATTTCTCTCCTTAACTCTGAGATCCCTTAGAGTTATCTCTAGTGCATGCGCACTCGTTCTTCTAGATCATTGAGTCCTTTGCGTGATCTAGCAGAAATTCCAAGAAGACGTTCTCGTAGGCGTACTGCCCAAATAGTCGAACCCGAGATTCGTACTATTTCGAGCAACAGTATGGCAGACGAACGTACCATGGCGGAAATGCTCCAGGCACCCACCGAGGGTTATGGAGATGCCATCGTCTTACCGGTAATCAATTCTGATCACTTCGAATTGAAGACACATTTAATCCAACTTGTGTCTACAAATCAATTCCGCGGGTCTGATCGAGAAGACCCGTATGCACACATCCGTTGGTTCAACCATTTGACATCAACTCTCAATTACAAAGATGTGCCACAACAGGTGATCAAATTGATGCTATTTCCATTCTCACTTGCGGGGGCAGCCAGGATTTGGCTGGAAAAAGAACCCCCTCGATCCATCGAAACTTGGGAGGATCTTGTCCAAAAGTTTGTCAATTATTTCTTCCCTCCATCAAAGACGACTAATCTTAAAAATGAAATTTCTGGATTTCGTCAAAATTTCGATGAAAATTTTGGAGAGGCATGGGAGAGATTCAAAGATCTCCTCAGGAAATGCCCCCATCATGAATTCACGGAGCTTCAACAAGTTAATATCTTTTACAATGGGTTGAACGGTAATGATCAAGATTCTTTGAACGCATCCGCGGGTGGCAATATCTTGAATCGTAAACCTAAAGATGTGCTTGAAATTTGCGAGAGTAAATCAAAAGTTCCTATTTCTCGCAACAAAGTCAATGTTCCGAACACTCCTGCTTCTTCATCCGGTAACTCTTCCGAGTTAGCCGCTCCGTTAGCCGCTCTAACGGACATCATCCATTGTATGATAAAAGAGGTGAAGGAAATCAAAAGCGAAATTCATAAGCCGGAACCAATCAAAGCCATAAACAAGGTGTGTGAAATTTGTAGTGGTCCACACGCGTATTATGATTGTCAAGCAACCGATGCTTCCTTTTACCAAGCTCCCGTAGCTTCGGTAAACCACAATCAATACCGACCATAGGCTGATCCTCACTACCGTGCACCTAGCGGTATGACACCACCTGGTTTTCCTCCCGTGCAAAACCATGGCAATCAAAATCGCTTTGTTCCGAATCAAGGGCAAAATTTCAATAACCCTCCAAATTTCAATCAAAACCGGAACAATTTCAACCAACCTCAACCATATCAAGCTCCAAATCATCAAAGTTATTAACCACCTCCTCAAGCTCCCATGCCAAATGACTTCATGAAAATGACTGAGGCAAACATGCGATCAATGCAAACTCAGATCAATAACATGAGAGGTGAGCTAAAAAGGGAAATTGATACCACATTGTCTCGGCAGACAAATGAGTTAAAGAATATGATGAGCAGTTTCATGAACATGAATATGAACAAAGCTTCGCCATCTTCTGGAGGACTCCCAAGCAATACAGTTACCAATCCCAATGCCGAGTTGAAAGCCGTCACCACTCGTAGTGGTAAGACGCACAATGGACCTACGACTCCAATGCCCCCTCCTCCTGTGGCATTTAGTCAAGTTACCAAGGAGACAACGGACAAGGTGCATTATTCAAGCCCACGAAGTACCGCACACGTCCCACCTTCGGTAGTCCAACCTTCAAGTCCGGAGCCCGATGTTCCGAGGAAAAATCCCGAGCCAGACAACACTTCCATCCCGGCTCAAAAGTCTAGTCAGCTTCCTTACCCATCAAGAATGAATGATGAGAAGCTCAAAGACAAAAATAAAGAGCAAATGGAAAAATTTTTCCAAATATTCAATGAGCTTCACTTTGATATAAGCTTCGTTGATGCTCTCGTTCTAATGCCTAAATTTGCATCTACGCTTAAAGGCTTACTCACCAACAAAGACAAGCTATCAGAGATGGCGAAAACTCCTCTCAATGAGCAATGCTCAGCAGCCATTCTTAATAAGCTTCCAGAAAAGCTTGAAGACCCTGGCCGGTTCTTAATCCCGTGTGATTTCTTGGGGATGTTTCAATGCTCCGCCTTGGCCGATCTTGGCGCTAGCATTAACCTCATGCCACTCTCAGTATGGAAGAAACTGTCTCTTCCTGAACTTTCATCCACTCATATGACACTCGAGCTAGCGGATCGTACCGTAACTCGTCCACTTGGGATAGCCGAGGATGTCGTGATGAAAGTTGGAAAATTTCACTTTCATGCTGACTTTGTTGTAGTAGACTTCGATGCAGATCCTAGAGTTCCCCTCATCTTAGGGAGAGCTTTCTTAAGAACGAGTCGTGCTCTGATTGATGTGTTTGCGGAAGAGTTGACCATACGGGTTGACAACGAAGAGCTCACATTGAATATCAACCAGAACTCTAAACCTCTGTATAAACAGAGTGTTGCCACAATTGATCAAAAATCTGAAAGAATCAATGCAACACTCTCAAATTTCACGGTTAAGAGTGTTCACCAAAAACGTGCTGAGCTCAAAGCTTTGAAAATTACCCCTGGTTCAAGCAAATGGTTTGAAAGTTGTACCAGGGAAGTCAAGAGTGTTCTTGATGATGATGACGATGATCTAGAATCGGAGACCTCATCGGAAGTGGTGGAAACTGCTAGCTCTAAGAGCACACCACTTGTCCCACCTCCGGCATCAGTTTGTCGCATCGAGATTGTTACGTCTGTGGATGAAACTAATCTCTCTTCAGTTTCATCTGAGTTGGATGATGATGTTTTTGATCCAGGGGAAGACATTCTTCCCATGAATGAATTGCTCAAAAAGAATCCATCATCTTCTAGTCCTATTCCCGACTCTTCCATCCCTTCTCTCACTCCTGATGAGGAAGAGGACAACTTTTGGAATGAAGTCGATGCATTTCTAAGTGATGAATCAATTCCAACGGGAATTGATAACACTTACCTTGATCCGGAGGGAGACATCCTTTTTCTGGAAAGTCTGTTGATTGAAGAACCATTTCCCACCCTCCCTCCCGGACATCTTCTTGCCAATCACCATCTAAGCTTCAAATTTAAGCTTAAAGATGTCAAAACTGGTGATTTGCTTCTCTATGCTGAGGAATGGACATGCATTCTCATGTACGTCTTTATTCCATTCTTCACAGATGGTGTGGTTGCTCTTTCCCTTTTCTCTTTCGGGAATGAGGACACCATCTTTGACCCCGGTATCATCCCTTCTAGTTTCTACCATTAACAGATACCGCGCTTATATCTCGTCGGTGTGGAACTTTCTGATGTTCATATGTTCATTAACATTGTGAACGAAAGTCCGATCGAGATTGGTTTTCCACGTTACTTTCCCCATGAACAAATGAATTCGGGGTCGAGTCAAGCTAGCGACTCGGGAATCAAAAACAGTAGCATGCAATATGGGTTTTCACCCATATTTCTGTCTTCTCAACTCTTTCTACCACCCTAGTGTGGGGGGGGGGGGGGTTGCCCACATGTTTCAAAAAAAAAAAAAAAAAAAAAAAAAATCTTCTTCTTTCTAAATAATGGCCGTAGTATTTCCCTTTTACGTTCTTTGTTTCGGCATAACCGCCGGTACTTTGAATATTGAGGGCAATATTCATTTCTAAGTGTGGGGGGGATTCTCACGAATTTTATCATGTAAATATACCGCCTAATCCCCCCGTTTTTGGCCAAAATTTTTTTGGAGTAAGTGTTCTACACTTACTCAATTGGTTATCAGTCCGCCTTGTCTAATAAACAAAAGGATTGGCTAATCCAGGAGCAAACGGCTCTTGGTAAAGATATATCAAATCCGTTTATATGGCTCGCAATTTGCCCAAAATTGTATGGTTCTCGACTCACCATATCCTAAAAAGTGAAGAGTTGGCTAGCCCGCAAGATTATGGCTTGTGGTAAAGGCAGTGGAAAAACCATAATTGGTAATCAGCTCACCAAAGATAATATTGATAAGTTATCTAAGAGTTGGCTAGTCCAGAAGGGTACGGCTTCTGGTAAAGACAAATCAAATCCGTTGGAAGCTGGTGGTTTGCTCAAAATCACATGGTTATCGGTGTACCATGGTTCTTACTTGAACTGAAACATTTGGCTACTCCAAAAGTAATGGCTTTTGGTAAAGAGTTTAAAATCCATTATGTTTTCTCAAATCATTGCTAGGGACTAGCAATATCTCAGTGTGGGGGATTGATGAGTGTCTAAATACTCATCATTTTTGTACAAAATAAACTGCAAAATCATCTGAAAACACTCAGAAACACATCAAAATGATCAAAATATCACAAATCAGTGTTTTATGTGTTTCAAATGCAAAATTATCAAAATCAGATGAAAAACATATCAAATTTGCAAAAATTGTAGTTTTAGTCCCCCAAGTTTCATAAATTGTCAAAAATAGTCCCTGAGTCAAAATTTCAAAAGTAAAATCACCAAAGGTCCTTTTAAAATCATAACTTGTCAAATTTAGTCCTTTGGTGAAAAATATCAAAAGTTTGAGAAAATTACAAAAATGGTCCCTCAAGTTTCAAAATTGGCAGAATTGGTCCCCGGAAAATGTGAAAATGGCAACATTGGTCCCTGTACTTTTGAAGATTGTCACTTTAAGTCCTTGGAGAAACTTTTTCAAATTGGCAGTTCAAGTCCTTGCAAATTCAGCATTTACACCTTTAGTCCTTGGATTATTAAACCATTTAACTCATTTTGGACCCTATCATAATCCATTTTGGCCTGCCTTCACCTATTGGACCCCTGCCACTTTACCATTTTGGACCCCTTGGTTATTATATCTGGTCAAATCTGGTCAATCATCTCACCCGCCAAAAGTCTCCATTATCAACTGCTTCCTGCAACTAGCTTTCCCCCCATCCCCCCTCCTCTCCAATCACTCAAACATGTTCCCCACTCCACAACTAACATCCAAGGTCCATTAATTACACCCCCCCCCTCTCACTCAACCCCCATTTGGCAGATAGCCAATTTGGCGCCAAAACACCATTTAAACGGCCATGATGATTTTTAAGCAATCCAAGGGTCAAGAGTGGTGGGAAAGATTCAGAGGAGAGAGATAATGAGATTGGGTATAAAAGAAAAGCAAGAGATGAAGAGAGAAGCAGTTTTTAGTTTTAAGTTTTTTAAATGTCGTTTTAAGTTTAAAAGCTTTATTTTAGTTGTAAGACTGTTTAATTTTGTAAAATTGTACTATCCTAAGTTGTTTGGTTAATATAAAAGTAGTCTCAAGTTCCAATTTCAGATATATGATCACTTCATATTGTTTAAGTTCACTGTTGCAATTTATATCCTCAAAGTCTTGTATCCAAGCTTCATAAAGCTTATTTTCAAGTTTAAATAAGCTTATACAAGCTCCTTATAGCTTGCTATAAGCTCATGTTTAAGTTTTAGTTACTTTTGAAATTTGGTCAACCAAAGTCAACTGGAAGGCTAAAATTGGCAATGGAGTTGGAACTGGGTTGATGCAGTTGGAAATGGTTTGATTTGGATTCTTTTGGGTGATATTGAAATAGGTTAGTGGTTCATAGTTCTTGGAATCAAGCCACAGTGGCTATAGGACTTTTGTAAGTCATTTTCAAGTTTTTTTTTATGCATGCTCAGTGATTGTAGTTAAAAATGGTTCCTATCTGTTCTAATAGTTGTATTTAGGTTACATTAGCTTAGATTGATCATTGTTGTTAGTTGAATCATTGTTTGGATCAAGTTTGGGTCATAATCAGTGTATTAGGGTGTGTTTGGCAAAACAGTGAAAACTGTCTCAAGGGTTAATTCACTGGTCAAGTCTTGTTTGTTCATGCTAGTTGAGTTATATATAACTCATATCTGTTCTAGTTTGGGTCTGCAACACAAGAAAAGTCAACATTTCCTTTTAATCATTCTCACTGTCCACTGTTGAGATTCTAGACTTGCAAAATCAACATTTTGTGTTTAGAAGTTTATAACATAGCTTGCATTGTGCTTATTACATCTTATAACATCTATCTTAGTACTTAAAATCAGTGGTAAAGTTCACCAAAGTCAAACTAGCATCTGTTTCAAAAAAGTCAAATGGGTCAGAATTTGGATTTGTGCAGACATTGCAGAAGGTGCACAGGGTTTAATAAGGGTTTGTAGGGTCTGATTTTTGGTTTATTAGTAGTTTAATAGGTGATATCTAAGACCTAATACCTGTTTTCAACTTAAGCTTTTTGGATAAGCTTGTGTAGAAGCTCAAAATAAGCCCATCTCCCCTGTTCACTGAACTCAGTGAATACTGAGTTTTACTCAGTTTTTGTGCAAATTGCACAGGGCTCAATAGAGCTTGTCATTGCCTGATTTTTGGTACAAGTGATCTCACCCAGGTCCTTTCCAAGTTCCAAATCAAAGTTTTCCTTTTGAGCTTATTTCTAAGCTTGTGCTAGTGCTTAAAGTTAGCACCCTAGATCTGTTTCTGTCAAAATCTCAGAACATCAAATCTGATCTAGCCTGTGAATCAGTGTTATTAGCTTGTTGGAACTTGTTGAATTTTAGTTAAATTATCTTGTTAGAGCTTCATTATCAGTTTGGTAGCCTTTGGTACTCATTTGCTTATTCTAGTGCTTATTTGAATAAGCACTTGAAAAGCAGTTGCATAATTCTCCACATAAGCACCTATTTTTATATTTTTCCTTTATTCCTTATAATATTTTAGACTTTTCCTGAAAATTTCAGAATTTTCCAAGTTCATTTGCTATTTTTCTTAATTTAAATTAGTTTTTAAGTCTTTTTAAATAGTATTTAATACAAAAAATTAGAAAAAGCTTCAAAAAAATAATTTTTCAATTTTATTAAGTTTAGATAAATAAAAATAGTGAAAAAAGTAATTTTCCATATTTTTCATAGTTTATTTGGTAATTTTTAGTAATTTAATTAGTTTTTAATAGTTTAAAACTCCTAGAAAATAGAAAAATAACCAGAAAAATACAAAAATAGTTTTTAAAATTCTCTTTTGATATTTTAGACTTTTCCATTTCATAATTTTATTTTTCTAGTTTTATTTCCTAATTTCTTGTATTTTAGGTAATTATTAAATAGTTAAAAATAGTTTTTAATTAATAATAATTAATTAATTAGTTATAAAAATAATTTTCTTTTTCTATAAATTTTATTTTATCATTAGGATTGTAAAAATGTATTTTTCATATTTTTAGGACTTTTATTTCTCAGATTTCACTTTTTATTTTGTACGTTTACGTTATTTTTAATTTAAACGTACGTTTTAGGTTTTAAACGTTCATCACTTTAAATATAGTGATAGCGTTTATTTAATAGGTTTTATCTTTTTAATTTTCTTTAATTTGCATTTAAGCCGTCTTTATTTGTTGGCTTTTCTGTAGTTATAATATCATATCCAAATCCCTTTATCGTTCAAATTCCTCGATCACTAAACGTTTGATAATCCATTGCATAGCTCGCTGGGACATAACGACCCGGGGAGACCCTATACTCCTCTGATCTTCATTGATTTCGTGCTTGAGCTGTTTTAAGTTTTCTTACGCTTGCGTGAGAGAACTTGACGGTTTTGCGCGCATCAGTTGAACTCAAGAATTTGAAACAAACTAGCACAGTTCAAGCCTATCAAGATAAGTTTGAAGAGTTGCTGAATAGGTTGGAATTAACTGAGTCTCTTGCAATAAGTTTGTTCATTGGAGGGTTGAAGGATGAAATTAGCATGCCTGTGAGAATGTTTAAGCCTCATACCCTGGTTGATGTGTTTTCAAAGGCAAAAATGCAAGAAGCTACACTCATTGCCACAAAAACCAAGGTATAACTCCTATCAACCTAATGTGAGATCTATTAATACTGGTTATGTTAGTAAAGATGGAGGCATTTTACCAAAACCAGTTAATAGACTTATAGCTTTGCCTGCACCCACAAGAACACCATATGGTGAGAATAGACCTTTTAAGAGATTGACTCAAAAAGAATTGGAGGATAAGAGGGCTAAGAATCTTTGTTTTTACTGTGACCAAAAATATGTGCCTGGACACAAATGTAGTGGCCAATTGCATTCATTAGAAGTGGTTCTAGATGAGGAAATTGAGTTTGTGGAAGAAGAATTGACTAATGATGAAATGGGTCATTTGGGGAATTATGATCAGACTATTGAAATTGATCATAATAATGAAATGGTTGCTCAAATCTCATTGAATGCACTCACTGGTGTATACAATTATCAGACAATGAGGGTTAAGGGTATGGTAGGCAAACAAGGGGTGCATGTGCTTGTGGAATGTGGAAGTACACACAATTTCATTGATTTACAGACTGTCAAAAAGTTGGGCTGTAAGACTAAAACTATGTGTCCTTTGCAAGTGTCTGTGGCTAATGGTCAAGCTATGACTAGTACTTTGATGTGTTGTGGTTTATCTATGACCATAGGAGAAGAAATTTATATGATTGATGCTATGGTACTACCTTTAGGAGGTTGTGAAGTGGTGTTGGGAATACAGTGGTTGTCTACTTTGGGAGAAATTATGTGTAATTTCTAGAAATTAACCATGAGGTTCTATGTGGGCAATAAGAAGGTGTTGTTAAGAGGTTCTCAACAAGCTACACTTCAATGGATGCAACCTAGAGAACAGAACAGTGATATGTTGAATTCTATGAAATTGTGTGTCTGTCCTGTATCATTCTGTAGTATGGTGGGGACAAGTATGATTGGTTCACATGAGATTGATGAAATTTCGAATGACTTTAAAGGTGTGTTTGAAGTTCCCACTGGTTTACCACCAAAACGATCGCATGATCATCATATTCCTCTTATACCAAACACTCCTCCAGTTAACATCAGACCCTATAGGCATCCTCCTAGCCAAAAGGATGCAATTGAACAGATGGTACAAGAGTTATTGGATGCTAGTGTCATCAGATCTAGTCAAAGTTCTTTCTCCTCTCCTATAGTCATGGTTAAAAAGAAGGATGGTAGTTGGAGAATGTGTGTTGACTATAGACAATTGAATAAGAATACTGTCAAAGACAAATTTCCCATACCTATGATTGAGGAATTGATAGATGAATTACATGGATCAGTGGTGTTTTCAAAGCTTGATTTAAGGTCTGGGTATCACCAAATCAGAATGAAGGAGGAAGACATTCATAAGACTGCATTCAGAACTCATGATGGCCACTATGAGTTTTTAGTGATGTTGGACTCACAAATGCCCCTTCCACATTTCAATCACTAATGAATGAGATCTTTAAACCCTATTTGAGGAAGTTCACATTGGTTTTCTTTGATGATATTCTGGTTTATAGCAAGTCAATTGAAGAACACATTGTGCACCTTAAAATGATTTTGCAGACTATGCAGGCTCACACCTTGTTTGCAAAAAGGAGCAAGTGCACTTTTGCAGTGTCTCAGGTGGAGTACTTGGGTCATATCATCACTGATAAAGGGGTTGCAACAAATCCTTCTAAGATTGAGGCTATGAAAGATTGGTCTACACCCAAGAATGTAAAGCAACTGAGAGGATTTCTGGGACTCACATGCTATTATAGGAGGTTCATTAAGGGGTAGGGAATCATCAGTAAGCCATTAACTGCATTACTGAAGAAGAACTCTTTTGAGTGGTCTGACATAGCTCATGAAGCTTTTGAGAAATTAAAGTTGGCCATGATACAAGCACCAGTGTTGGGGTTGCCAAACTTTGAGAAAGAATTCACTGTGGAAACTGATGCATGTGGAACTGGTATTGGTGTTGTGTTGTTGCAAGATGGTCATCCATTGGCATACTTGAGTAAGGCCTTATCTCTCAGACATCAAGCTTTGTCCACTTATGAAAAGGAATTTTTAGCTGTCATTTTGGCATTGGAGAAGTGGAAGGGTTACTTAATGGGTAGACATTTCAAGATTAAGACTGACCACTTCAGCCTCAAATACTTGTTGGATCAAAGGCTTACTACTCCTTTCCAAGCTAAATGGTTGCCTAAATTGCTTGGGTATGATTATGAAATTGTCTATAAGAAGGGTAGTGAAAATGTGGTAGCTGATGCTCTGTCTAGGAAGGAAATGCAGGGTCAATTATTGGCAATAATAACAACAAATGTGACCACTGGACTTCTCAAAAAAATTGAAGAAAGTTAGGTGACAGATGAGAAGTTGGCCAAATTAATAAAGCAGTTTGAAGATCCTAATTTTCAATCAACAAAGTACACTTGGTCTAATGGTCAGTTAAGAAGGAAAGGTAGGTTGGTGGTGGGAGGTAATGAGGTACTCAGAAAGAAAATCTTCTCACAAATCCATAATGAATCAGTTGGTGGGCATTCTGGTGTTCAAGTGACTGTACAGAAGATGAGTTCTATTTGTTATTGGAAGGGAATGAGAAAACTGGTTAAACAATGGATCAGGGAATGTGATGTGTGTCAGAGGCAAAAGCCTGATCTTAGTGCCTATCCAGGACTCTTGCAGCCTTTGCCTATACCAGTTAGAGTATGGAGTGATATATCCATGGACTTTGTGGAAGGACTGCCAAAATCTCATGGGAAGACTGCTATATTAGTGGTGGTGGACATACTCAGTAAGTATGCTCACTTTATTTCCCTTCAACATCCTTTCACAGCTACACAAGTGACACAAGTGTTCTTAGATAACATCTACAAGTTACATGGTTTGCCAAACACCATTGTAAGTGACAGAGACAAAGTGTTCCTAAGTGCTTTTTGGCAATCATTGTTCAAGGCTTTGAAAGTTAAACTGCAAATGTCAACAGCCTACCATCCGCAATCAGATGGACAGAAAGAAGTGGTGAATAGGTGTCTGGAGTGCTACCTGAGATGTATTTCTGGTGAGAAGCCAAAAGACTGGACACAATGGCTTTCAATGGCATAGTTTTGGTATAACACAAATTTCCACACTGCTATCCAAACCACCCCATTTGAAGTGTTATATGGTCAAACACCACCCATCCACATGCCTTATTTGCCAAGAGAAAGTACAGTTGAAGCTGTGGATAGGACAATGCAGGCAAGAGAGCAGGTGATTAGCATGCTTAAATTTCATCTTAAGAGAGCACAAGATAGGATGAAAAGTTTGGCAGATAAACACAGAACTGATAGAAATTTTGAAGAAGGTGTTTGGGTCTATTTGAAATTACAACCATACAGGCAAGTAACAGCTAGACAAAGTCCTTACAACAAACTCTCAGCTAAGTACTATGGTCCCTTCAAGATCATAGAGAAGATTGGCCATGTGGCTTATAAATTGCAGCTTCCAAGTGGTAGTCAAATCCATCCAGTATTTCATGTGTCCCAACTCAAGCTTTGCAAAGGGGTGGTTGATAAGCCTGGAACTCTTCCCATGTGTGACAATGAAGGACTCTTATCAGTGTTTCCAGTGAAAATCATTGACAGAATATTGGGAAAGGTTAACAATAGGGCTGCTGTTTATGTGTTAATACAATGGTCAAATGGTAGTGAGAAGAGGCAACTTGGGAACTATATACTGAAATACTGAAGAAGTACCCTGGGTTTGATCAAGAGGAAGCAACTGAAGGTGTTGTTTGACTGTGGAAAGTCAAATGTTAAGGAGAAGGGATTTGATACGCGCCAATTTAGAAAGTACTGCTAGCAAAGTACTACTAGCTTAGAAAGCACTACTAAGCCAAAAGTTAGTTATAACTTTTGGCGGGAAAGTCTGTTTTGCTCCTTCCTCCTATTTCTCCTTCCTCCCAATTGTATAAATACTCTTTTCCATTTCACTCGTAATTCATTCACTGAAAAGACTTGTAATATTTCTCTCTCTTAATTCCATTACAAACTAAGTGAATCATTTGATTACAAATACGGTTTCATTTCTTCTTATGTGATTCCCTGTTTGTTTTCATCAACAACTACATTTTATAACTGATTTCTAGTTGTTTACAATCTGGTATACATCAGTAAACCAACATCATAATCTGCATCATTAGGTACATTAGCTAATCGTTTCGGATTTACAATAATGGATGACGGGTGCAAAATCCTATATGATCTTTTGGTACACAAAAGGCTTAAACATGCCCGGCTATATGCGTATCAGCGTATGTATTTGTATAGCTAAGGGGGAAAAACTTATAACATAAATATTAACAAGATAATCGTCAATTTCTGAAAGATCTTCTTATTAACGATCAAGTCATCACCGGCACTTCTAACTAGCACGACAATTATCAAGGTATTAAGTATAGAGTAAATGGAAACATACGTTAACATGTTCTTAATGCACCATTCACCAACAAGTAACCATAACTAGACGGAATATTTAATTTGTTGGGTGTAACATGCATGCAGCTTATGTTAGATGCAAGCGATAGAGTATTGGAGTTGCACTATTTGAATTTTTAAATTAACATGCACTTTTATTTGATTTTAAGCTACATGGAGTTATACTCCAAATAATGGTTTTTTGTTTTTAAGACCTATTAGTTTTGTAATAACGTTATCTTTAGACCAAGTTAAAGCGTCGACAACAAGTTAGATTTTTTTTTAACACAAGAAGGGCTAAGGCCGCAAAAAAAAAATAACATATCACTCCTTATAATGAAGGTAATTACATCTAGAAAACGATCATCCCAAAGAAAGTTTTCATGAGATCTAAAGGCTATTTTAGCAACAATATGAGCCGCTAAGTTACATTCACGTTTAACCCATGAGAACGAGATAGCACGTTGGGATGCCCATGTTCTAATGTCTGCCACAATAGCATATAAGAACCAAGGAAGATCACTTCTGAACAAGCGAGTGAAATAGCTACTTTGAAATCCGACTCAATTGTTGCATTTTGCCAACTATAAGAAAGATCTAGGCGACAAGCACTTCGGATGGCTAAGAGTTAAGCCATGAGTGCATTAAAGGTGGAAACGATTCACTAGAGCATAAAATAATAGATCCTGGTACGTCCCGCACAATGATACCTAAAGTGAACTCTCATGAGATTCATCACGATCAAAGTGAACTCTCATGAGATTCATCACGATCAACCAAAGCACAAGACATGGGTAGCGATAATGGAAACATCGAATTAAAATCACGGGATATAAAATACAACCTTGATATTGTGCGAGAAGGACAAGGCATGATGTCATTGAAAATACATCCATTTCGAGACTTCCAAATCTGCCATGCAATATTATCCAAAGACGTGTGTATATTTATACGCTACGAGTCAGAAGGCATCATATCTAATATTTGTTGGACATGTGAAACAATGAGGCTAGTTATGTTGTCTAAACGGAGACTGAGAGCTGATCCAAACCACACCACTTTTGTCCAAGAACACTCGAACACATGCTCAACCGATTCAATATCGGTGTAACAAATAGGACATATCGGTAAGCAATGACCTCCTATTTGTGAAAGATTCTCGTAAGTAGCAATGGCATTTGAACAAGCTTTCCACAAGAATATTTTGAGTTTTGGAAGTGTCTTGAGGTTCCAAACTTGTTTCCTTTTGTTTGGTGTTGAAGATGAAGAGGCTTCAAACAAGTTGAAATGTTAATAAATAATAGTAAATGGTCAATTACTTTTAAATTATTCAACTTGTCACGTTTTTCACATTTATTCATTAAACAAAAAAGTTTTCAATTGTTACCCTAAATTTTAGAATCTCGTCACTTCGGTGTATTTTGCTCATGTAAAATAACATATTACCTTTATATTTGTAACAACTACATGACAGCGAATGGTAAAATGTCATGTTTTACATGAACAAAATACACAAAAATGATGAAATTTAAAAGTTTAGGGTAACAATTAAAAACCTTTTTGTTAAATGATTAAAAGTGAAAAGATAAACAGGTTGGATATATTTATGAGTGGTTAGCCTAATAATAAATCATAGAATAATAGTACGGTGCGATGACAATAATATGTGCTTTAATTTTTCGGCGATCATGTTCCTAATGTATTGCGATTTTATGGTTTTTCACCACTCATCATAAAATTTGTATTTTTTTTTTCTAAAGAATTCGTTACAAAGTGACAACCGTGTGTGTATGTGATCTTATTACTTATTTATCATAATATTATGAGTAAATTGCAAAAATCGTCCTTAAAGTTTGGCCAAATTGCAAGTTTCATCCCAAACGTTTAGAAAGTGCAAGGATCGTCCCTGTGAGAAAATTTTGGGGCAAAAATCGTCCCTGACCAACAACAAATGACTAAAATGCACTTTCTAAACGTTTAGGATGAAACTTGCAATTTGGCCAAACTTTAAGAACGATTTTTGCAATTTACTCTTTTCTATAATATTTTCAGTTTTCTTACATAAATGATCCATGTGTTGTACAAAGTTTTACAATGTTAGTCCCGATTTTTTTTTATTTTATTTTAACCATCGCTACCCATCGCAACCCACTACCACCGCCACCCGCCACCCCCACTATCTCCACCCCACCACCGTTACCCACTACCACCACCATCTCCACCCCACCACCGTCACCCACTACCACCACCCCCATCGACCACCACTCACAGCCACCACCGTCACCCACTACCACAACCCCATCCACCACCACTCACAGCCACCCACCGCCACTGACCACCACCACCATCGCCACCCCACCACCGCCACCCACTACCACTACCACTACCACAACCCCATCCACCACCACTCACAACCACCACCGCCACCCACCGCCACTGACCACCACCACCATCACCACAACTGACCACACCACCACCGCCACCCACTACCAATACCACAACCCCATCCACCACCACTCACAGCCACCACCGCCACCACCACCCACCAACGCAATGATACGTGGCGGTGGTGGTGGTTGTGCGTGGTGGTGGATGAGGTTGTGGTTGTGGGTGGAGGTGGTGGGGTGGAGATGGTGGTGGTGGCGGTGGTAGTGGGTGACGGTGGTGGGGTGGAGATGGTGGTGGTGGGGGGTAGCGGTGGTAATGGGTCGCGGTGGTGGGGTGGCGATGGTGGTGGTGGTCAGTGGCGGTGGGTGGCGTTGGTGGTTGTGAGTGGTGGTGGATGGGGTTGTGTTAGTGGGTGGCGGTGGTGGCTATGAGTGGTGGTAGATGGGGGTGGTAGTAATGGGTGACGGTGGTGGGGTGGCGATGGTTAAAAAAATGGGGACTAACATTGTAAAAATTTGTACAACACATGGATCATTTATGTAAGAAAACTGAAAATATTATAGAAACGAGTAAATTGCAAAAATCGTCCTTAAAGTTTGGTCAAATTGCAAGTTTCATCCCAAACGTTTAGAAAGGGCATTTTAGTCATTTTTTGTTGGTTAGGGACGATTTTTTCCCCAAAAGTTTCACACAGGGACGATCCTTGCACTTTCTAAACGTTTGGGACGAAACTTGCAATTTGGCCAAACTTTAAGGACGATTTTTGCAATTTACTCTAATATTATAGTCGATTCTTATTGTTAACGAGTTGAAAAGCGCTCGCATGTTGCTGCGAGGGCGCGCGTCAAACTCACATTATTCTGGCTTGTGATTTTTCTGCAACAAATATTTGCAAAAATGTAAATTAAAAGGTTGATCATTATATTAAAGAAAACATGAGTCTCGAAAGATGAACCTGCAGTCACTTTTATATGTGTTGCAACACCTTGCATTAGCTTCCTCACCATAGTTAAAGAGGGATCCAATTTGAAATAGTTCAACTCGGAAGGATTTCTTTTTGCCGATATCGACATTTGCACTAACAAATAAATTTCATTAGAGATGGATGCAACAATGAGGCTCAGATAAATAATTGATCGAAAAAGCGGACACTTCCGTCATGGCTGCAACTTCATAAATTGTCCGGGCAACCCGCGGATTATCTCAGCTTTCACTAAACCTTTTTAGATCATCACAGCCATTTGTTTCATCATTATACATTTTTTAAAGAGTTAATTGCGAAAATCGTCCTGTGGATTATCGGGTATAACGAAAATCGTCCTTAGACTTTATTTTTAACGGATCCTCTCCCTGTGGTTTTGACCCGTAATGGGTTTGGTCCCTTGACCACTTTTTCCGTTAGTTTGACCGTTAAGTGGGACTCAAATGACATAAATACCCTTAAAACTAAGGCCCCTATGGTTTGTGGGGTGTAACGAATTTAGTCCCTATTTTTTTTTATTACGTATTCGTTCATTTTCATCCATTTTCGTCCGTGTTTATACATTTCATCCGTTTTTCTTACGTTTTTAGAGCGTTTATTATCCGTTTTTATACGTTTGTATCTGTTTTTCGTACGTTTTCACAAGTTTTATACGTTTTTATCCGTTTTCACACGTTTTTATACGTTTTCGTCCGTTTTTATAAGTTTTCGTCCGTGTTTTTTACGTTTACATACGTTTTAATCTGTTTTTATTCGTTTTCACACGTTTTTATACGTTTTTTAAAATAATTATCGATTTTTTTTCGAAATATTTAAAATTTTAAAATTTTAAAATTTTTTGTATTGATTTTTTTTTTAATTTTTAATTTAAAAAAAAAATAATAATTATCGAAATTGTTTTAAATTTTTTTAATTTTTTTTAATAATTATCAAATTTTTTATAAAAGATAATACTAAAATACACCGTTTGTCCCTAATCTTGTACATGCGCATCACGTTGAACCAAACCTAGGCGTTTTCATCACTGGTGGTCCAAAACAATGCTTTTATACTCTAGACAAGTTCCCTTTACCATGATTGCCAAAATCAACATAAATTTTCTGGGTTTACATCGAGGGTATAATAGAGCATTCACAATTTTAACATGCCATAGTTAAAATCTAACCCAACCTTCAACCATATTAGTATCGGCAACACAACATTGAACCCTAAATACAAGCAACACACATTCTACCCAAAGCAAAATAAACAATAGTGGCACAAAACGATAAGATGAAGGCTTTATTGAGTTCGTTGAGGAAAGATGACTGCCCAAATGAAAAAGGTTTGGGTGTTAAGAAGGAGAAGGAAGAGGCTGACATCGTGTTATCAAAGGTTAACGATTTGGGAAAAAGGATTACAAATCTGGAAATTTTGTTTAAATATCTAAAGGAAAGGAAGAAAATGAAGGAAAAGGATGATAAGGAGAGTTGTGGGTCTAGCTAAGTGTATGTTTAGATGATAGGAAACTTTGTTGTAGTTGTGAACATGAAATCGATCAATAAAAAATTGGGTTCTTATGTAAGTAATAGTGTTTGGTTGTGCATTGTAACTGCTTGAAATCGTTGTGCATTTGTTAATAGGTTTGACTTACCAAAGTCATACCACAATAGTAAGTTACAATTTGTGGCATTTCATAAATTTGTTTGACTTGGGTAAGTCAAAATTCAAGATCTTACAATTAGAGGCATTGGGCGTGTTCAATCCCACTGTCAACACTAACACCATACCAATTTCTTCCTAAACAATACACCATTGTTAATACATTATGATTTAGTGCTAAAGCATTTTCAATTTCAACACATATTTATAAACCATTGCCTTTGGTTTTGTTGATACAAGGGGGTGTTTGGTTTGTTGATACAACTTTTGCTGATAAAAGGGGATGTTTGGTTTTGCTGATACTAATTAGAAACAATACACCCAATATTACAATACAAGAACAGATTACATACATAAAACTTAGATGATATTTCATCATTAATATAGTTGGTTACAAGAACAGAAACAACTAGATCAAACCATAACCAACAACCGAACAAAAGATCCAATTTACATACCCCTTTACCAACCTATATTTCCAAAACTAGCACCCAAAAGACCCCATTTATCTACCCCCATGAAATACCTAAAATTCAGTCATTATGCTCAGCCATTTTCTTAACATAACCTTCATTGATAGGAATAGCTTCATCAGTTTCACCAAGAATCTGTATGAATCGAACAAGTAGGTCGGTGTGCCTCGCCTGGGTTTTTCTCAGCCCATCCAAACTGTCAAGAGCTATTCCCCGAGGTCCCAAAGCTTCTTTCTCTTCAATCAGCTCCCTACGCTTGATGGTGCCCCTCTTCAGATGATCAATGCACTCACGAAATAGCTTTTTCAAAAGCCCTTCTTGTGCAGCCTCTTCCCCAAACCACACTGCCATACGATCATTTAAGTTGGATGACCCAGCAATCTCCATGAGTTCATTCAAAATAGGGAAATCTTCCATTGAAAATTATGTGTGTGTGAAAAAAGTGGTGGATGGGTTTATTGGTTCGTGTGCACAAGTAAATAGCGTCTCAGGGTAGAGACGGTCAAGGGGTCTAATAGTGACTTTTTTTCACACTTTGTCCCTGAATTTGTCTTGGTTGCCGTTGTCATACTTAAAACTCCCGCCCAATAATCACTTTAAAATACACAATTGGTCCCTCAATTTGCCAAGTTACGTATACTACAATTTAGTTGAAGATTAAACATCAGAAAACCATTAGAAGTTTGACTTTGTAAAGTCAAACTTCCAAAACATATCAATAAACTCCCTAACAAATATTGACTAATGGTTTTGCAATTTTGACTTTACAAAGTCAAAATGTCAATAGAAAATTGCCATTCACCATTTTGAATGTTGACTAACTAAAGTAAACTGGAAATGCAAAAGTTTTCTGACTCACGGATTGCAGTTTTACTTTCTACAATCAAATTGAAATGCTAAATGAAAGTTTGACTTTTGAATGTCGAACTTGCATCACCAACAATAGGCGCAAACAACAACATATGAACAAGCTAAAATTTAAGCAAACCATATAAACAAATAGCAAAATACTATTTTGCAACATGAATTATCATAGGGTATTCAACCCATACATAAACTACAACCACTAAAAGAACTCTACCACGGCTGTGAGGGAAGCTCGGTGGAGTTTCAACAGCTTCCTAGCCAACTCCCAGTTCATCCTGATATTTTCATTCCCATCATGACTCCTATTGCTGAACTTGATATTGATTGTCTTTAGCAACCGGGAAAACGCAATTATAAACTTTATTAAAGTTAATTCATGCTCTGATCTAGGAAAATCTTGAAACACCACAGTCTGTAGCTGCCCATGGCTGATTGTGTTTCTGTCTACAACATTGGAAATTTTTTCCAAAGGTAGAACATTAAGCGTGTTTGCAGCCTAAAAAATCAAATAGTGTTGAGATACACAAACATGACAATTTACGAATGTTTATTTGATACATATGCATTACAGTATTACACTTACTCTGGTATCCAGCATTTTCAAATTTGGAGATCCACGAATCATTTCAATGATGAGCGATACCATAACACTATTCCCAAAATTGACTTCGGACAGCTTAAGATTAATCAGGGATTTAAAGGGCACAGGGACATTCATCCTAGAATTAGCTTCTCGTATCAGCTACAACAAGTTTTAAAGATTAAATTTCATTACTGTTAGGCATTTATTTAACATTGTAAAATTATAAGTGTAAAACTCAAATTGTTCTTACCGTGCAATCCTGAAAATCCAATGTAAGGGTCTCAAGATTTGGAAGTCTTGTCAGGTGAAAGATATCGGATGTTGTGATTGTCGTCACAACATTATACATACCGAATGACAAATCTAACTTCTTCAAATTCCTAAGTTTTGCAATATTCCATAGTCTCATCTCGTTTGTAGTAGGACGATCCATTTTAAGAGACTCAAGTAAGGGACAACCAGCAATAAACTCTCAAATTGTACCGGTTAGAAAATTGACATGAATCAATTCTAAGCTCAATAGATTTGGAAAGCTATGAAAATATTCCAAAGTAGCCATAGCACAAACATGAAGTTCCAGATGTTTCAACTCCATACGAGAGTAAAGTTGGGTTGGGAACGTAACTCGTTGACCATACCAGTTTCTAATAGTCAGCTCCTCAATTCCATGCCGAGCCAAAAACAAAAGCCAATCACGAATCTCTTCATAATTCAAGTCTTCTATTCCATACATTGATCTTGGCTCTACAGAGAAGACAAACTTTCTTATGGGACCCATAAGCCGATTTAAGAGTCTAGTAACATGCCTCCCATCAAAATCATATGTTAAATAATAAAAGAAATCCTCATCAGCTATAACATCGGTGAGCAAAGTCCACTTAGACCTCCATTTTCTCGCTAAACTAGAGGTTCTCACTGCTTCTAACAAAGGCAACCGATTCAAAATGTTATTGATCACTATATCTGGCATGTTGCTAATACGATCGATCGACATGGTATTGTTGGAAGTTGGGTTGGTCTTTTGAGTTCTGGAAATGAGGATTTAGATTAGGTTTTTGATATTCAGTTGATCGTTTCTGGATAAGAGTGTTATTATGATTAGTAAAGTTGTTTGTTGGGTAGGTTTATTGGTTCGCGCGAAAATAAATGCTAGCGTATCAGGGAAGAAACGGCTAGTTGCATAGCCATAATCATATTTGGTCCCTGGGTTATTTTAACAATGGCATGTTAAAATTGTGAATGGTCTATTATACCCTCGATGTAAACCCAGAAAATTTATGTTGACTTTGGCAATCCTAGTCAAGGGACTTGTCTAGACTATAAAAGCATTTTTTGGACCTCCAGCAATGAAAACGCCTAAGTTTGGTTCAACGTGATGCGTGTGTACAAGATTAGGGACGAACAGTGTATTTTACTCAAAAAAAAATTCAATAAATTTTTTTAATAAATTAACAAAATATTAAAAATTTTAAGAATTTAAATAAATTTCGATAATCATTTTTTTTAATTTAAAAATATTTTAAAAAAATCAATAATCTTTTTTAAAATTTTAGATATTTAAAAAAAATTCGATAATTAAAATATTTTTTATTGATTTTTTTTCACATGTTGGTGGTGGTGGTGGCGGACGGTGGTGGTGGTGGCGGTGGACGGTGGTGGCAACGGTGATAAAAACGTATAAAACGTGTGAAAACGTATCAAAACGGATAAAAACAGAAGAAAAACTCATAAAAATGGGTGATAACGTTTAAAAGGGATAAAAACATGTGAAAACTTACGAAAAACACGTGAAAACGTACAAAAAACAGATAAAAACGTGTGAAAACGTATAAAACGTAAGAAAAATGGATGAAAACGGACGAAAACATTTAAAAAAGGATGAAAATGTATAAAAACGTGTGAAAACGTACGAAAAACGGACAAAAATATATAAAAACGGACAAAACGTATAAAAACGGATAATAAACGCTTTAAAAACTTAGGAAAAACGGACGAAAATGGATGAAAACGAACGAAAACGTAATAAAAAAATAGGGACTAAATTCGTTACACCCCACAAACCTCAGGGACCCTAGGTTTAAGGGTATTTACGTCATTTCAGTCCCACTTAACGGTCAAACTAACGGAAAAGTGGTCAAGGGACCAAACGCGTTACGGGTCAAAACCACGGGGAGAGGATCCGTTAGAAATAAAGTTTGGGGACGATTTTCGTTATACCCGATAAACCACAGGGACGATTTTCGCAATTAACTCTTTTTAAAATCAAAGCTTCTTGTTATACTTTGAACTCTATCCCAGATGGATTGCATCAAATTCCATCATGCCTAAATGCTTTTCAAAGCATTTCATCCACTTCACTAGTTCCACTTCGGGGCAACCCATAAAGTATGATCATCCCTCTGATCAAACTAGATAAGTTATTGTCTTGGTTTACAAATATATTTGGGATTCCTCTAAGTTTCTCTACAAACTTTATATTTCAAGATTTTAAAATATGAAAGAAGCCAGATACATTAAATTTCATAAGTAAAATGTTTAAAACCTAAAATATTAAATAAAATTTAAAACAAGCCCCGAAGACAAGTGACAACCAATTTTAAAAATAAAGACAAAAATATAAATTTATTTTAAAATCCTAAATCCAAACAGATGTGTCATACCCCGCCTAGGCGGTACGGAGAGGATCATCATAACATATTGATATAAGAAAGTAGAGAATTCACTAAATGAAAAATTAACACAAATGTCATGACGACTCCGACACAAGTGGTGACTTGTATCATGGTTAGTCGCTACCACGACAACATAGTTATAAAGTCACATAAAGAAATTCCCAGAACTTTGGACAAGTACAAGGCAACATGTTCTCAAATAAACCAGATAAACAACAAGAATCCGTAGAAGTGTTCTAATGCAAATTAGCCAAGGAAATGACCTATGAGGGTTAATCTTAGGTCTTGCTATGGCCAAGTAGGAAGCTCTATGCTCCTTAAGCATTGTTATTCTTATCACCTGAAAATTAATACTCGAAAACGTCAACATAAAGTTGGTGAGATCACATGTTTAAAATGTGAACCGCGTTTGCTGTGCATTGAATATTGTAAGACAATAGTGTAATAATAAAAGCATAACAATAATAAGTGTATAGTTGTGTATCTGAACTACACTAGTTCAAAATTTATGTATGCAACAACACGGACATGGTTGATAGTTATGTATGCAGCTACATGGACATTGCTTATTTTTATGTATGCAACCACACGGACATGGTTCATATTTGTGCATGCAACCGCACGGACATGGTTCATAGTAATGTATCCAACCACACAGATATGGTTCATAACTATGTGTACTTTAGGTTTCCAACATGTCGACTACCAGCTGGAACTAAAACAGTTGGCATAATAGGAATATAGACATCAAAAGTCATGTAGAAATCAACCACACATTAAGTACCACATAGTAAGAATCACTAATACACACGTTCGCAATTATAAACACATAAATTGTCCAAAGAGTAAAATGATAAACACAACATATAGTATTTGAAATAGCTTTTAAGTATCATTTTATATAAACAAAAAAGGGCCACGAAACTCACCTTAGCAAGCACAAGTGTGAGTGTAAGAATGGCACAACCAATGAACACCTAGGCAACCCTTCGAACTTATACCTTCCTAACCGCGACCTAAAACAAGGAAAGTACTTATTAGTACCTAAATGATATGTTCGGACTAAAAAATAACTATTAGTTAGGTCACTTATTTTAGACTTGTCCAAATATGCCACTTTTACTAGTACACATAAAATTTCAAATATGTCCCGAATATAAGGTCACTTCGAGTGACCATTTTACCAAGTTTAAAAGCGTTACTGTTTCAACCCTTTACATATGTCAAAATACTAATTATTAAGTGTGTTATTGAATTTTTATACATTTAATAAAGTGTTTTAACCCTTTCAAATAGACAAGATAAAATAGTTACGCAGTTCTAGACATGTTTAGGTATTTCATTGATCAGATGGTCTAAATTACAAATTCAGGTTCTAAGCTTCTTGGGTACTCAAGTTAACTCATAGAACTACTATCAAAAGAAGTTTCAAGTCCTGATATGCATGTATGAGTGAGATATGATCAAAACAAGTCATATGAACATTTCTGGAAACTGGGTCAGTTTGACCATTCATTTTATAACGACCATTGTGAGTTAGGTTCATCATGCAAGAACACTGAGGTTTTAAGGACAACACCTAAAATTAACTTTGAGAGTTGGAATAAGTGAAAAATCTTAAAACATGACCAAGTTATGCATCTTAGAAGTTGACCCAACAAATCTTAGTTTAAAAGGCAGTTTTAACACTTTAACTTGTAGCACCATTTTGGGCGAGTCAAACATCAAATCTTTCGACGAAACCAATGGGGTTAGAAATCTAACTCAAAACCCGTAAATCTAGGGCCAAAGAAAACAAGTCAAAATGATGATTTTTGATTGAGTTATGACCCTTAGAAGTTGACCTAAAATTTCAAATAGCAAGCTGTTAGGTTTTTCTATCTTGTTTTTATGCACTTTTATGAAATACCCAAAAACAACCAAACCATCCCATAAAACATTTATGCCACCATTTATAGAGTATTTATGTCCTAATAATCATTTATGTACAGTAGTTTATTTATCAAAAATCCCTTTTTAAGATGCATGTTTAAATCAATCGTAAAAATGACAAAACACGTCTTTTTTGTGGAAGATAGACACCAGTCGTCTTGCACCTATATTTCACCTTCAAGAACTTCAAAAGAGGATGAGTATGAACCTAGGGCTGAGATTTTATAAATCTTTAAAAGTATTTGTTAATACAAATAAGCCGTAAAAACGTTTATTTATATTTTACGATCCTTCTAATGTTTTGTCGATAACAAACGTAAAATCATTTTAACGAAACAAATAAAATACGTAAATGGTTTGAACTAATAGTTTCTAACATATTCACATTTTCACATAAAACACTAAAACAAGTATAAGTGATTTTATGATTTAACATTACATATGTACAACAACTAGTGTTTACATATTTGGGAAAAATATACACATAACTAGTATGTAGTATATTGGGTAATATAAATGGGTAGAAACTTAAGTATCATAACCCATTGGGCAAATACATTGAATGTAGCTGGGTACAACCCAAAGCCCATGACCCATGGAGCTTGACCCGTAACTCATTGCATGACATCATGCTTATATCATATATGGATAATATCCATAACCCATGGTTTTGACCCATACCCATGTGACTAGGTGCATTGCACTCAGGAGATACATTGTATCTAGCTAAAGACCCATGGATCAACCCATGACCCATGACCCATAACCAAAATACCCATGGGTAAAGAGGAGCGTCCCACGGATCCCTAGCTTTACGCTAGACGGATCCCTTGTGGGAGGGATCCGTGGGATCCGGGGAACAGTAGATTTTTTCTTCCATAAATAGTGAGCTATTTCTTCATTGTTTCTCACCCCTTTCTAACATACTTTCCCCTAGAGTTGAAAACTCTCTAACCTCAGATCCAAGAGATCTATGTTTGTAGTGCTTCCTCATCATCAAGACTACTGAAGTCTTCTTGTTTATGATTGTTTTTCTTTTCCAAAGAAGTGTTGAGGACATTTGTGAAAGGTGTCTCAAGTGTCAAGACGAAGATATTAGTGAAGGGTATCTATCATCCATATCATAAGCACTTGTGGTAGGTGCTTAGAAGTCAAGACTAGAAGCATTATTGAAGGGTGCTTAGAAGTCAAAACACAAGACATTAGTGAAGGGTGTCTTGAAGATCTAGTTAAAGGCATTAGTGAAAGGTGCCTTAGATGTACATTCGATATGGTGTGTTTCGATGTACAAGATAGATTAGTACTAGATCCAAGGATATTGATATCCTTGATGATGTTGTAAAAAGGAGTGGATCTCCTTTGGGATTAGTCGTTGGTGTAGTGTTGGGTAGTAGTTTATCCATTGCAATGGAACTAGGTGCTTAGCCTAATACCTAATAAAGGGTAGGCGACGTTGTGTAGGTGTGGTTCACCTTGGTGTGAAAGAACTAGGTACTTAGCCTAGTACCTTATAAAGGGTAGGCGACGTTGTGTAGGTGTGGTTCACCTTGGTGTGAAAGAACTAGGTACTTAGCCTAGTACCTTATAAAGGGTAGGCGACGTTGTGTAGGTGTGGTTCACCTTGGAGTGAAAGAACTCGGTGGTTAGCCTAGCACCGGAAAAAGGGTAGGCGACTTTGTGAAGGCTTCTCCGCCATAAGGAGATTGGTGTAGTGATTACGAACTCTCGAGTAGGTGACTCGGGGAGTGGAGTAGGGCAAGGAAGGTGTCCTTGTAGCCGAACCACTATAAATACTCGCGTTGTGGTTTTGTGCTTCTTACTCTTATCTTTTCATTACATACTTATATATGTTTGTTTATCAACATCCAACACACACATCTAAATAGATTGACATAAGTCGATCTAAATAGTTTAAAAGGAAGTTTTAATTGGCAAAACTATTCACCCCCCCTTCTAGTTTTCCACAATTGGCATCAGAGCTTCGTTACCAAGTTTCTTTAAGTATATTGTACTTTAAAAACTTGATACAATCCATGGTTAATTGAAAACTACAAAGAAGGTTTTTCATAAAAACAAACATCATGTCTTTTAAAACTATATGTTTGGATGTTGATTTGATAACAACATTTTTCTTATTCACTTTTTCATTTAATTGCACTAATCCTCTTTGTCATGTTGATTAGTCAAAGCTCACATCTATCTAGCCATAGGATTTGCTTGATAATAAAGATTACCTTCCCTAAGAAGGTATCTTGAGCACAAAGGAGCTGGAATTATCTTCTGACATTTGATGTGTCATTTGTAAAGACATTCCTAAGTGCATTTGAGGTATGACTTTCCACTTATCTCGAAATGATATTAGCTTAACAAATAAGTATGTTTACCTAGGTATTTATTTGATTATCTTATGTGCATATACATGTTTTACATGTAGCTTCATTAGGAAGCTTTTTCTCACATACGTGTCACTCTTTCATCTATAGTCGTGGTTTATAAAACTTGTGTTTTATTTTATTTAATCCTAAAATTATATCTTCTAATAATAAAACAAAAACACAAATATCAAAAATTCCTCTTTCTCCATAAAAACTCCCACCGTCCTTCATTCCAACAAATCTCCACTTTTTCAAATCTTCCAATTTCAAAAATTTCCTCTCATTCAAAACTTCATCTTCCTCTCCATTTCATCTCAACCGAAACCAAGAAGGATCGTCTTCAATATGGTTTACATCGCCCTCGTGCTCATCGCCTTAACACTCATCGCACTTGTGTTCCCTATGATGAAGTTCACATACGAAGACATTTACTTTGTGTTGTTAATCTACATTGGGGTTATATACCCAATCCTTTGTATCGTTCTAAGCATTGAAATGAAATATTATTAATAGTCTAGTTTATCTAGGTTATTATTATCATAATGTGTTTGTCATTTCTCTTGATTTATATGTTTCGTACTCTTTCGTGATACATTAGAAGTCTTGTATGCATACTAAAAGAAAATGTAGGCTAAAACACATATCGTGGTACAAAACTGTAAAACCTATGTTTTTATCAAATCTGTTTCTGTTACTATAGATCCACGGATCCCAAGTGTACTAGCCGGATCCCTTTTGAAAGGGAACCGTGGGAACCGTCCTACTGGAAAACTGTTTTTCATGCAAAATAAAAACCACTTTCTTTCTAAAAGTAATATTCCACTAGAATGTCAAAACCATAAGTGAGTTAAGTGTCAATGTTGATAAAAAAAAACCATTGTTAATAAAAATCTAGGTAAAACATTAGATAATCATTGGTCGACCACAAAACATCACTCTATATTAACTCATCATTTCTATAGGTTCAACTATGACGCATGAATATGAGTTTGATTTTTCACTCACTAGCGTCTACACTCCGAACAGCTCTCTTGAACCCAACACACCTGGCAATCATGTCCGTGGGTTCAATAATCTCGAAAACTGTCACTTCCGCGAAGGACGTATTGTAGACACCTCTCTACAATTCGGAGAAGGTATCAATACCTCCTTCCGAGCCATAGGACTAGAATGTCTTCTTGAAATCAACGAGAAGATATGTCCAAGTGTTGGAATCACTCCTAAACTGTATTTCAAGTATTTATACTTCATATGTAATAGGTAGCTTTATTATGGCCTTTATGTTTGTTTAAGGTCCAGCTTATGTAGAAGGCCCATAAGCTGAGGCCCAAGCCCAATAAGGAATAAGGAAGGAGAGGGAGTGTTGCCCTAGCTCCTTGCCTATATAAACTATTGTAAACCCTCATTTGAGGGTTGGTTGTTCAAGTTATTTCTTTCACTCACCTCCTACGCATAACCGGTTACAATATTGTGTGTGTGTGTGTGTTTGATACTTGTTCAATCGCCTTCATCTCTTTCTCTATAAGCTTGTGTTGTAAAACTAGTGACCTAACAGTGGTATCAATCGCCAAATAGTTGGGTGTACTCGTTTGTTTTTGAAGTTTTGGTTTGGGTCTTACGCGTAAAGATAACACAATCTTTGGTTCGCTTAAAAACTAATTTTTTACACTTTTGAATCCAAGATTCTTGTACTTTCAACGTTATTAGGTGTTAAACTATTGGTTTTTGGCAAAAAGTTTGGAACTTTACGTGTTTTTCCTTGTTTTTAAGCTTGTTTTTGTACGCACGTGTTATCCTACGCGTAACTGTTTTAAGTGCTTTGGATCAGCAAGTTTCACACTTTTGTGTTATTTTGGTGTTATTGAAGCTATTTCAACACACAAAAACTGGTTTAGTAACACATTTGGATAGAATCAAAGTTACGAGTAATCTTACGCGTAACAAAACCCTAAAATTACGCGTAAGACTTTCCTTGGTTTGATCTTCAATTTTCTGGTTTATTCCGTGTTTTCTTACTTGGATAAGTCTGAAAATACGTCGACTTTGGATATCTTTTGCACTGTGAAGTGTAAAAGATCACTTGGGATAAAACCCTAATCTTACGCTTAAGCATAAGCTTACGCGTAGAAAATATTACGCTTAAGATTCATCTTACGCGTAGACCTAGTCCTACGCATAAGGTAATCCTACGCCTAACTTTCTACGCCTAACTTATTGTTTACGCATAACTTTAGTTTTTTTTTCCTGCTTACGCGTAAGCTAAATCCTACGCGTAACTATTCTTGTTACGCGTAACTTTTGGTGTTTTTACGCATAAGTGCTACTTGGTTCTTGTCATTTCTACGCCTAAGGATACTTCATCAACAAAGGTTCATTCGACTACAAAGATCCATCCTTACTACACAAGTTTATCATCATGTCTCAACCACCATACTCTAACTATTTCCCACACACTTATAATCAACAACAACAACAATTAACTCCACAACATCAACAATGGAATCAACAACAAGACATTTATCAACAACAATTTAATCAGCAACATACTCCACAACTTGGTGCAATTCCACTACCACAAATGGTTCAACCACAACCAAGCATTCAAGTTCAACCCTACACAACTGATTTCAATCAACATCCATCACGGACCACTATGAAGGAACCCACTTGGTTTGCTAAGATGTGTGAAGCTTTAAGCAGCCAACAATCAATTCTTGAAGCTGGATCACTTGATAGACCTCCAATGCTCACTCCAGGAAACTACGATCAATGGGTGATAAGGTTCTTTAGGTTCTGTGATCTGAAGAAGCCACATGGAAAGTTCTTAAAGAAGGTTATCTTAGAAGGTCCATTTGAGATGCCTACGGTCATTGTACCCGGAGATCCAAACGCTGTTCCACCAAGAGATGAACAAACCAACATTGCTACTATTGCAGATTTAAATCCTACAGAACTTCTACACTATGAAGCTGATGAACTTGAAATGGAATACATCCTCTTAGGATTACCAAACCCAATTCTTCGTAGTGTTGATGCTCAAAAGACTGCACAAAAGATGTGGGATCATATTCGTCTTCTTATGGAAGGATCGGTACTCAATCAGGAGGATTTGGAATCCAAAATTTACTTGGCTTATGAACACTTCATGATTGAACCTGGAGAGACACTCGAGTCATATCATCATCGATTTTCAGACATCATCAATGATTTGGATAAACACAACATCATCATGCCAAGAATTGCAGTGAATACTAAGTTCCTGAGTAGTCTTGGTCCAGAATGGGAGAAGTATGTCATTTTTCTCCGTCAAGCGAAGAATATGCATCATTCTACTTATGGATTGTTGTACGATTACTTGAAGCCTCATGAAAAGGAAGTTGATCGGGAAAGGATTCTCCGTGCTCAAATTGCTAAACAGTCACAACCGGACAATCAACAACTTGCCTTGTATGCTCAACAGAATTATCCCTCTCAACCAGCAAATCAACCAACTGCTTCCAACACACCTTCACAGCAACAACCTCAACCTCAACAAAATCAATTGGTCCCATACAGCAACAATGCTCAAGCATATGTCAGTGAAGCGACTGAGGAAACAGATCCGTTCGAAGCATTGCAACAAGGATTTGTGATGATTGCTAATGCTTTTGGCCGTTACACCAACAAATCCAACAATCGTATTCGTTCCTCATCTAACACACGGACTCAAGCTGTTGTGAACAATGGACGTGTTGAAGTTCAGAATCGTGAATATGGTCGTCAGATGGGCGGTGGTCAAGGGTTTAATGCTGCGGGTAGGAATAACAACAGAGCTCAAGTGGTGGAACAGGGAAATGCTA